>PVKB01003397.1:0-203368 GCA_004027205.1 Ctenodactylus gundi | reverse complement strand
GTCTGTTGGTTCTCTTTTTACAATGTTGATAGTTTCCTTTGCTGTGCAGAAACTTTTTAGTTTGACAAGATCCCATTTGTTAGTAATGGGGATAATTTCTTTTGCTCTTGGTGTCTTGTCAAGAAAATCTTTACCTACCCCTTTGTCTTTTAGAAATTTGCCTACTTTGTCTTCCAGAAGGTTTAGTGCTTCATTTTTAATGTCTAGGTCTTTGATCCACTTTGATTTGATTTTGGTGCATGGTGATAGGTGTGTGACTAGATTCATTCTTCTGCATGTGGATGTCCAGCTTTCCCAGCACCATCTGTTGAACAGGCTGTCCTTTTTCCATTGTATGCATTTGGCCCCTTTGTCGAAGATTAAGTAATTGAGGGTATTTGGGTTTGTCTCTGCATCTTCTATTCTGTTCCACTGGTCTATCTGTCTATTTTTGTGCCAGTACCAAATTGTTTTTACCACTATGGCTTTATAGTATAGCCTGATGTCTGGAACTGTAATCCTCCTGCTTTGGTCTTGTTACTCAGGATTGCTTTGGCTATTCTTGGTCTCTTTTGGTTTCATATGAATTTAAGAATTATTGTTTCAAGTTCTTTGAAGAAACTTGCAGGTATTTTGATAGGAATTGCATTGAATCTGTATATCAGTTTTGGTAGTATAGTCATTTTTACTATATTTATTTTGCCTATCCAAGAGCAAGGGATACCTTTCCATTTTCTAGTGTCTCCTATAATTTCTTTCTTCAGTGTAATGTAGTTTTATTTATATAGGTCCTTCACGTCCTTGGTTAGGTATATTCCTAGGTATTTAATTTTTTGCTGAGCTATTGAGAATGGAATTGCTTTTCTGAGTTCTTGCTCAGTAAGTTCATTGTTAGTGTAGAGAAAAGCTATTGATTTGTTAGTGTTAATTTTGTAGCCTGTGACTTGGCTAAATTTTTAAATTATTTCTAGGAGTTTTGTAGTGAAGTTTTTAGGGTCTTCCATGTAGATAATCATATCATCTGCAAATAAGGAGAGTTTGACCTCCTCTTTTCCAGTGCAGATTCCCTTTATTTCATTTCTTGTCTGATTGCTATGGCCAGTGTTTCAAGGACTGTGTTGAATAAGATTGTGGGCAGCCTTGTCTTGTTCCTGATTTGAGAGGGAACGATTTCAACTTTTCTCCATTTACTATGATATTTGCAGTAGGCTTAGCATATATGGCTTCTATGAGTTTTAGGTAGGGCTCTTCTATACGTATTTTTCTCAGTGTTTTTATCATGAAAGGGTGTTGGATTTTGTCGAAGGCTTTTTCTGCATCAATAGAGATGATCATGTGGTTTTTGTTTTCGCTTTTGTTAATATGGTGTATTACGTTGATTAATTTACGTATGTTGAACCAGCCTTGCATCTCAGGAATGAAGCCCACTTGATCATAGTGTATAATCTTTCTGATTACTTGTTGGATTCTGTTTGCCAGAACCTTATTGAGGATTTTTGCATCTGTATTCATTAAGGATATTGGTCTGTAATTTTCCTTCCTAGTTAAGTCTTTGTCTGGTTTTGGGACTAGTGTGATGCTAGCTTCAAGAAATGAGTTTGGTAGCGCTCTTTCCCTTTCTATTTTATGAAATGGTTTGAGGAGGATTGGAGTAAGTTCTTCCCTAAAGTTCTGAAAAAATTCTGCTGTGAATCCATCCAGGCCTGAACTTTTGTTTGTAGGTAGAGCTTTTATTACTGCTTCAATTTCTGTGTGTGTGATGGGGTTGTTCAAGGTTTTTATATCTTCTTCACTTAATTTTGGTATTTTATATGTATTTAGGAACTCATCCATTTCTTCCCAGTTCTCAAGTTTATTAGAATATAGGTGTTCAAAGTAATTTCTTATAATATTCTGGATTTCTGCATAGTCTGTTGTAACTTCACTCTTTTCATTTCTAAGTGTGCTAATCTGTGCCTTTCTTTTTCTTGATGAGGTTGGCAAGAGGTTTGTCGATTTTATAATTTTTTCGAAGAACCAGCTCTTTGACTCAATCTTTTTATTGTCTTTTTAATTTCGATCTCATTTATTTCAGATCTGATCTTTATAATTTCTTCTACTGCCTTTTGGGTTGAGTTGTTCTTCTTTCTCTAGGTCCTTAAGGTGCATCATTAGTGAATTTATTTGTGACTGTTCTGTTCTTTTGATGTGTGCATTTATAGCTATGAATTTTCCTGTAAGGACTGCATTCATTGTGTCCCGAAAATTTTGATATGATGTACTTCCATCGTCATTTAACTCTATGAAGTTTTTGATTTCTTATCTGATTTCTTCCGTGATCCATTGGTCAGTAGTAAGTTGTTAAGTCTCCATGTGCTTGTGTATTTTCTTGTGTTTCTGGCGCTGTTAAGTTCCAGTCTTATACCACTATGGTCTGAGAGTATGCAGGGGACTATTTCTATCCCTTTTTACTTGCTTAAGCATGACATATCCTAGGATGTGGTCTGTTTTAGAAAATGTTCCGTGTGCCGCTGATAAGAATGTGTAGTCTGTTGATGTTGGACGGAAGACTCTGTAAATGTCTGTTATGTCCAAGTTTTCTATAATATCTTTCAGTAGTTGTATATCTTTGTGGATTTTTTGTTTGGTTGATCTATTTGTGATAGTGGAGTATTAAAGTCCCCTACTATAATAGTGTTGGGGCCTATGTGTCCTTTCAGCTCTAATAATTTTTGGTTTACATAATTGGGTGCTCTAGAGTTGGGTGCATATAAATTAATAATTGTGATTTCTTCTTGTTCTAGTGTTCCTTTAACCAGTATGTAGTGTCCCTCTTTGTCTCTTTTCACCTGTTTTTTTTTTTTTTTTTGAAGTCTGATGAGTCTGAGATTAATGTAGCTACTCCTGCTTGTTTTCTGGGACCTGTTGCATGAAATATTGAATTCCAGCCTTTTATTTTCAGTCTATGTGTTTCTTTTTGGGTGAAGTGTGTCTCCTGTAGGCAGCAAATTGTGGGTTTCTGTTTTTTGATCCAGTAGCTAGTCTATGTCTTTTGATAGGTGAATTGAAGCCATTCACATTTAGGGTAATTATTGTGGTATGTTTGGTGTGTCCTGCCATCGTTGTAGTTTTTCCATGTTGTTTACTGGCTTACCTTTTTTTTTCAGCTCATTCTCCTCTATCTTTTGTCTCTTTATTTTTTTTCCCTCTGGGGTCTCTTACGTCATTGTCCTCTCTTTCGCTATCCAAGTTTCCTTTGAGAATTCTCTGCAGTGATGGCGTAGTGGGTGCAAGTTTCTTTAAATTTTCTATATCATGGAGGATTTAGTTTCTCCCTCTAGTTTAAAAGATAGTTTTGCTGGATATAGTAGTCTTGTTTGAAATTTGTGTTATCTTAGTGTTTGAATGACATTGCTCCATGATCTCCTGGCTTTCATCAGAGTCTGGGTTGAGAAGTCTGAAGTTATCCTGATGGGCTTACCATTGTAGGTCATCTTCTGCTTTTCTCTTACCGCTTTCAGTATTCTCTCTTTGTGTTGGGTTTCTAGTATTTTAATTATGATGTGTCGGGATAAGGTTCTCCTCTGATCAATATTATTTGGTGTTCTAAATGCCTGCAGTAATTCAGTATTCATATCTTTTCTTAGATTTGGAAAGTTTTCTTCCATAATTTCCATGAATATGACTTTTAATCCTTTTGTTTGGTTCTCGGTCTTCTTTTGGATTCCCATCATTCTCAGGTTGTTTCCTCTTTGAATCGTCTCTGAGTTGTAATGATTCACTTTCTTCTTTTTACTTTGTGTTCTTTATGATCTTTCTGTTCCTGCTTTGTCATTTTCTCTTCTAGGTTTGATAATCTATTTTGAAGCTGTTCGATATCGTTGCTTATTATGACCTGTGTGTTTTTTACTGCCTGTATATCTGTATTTATTTTTTTATGTCTCTGTTGTATTTTCTCTTATTTCTTGTATGATCTTCATTATCATTTGGTTCATTTCTTCCTTGATCTCCTATTTGCTTCTCATGGCTTGTTTTTAGCTTAGGTAGGTCTTGGCATCGCTCTTGATCTTTGATTATGATTTCCTGCATCATTTCTTGCTTTAATTCCTGCTGTAATTCCTGCTTTAATTCTTGCTTTAATTCCTGCATTAGTTCAATGTATTTCTGGGCCCAGACATTTCCATCATTTGTTCCATTTTCATCTTTAGTTTCTGTACTTTCAGAATTCCAGATATGCTTTTCTGGTGTATAAAGACTTTCTGAAGATTTATTTCCACGTTTCCTCACGGTTCTGTTGTCTTTGGTTGTCTCTGGTTGTCTGTCCCTGGATTCCCCTATGTGGTTCTCCCCAGTACGGCTCTGACTGGTGCTAGGAGAACAACCTCCTCGCTCCCCACCGAGGCGAGGCGAGGGGCGGTGAGATTATGCACTCCAGTCCTGCTAGTCTACTCCCATTCAGCTCTACAGGGTGCCAGCCAGGACCTGGGACCACTGTAAGGTTTAAAGGTGCAAGGGAGTGTCGCACATCCACTCAGACTGCTCCTATGCAGCTCCGCCTGGGACCCACTGGACCCTGCTTCCTCTGTGAGGTCCCATGACACTGAGGCGGGCTGTGTGCCCAGAGTCTGCTCCTACCGGCTTCGGCACGTCTCCCACGGCAGTCCCCCGCTTCTCCGGTGAGGTCCCATGACACTGAGGCGGGCTGCGTGCCCAGAGTCCACTCCTGTCGGCTTCCGCCTGTCTCCCGCGGCGGTCCCCTGCTTCCTCTCGGAAAGATTTACTTTATCTTAAAATTTCAGAAATTCTCAGTCCATTCATAGGTGGGCACCTGTAAAACAGTGGAATCACATGGTGGGCTGGGCTGCAGCTAGAGCCAGAGCCAGAGCCAGAGTCAGAGCTCCAGGAGACAGAGATCCTCATGTCCGCATGGCAGAACTCCCTTTTTTATTTTTTAATTACAAGGCTTTTTTGGTGGAGACTGTGCCTGTCTTAGGTTGTTCCCCCTACAGTCAGGACTTACCTGTCATCAGACCACATGCAGCATGGCATGTATCCTGTCTTAGGTTGTTCTAACTGTAGAGAAATCTTACCTGTCTTTGACTACCAACCTAATTACACACCAAATCCAGGGGGTTTGCCATGTACCTCAAGACCATGAATGTTAGTAGCCAGAGTTTGGAAACCTTCCATTCCACTGCGAACAATACAAGGAAAAATCAAACATAAAATTAATAACATTCTTCCCAGTACAATCAATCCATACAACATGTGGGAAAAATCTGGCCAGGAGGGAAACATATCTTTTAACTGATTAAGAATATTTGCAGCAGTTTGTGCCACATCAATATTCAATGGTGTAGAATCCTTTAAACTTAAAATCTCTCTAATTCTCGTAAGTCTAGAGAAAAGTTTTCATGACTCCAGATACCTTGTAAATGTTGCTGAACTTTTTCCCATCTTGGGTGCTCTCATTATAAGCCTTAGAAGTAACACAAATCCATTCAAAATGATCATGACATTGTAAATGAGACCTAACCTTCAACCCTTGAATTTGATCTACCAAATAATTTACAGTTGAAAACAAAGCATCTAATTTTTGCTCTATCTTTAAATCAATATTTTCTTGAGTCCCTAAGGTCTGAGTAACATTTTTAGTCAAAACATTAACATATTGAGCTGTCTGAATCTCTTGAGTCAGGGCAACAGCAGCAGTAGCTGCAGTGGCAATGACTGTAATCAACGCAACAATTCCAGCAATAACTAGCCCAACAACTCTTTTTTGGTGACTCAATGCCTTTTTAAGTTCAAGGAATATCTGAAGTCCGGGATCAGAATACCATTCATTACTAACATTTACAGGAGGCAATACATAAGATAGTTGTTTTAAAATCATTGCCTTAGTCTTCTTAGGAAGGTTAGTAATACAATTAGTCAAGTTACAGTTAATACAGGTAACATTAAATTGTCCATTACCTTGCCGTATAATAGTCAAGTTGCCTACTAACAATACATAGGGAGTGTCAACACAAGCAGTTACATTTCGTTTAACAAGCATATTTGTAGGGTAAGGTTCTATTTCATCCATAGCCACCCCAATTTCCAAATGTACAATTGTCTCTGTCCAGAATCAGACCACCACATTCCCACTGACAATGCATGTTCAGTGACACTGGCGGGGGAAGTGGTCGAGGAAGAAGTATAAGAGGAAGATATATCAATTGGATTTGACCAGTCCAAGATATAGCGAGATGTCCCAATTATATTAGTCTGAACAGCCTTTTCACCTACACATCTCTGCCATAGAACAGTCTTATTAGAACATTTAGGAGCTCCACAGGGATGAAAAGCCTGTGGGTGTGATTCAGAGCCCGTATGTTCCAGTCCTGTAGGAAGAGAGAGACGGGCTCCCCTTACCGCAGATGGGCAGGATGTTATGTGCTTCCCTTGTCTGGTGCTTAGAGTGACAGTGACACACCCAGAGATGGAGTCTTGCTTCACAAGACACAGAGGTATTCTGTGGCCTATGCTTGTATGATTATGTATGAAACAGGTGGAAAATCAAGCATTCTGGTGTCATTAACAAAGTCCATAGCAAGATGGCGGCTGAGTAACAGCACTGTACAATCTCTCCTCATCAACTCACTTAAAAAGTCAAGAAGATAGTTAGAAACAGCATGTTTGGTGTAGCTAGAAAAGAGAGGAGCATCACCCAAAACTGAAAGGCAACCAGCGGGAGGCCAGAAAGTTCGAAGGATCATCGAAACCAGAGGGGAAAAAAAATCCCGCCGTCCAGAAAGCCACCGCAGCCACCACCTGCAAACGGCTCCTGGAGGAAAGCTCGCAGGGACCTGGACATCAGACTGAACAAAGCTGGGAGGGGACAGAGCTGGGAGAGGATGGAGCACACAACAACTGGAGAGGAGGCTGTGGGTGGGTCAGAAGCAGCCCACTCGGTGCAGCCCTGAGCTGCTTGCACCCACAGATCACAAACAAGGTCCGGAGGCCAGAACCTCAGCCCGAGGTAAGTGCGGATCCGGATAAGTGGGAATTATTGGCAGCGGGCAGCCCCAGCCTCAGAAGCACCAACTCCCGGGTGTGTGTACTACAAACACAGCCTGCGCTCCCCCTAGAAAAGGCCCCAGGATCCCAGATCAGAAACGGGACTTAACAGCTGTCGCAGGCAGTGACGTCAGCAGGAGCCATTCTCTTTCCTGCACACCAGAGATAGTCTGAGGTAGCAGAACCATGGGGAAACGTGGTAACAAATCTCATACAAAAAGATCTGACTCCCCAGGGGAGAGTGCAAGGGGTGCTGAAATTGCAGAACCCAAAGAACCCAAGGAAGAGATGGGCAAGAAGGATGGTGACTTATGGGCCCAGATAGTCAGAGAATTAAAGCAAGAATTAAAGCAGGAATTAAACCAGGAAGCAAAGCAGGAACTAGAACAGATAGCCCAAGAGCTACAAGAACACTTAGCTAAGCAAAAAGCAAGCCTTGAAGAGAAATTAGAGGAGACTAAAGAAGAAATGGGGAAGCGCAGTTACAAATCTACAAAAAGACCTGAAACCCCAGGAGATGAAGTCAGAGTAAATAAAGATGAATATGGCCAAAATGATGGCAACTTCTGGGCCCAGAAATTCAGTGAATTAAAGCAGGGAATAAAACAGACAGCAGAAGAGTTACACCAATACATAGATAAGCCAAAAGCAAGCGTGGAAAAGCAACTAGAGGAGACCAGAGAAGAAATATACCAGAAGATAATGAAGACAAAAGAAAAAATTAGAGAAGTACACAACAGAGATATAAAAAAAATGAATGCAGATATTCAGGAAATGAAAAACACACAGGTAATAATAAGCAACCACTTTAAACAACTTCAGAATAGAATGTCAGACCTAGAAAATAAAGTGACTGAGCTGCAACATACAGGCCATGAAGAATACAAAGTAAAGAAAGAAAGTGAATCATTACAACAGCTGATAGACAATTCAAGGAGAAACAACCTCAGAATTATGGGAATCGAGGAGAAGACTGAGGACAAAACAAAGGCTTAAAGGACATGTTTAATGAAGTAATGGAAGAAAATTTCCCAAATCTAAGAAAAGAAATGAACATGGAACTATTGCAGGCATATAGAACACCAAACAACTTTGATCAGAAGAGATCCTCATCACGACACATCATAATCAAAATTCTAGAAACCCAACACAAAGAGAAAATACTAAAAGCGGTAAGAGAAAAACAGAAGGTGATCTACAAAGATAAGCCCATCAGGATAACGGCAGATTTATCAACCCAAACTCTAAAAGCAAGGAGATCTTGGAGCAATGTCATCCAGGCACTAAAAGAACATAAATGCCAACCAAGACTGCTATATCCAGCAAAATTATCTTTTAATTTAAAGGGAGAACTTAAAACTTTCCATGACAGAGACAGTTTAAAGGAATTTGCAGCCACTGAACCAATATTGCAGAAAATACTTAAAGGAAACTTGGACAGTGAAAGGGAGACCAGTGACACCAATGACCCCAGAGAAAAAGCGACAACAACTAGAGGAGAATGAGCTGAGAAAAAAGTATCTCGGTAATCAGTGAAATATGAGTCAATAAGATATGAAAGTTAGGAAATTCCGAAATAACTAGATTTGCCTTCATGTCTGTCACTTTAAGTATATTTATGTGGTATAGATTTAAGTTCATTTAATGTAGCAATGTGATATAGTGCTAACTTTGTTTTGTTGTAGCAATTCACTTATTAGGTCACTAATGAAAGTTTATCCTAAGGAAACTGATTGATGTAAAGTTAACCTTGTGAATGTACAAATATGCACCTTCCAGTATTCAGCTAAGGCAATTGAAATTTATTTATTTACTTTTTCTCTTCTTTCCCAAATTAACTATCCTTTTGAACTACATGCTTATAATTATTTTCTAGTGTGAACTGGTGGGTAAGGCCAGGTTTAACAATGACAACAAAGATGTAGGAAAATATGGGAAAAAAACTTTTGGTGACTATCCCAATGAAGGGATTGCTTGGATTCAGAGAGGAGATATCAAGATTTGACTACTGCGAACCCATTAGAGGAATAGGAAGCTGGAGTAGAGTCGTGACTTGAGTGAATGACTTAGGTGTGGAAGATTAATATGTTAAACACTGTATGGTTTCTCGGACTTGGAAAACCCAGAACACAGACATTCTTTGGAACCATATGAAGTGATAGCCGGCGCCCGAGAAGGGACACAGAGAGGGTGTGAGGGTAGAAGATGGGAAGGGATTGCGATACATAGATGTACGAAACACCCAAATTCATTGTAAATACTATGTATTACATTTGTATATTAATAAAAATAGTGGGGGAAAAGAAACCCTTAGACAGTTCTGAAGGAATTAAAAAAAAAAAAAAGACCATAACTTCTCCTTGCTCCCATGTAGCAGGATGTAAAAAAGGAGGGTCTGGAACAAAAAGCCCAATGAATTTTTTCCTCACTCTCCGATACCAGCATCATTATCAGGATCAGCAGCCACAGGAATTTGTTCAGCGGTCTGGACCAGTCATTGAGGAAGCCACCGCGTATCATCTTCTTCCTGTGAAAAAACACAAACGCGCCCTCGTCCCCATATCAACACGGGGTTGGGTCCATTCCATTTTCCAGTCATGGGCTCTTTCCAGTGAACGTAAGCAGGATGCATATCAGTTTGAGGATGCCAGAACCTGTCTACTGCAGAGTTCCCCTTAGCATCCAGATTTTTAAAAATTGAGACAAAAAGAGCATGTGCTAATTGATTATGTGGCATGGGGGGGGGGTATACCTCCCCCTTTTTTTATTTTTTCCAATTGAGCTTTTAATGTTCCATGAGCACGTTCAATAATTCCTTGGCCTTGTGTGTTGTTGGGTATTCTGCTTTTATCGTTAATATCCAAAGATGGTCAAAAGGACTGAAAAGCTTTACTTGTATAGCCAGTACCATTATCAGTTTTAATATGTTTTGGAACACCTATAACAGCAAAAGCTTGTAAACAATGAGCAATTACATGTTTTGCAGCCTCACCAGTAGCTGCAGATGCAAAAAGAAATCCTGAAAACATATCTATGCTGACATATACACACTTTAAATGACCAAATTCAGAAATATGTGTGACATCCATTTGCCAAAGTTGGTTAGGAATGAGCCCACGAGTATTTACTCCTAGATGAGGCACAGTCAAAAATCTTGGACCTGTGTGACATTGTTTAACAATTTGACGAGCTGCTTCTCGAGTAATTTTAAATTGATGTCAAAGGCACCTACTATTTTGATGATGAATGGCATGTGATTGTTGTGCAAGATTTCCTGGAGAAAGTGTTACTGCAACTAAACGAGTCAGTGCATCAGCATGAGCATTTCCTTCAGCCAAGGGTCCTGATAACTGAGAATGATCTCTAATGTGTCCTATAATAAGGCAATTGTCTTCTCATCCAGAGCTGGATTTCTAAAAATAACTGTAAAACATGAGAGTTAGTAGCATTTAATTGTTCCATAGTTTCCAGCAAAGGAAGAACAGGAGCAATATATTGACTATCAGTATATAGATTAAAGCTTTGATCACATAGGGCAGAAAATAACGCAGCAACTGCTTTCAATTCAGTAATCTGAGCGGAAGCAGCCTCAGCATTGCAGACCTCAGCAGGGTTCCTTCCTACAAAGAATTATTTAGTACTTGTACTTTAAACCTAAGCCGAGATGTTCTTCCTCACACCTTGGTCTGCTCTTAACAAGCATTGATAGGAAATGTAGAAGCATACCTTTCTCTGCATGTAGAAGCATACCTTTGTCTGCTTTTTGTTCTTGGGGAGCACTGATAAGGAATGTAGAAGCTGGTAAACAACTGGGGTATAAGAGGAGAAACTGTAAAAAAAAAAAAAAGTGTCTTTTGTAGTGTCCCTTGCAAGAATCCATGCTTTTTATTTTTTAATCCGCACTCTCCCACTTGAGTACCCGAGTACCCGTTCACTGACTGAGCAGGCTCGGTCATTTGGCGCCCAACGTGAGGCTCGAGAGTACAGGGGAAATCAGTGACGGACCGCCAGGGAGGAGTGCTCAGAAACAGAAATAAGAGAAGAGAGAAAAAGGTAAAAAGGGGGCAGTGAGAAAATGGGACAAGGAAACAGTCGAATGTTGTTCATATGCATGTTAAAAAATATGTTAAAAGCCTGGGGAATTAAGGTAACAAAGAAAGGGCTGCAGCAATTTTTAAAATTAATAAGATTTGTGCCCATGGTTCCCAGAGGAAGGAACTATGCATTTAGATACTTGGGAAAAGGTTGGGGATCATATAAAGAACTTTTACATTAATAATGGTCCAGAAAATGTTCTTATTGATGCTGTCAGTCTCTGGTCTTTGATTAGAGATGCTTTGGATCCTCATCATGAGGGCCAAAGGCTGTTAGGGTGAAAGACAGGGGATTCTCCTGCCCCTGAGCCCCTTGATCCCAGGGATAAGACAGACTGTGAGAAGGAGGCTGATAAATGTCTTAACGAAGACTGGCCTACCCCTCCAAATGTTTTTATAATAGATAAAACTGAAGCTGATCTTACAAATCTAGTCTCCGAGCATTTAAAGCAGTTTGAGAACGGGATAACTGAGCTTCAAGAACAACTAAAAACTCTTTTAAAGCCCCCGAAAGACCTCCAGAACCTCCTCCGATGCCATTGCATCCCGAGGATCCCTTGGTGGCTTGGATATGATCCAAAGCCACCCCCCCTCAGTCCTTGTTTGCTAAATATCGTCAAAAGGTTTTGTCCCCATTGCAGGCAGGAATTTAGAAGGCGGTGGAACAGGGAGAATATATTCAGGGTTTTCATTTGCAGTACACGGTATTTGAGGAAACTGATGCACAGGGTAATGTAGTTAGATCAACATCGCCATGGGGTATTTAAACAGATTAAAGAGCTAAAGGCTGCTTGTGCTCAATATGGGCCCACTGCTCCTTTTACTCTATATTAGAAGACTTAGCTATAGAGGCTCTCCCTCCTGGAGATTGGAAACATCTCGCCAAGGCTTGCCTTTCGGGAGGAGACTACTTACTGTGGAAAACGTAATTTGCTGAACAATGTCAGAAAACTGCTAAATTTGAATGCTCAAGCCAATAATGCGGGGGTTAATTAAGACTTGCTGACAGGAGAAGGTCAATATGCAGATATTCAAACCAACTTTTATATAACCCTGGCGTCTATGCTCAAATTAGTACTGCCGCCAGGAGGGCATGGGCTGCTCTTCCCTCTTAGGGCACCCTTCATAGCGATATTTCTAAAATCCGACAAGGGCCTGAGGAACCTTTTCAGGAATTTGTTAATAGGCTTTTGCAAGCCTCTGGAAAAGTTTTTGGAGATTCTGAGGTGGGAATGCTTCTGGTGAAACAATTGGCTTATGAAAATGCTAATTCCGCCTGTCAGGCAGCCATTCGTCCATTCAAGAAAAGAGGAACCATTTCAGAGTATATCCAACTTTGTGCCAACATTGGTCCCTCTTACAATCAAGGCTTAGCTATAGCGGCAGCCCTTCAAGGAAAAGCAGTGAAAGAAATATTATTTCAACAGAAAACAAAGCCTCAGCGAGTAACTGGCCCTCCTGGTAGTTGTTATGGATGTGGCCAAATGGGTCATCAAATTAAATCCTGCCCCCATAAATTGTTCGGTAAATCTCCTGAGCTGCTGAAACAGCCAGAACTGTGCCCTCGCTGTAAGAGAGGTAAACATTGGGCCAGTGAATGCAAATCAAAGCGGGACAATTTGGGTAATCCTATCCCATCGGGAAATGGGGGAGGGGCGCATCCCAGGCCCCAGAGCAGCAGTGTTATGGGACAATACAGTTTCTCCCCCAGCAAAACAATCCATTCAAGACCTCTTAAGAGCAGACCAAGGTGTGAGGAAGAACATAGGGGCTTAGGTTTAAAGTACAGGTAGTACATAATTCTTCATAGGAAGGAACCCTGCCAAGGTCTGCAATGCTGAGGCTTTAGGGCCCTGAGGGCCCCAACAGCAATCCTTCTGCCTCAGGCTCCCAGGTTCTGGTATTACAGGCATGTGCCACTATGCCTGGCTAATTTTTATATGGTGCAGCAGAGTCGAACCCAGAGCCTTGTGCATAGTATGCAAGTGCTTTTACCATTGAGCTATGCTCCCAGCATCAGACAGTTTCATCTTATACTCAAATTGCCATATTAAGTTCATAGTTGTGGTACCTTCTGATGATTCTAATTCTTATAATGTTGCTTGATTTTTTTTTGAAGTCTTTATTTACCATATTTAAGATAACCCTCAGTTATAGTGGCCTAAGCACATGAGGTAGGTATTAGGCACCTTTTCACTGCTGAGGCTTCGTACCTGACATACACAATTTAGAGGAGGGAAGGGTTATTTCAGCTCCCAGCTTCTGAGGATTCAGTCCATCACCTTCTGATTTCCAAGGCAGAAGCATCACAGCAGGAGGGAGGGTGTAGTGGAAGAAAGCTGTTCACCTACTCATGGCAGCCAGGAAGCAGAGGGAATTGAAACCAGCCAGAGAGGAAGGGACCCGGAGCAGTTTGCATCCTGGGAAAGCATGCTTGCTCTGACGGGCTCCTCCAGTTGGGTTCCACCCCAGGAAGGCGCATTCATCTGTGAACTCATCCTCGGGTTATCTGTTGATGAGGTTTCTGCCCTCACGGCCCCATCATGTCTCTAGGCTGCCTCGCCTCTGAATGTTGCCACAACAGGGATCAGACCTTCAACACGTAAGTCTTTAGGGGGGACACTTCATATTTAAACCATAACAAAATCCAGGTTTTTTCCTATTCGTACGGGGAATTAGTACCAAGGATTCTTTTTTACTAAGCTATGTACCTAGCTGTTTTTGTTAATTTGACATAGGGTCTTGGTAAGTTGCTACATTGCACAGGCCAGGTTCAAACTTGGGACCCTCTTGCCTCAGTCTTGCAGAGTGTTGAGATTATAAGTGTGGACTATATGGTGAGGTGTGTTGTCTTGCCCCCTCAGAGACTTCAGATTCACCTTTCAGTGTGTCCTCTTACCTCTCTAGATGATTCGGTTTATTATCAATACCCAGCTTTGTGTTAAAGTTTAGGGTTCATGTAAATTTCGATGGATAAGCTCTTCCACCTTCACAACTTTATTCAGTATTACTCTCAACTCTCTTGGAAAATGCCCTCCCCCCCCCCCCCCTTTTTTTTTTTTTTTACAGTACTAGAGATTGAACTCAGGGCTTTACATACACTAGCAAGCGTTATGATAGAAAACTCCTTTTCTCCTTCAGATCTATGGATGCTTCAGAGTTCTACCGCGCTTCCATGATAGCTCAAGGCCTTCACACTAAGCTGCACCCTCAACTCATTTTATTTTTCATTTTGAGACAGCATCTTACCAAGTCACTCAGGCTGGACCTGAACTTGTAATCCTCTGCCTCAGCCTCCCAGAGTGCAGGATCACAGGCATGGCTACTATACCCCCTCCCTTTTGACTTTATACAGCCTATAGGATTCATTCTTACAGTTGTAGCATAGCACTATATAGCTTTGTAGTGTTAATTTTTCATTTATATACTTTCTCTTATGAGACATATGTCTGTAAAGAACTATTTTATTATTTCTTATATTGAATCTAGTCTTTTATATAGTTTATTTATCCAAGTTGTGGTGTATTACCTAATGTTTCCCCTCTGCCCTAACCAGTTCATCCTAACTTAGCCTTATCCCTCTGTTTCTTGGCTTCTTAAAGTCCTTTGCACTTTCTTTGAGATATTCCCCACGTTGTGTGTAACAAGTGTTTGATATAGTTTAGCTCAGCATGGCCCCCGAAGTGTTGTGTTCAGAGTTGGGAATTCTGGAAGGTGGTTGGATCCTGGGATACGTCCGTTAATAGTTAAACTCACTGTTGGAGAGTGGGGCCTGACTGACTCTCTCTGCACCCTCCTACTATGCTTCTTTCTGCCTTGGGGCCAACCAGCCACAGACCATACGCTCTAAAAATGATGAACCTCCTCTTTAAATTGTGGCTAAGTGCCAGGTAGTTTGTCTGAGTGTCAAGAAAGTGACTAATACAGTATTATATTTTTCTGATTAGTGCTACCCATGGAAATTTTTCTTCTTGTGTGCGGTTGGCGGGGTGGTACTGGGGAATGGAATCCAAAACCTTTACACAGAGCCCAGGTTTTTTTGTTTGTTTGTTTTTTAATTTTTGATTTTGGGACAAGTCTTGCCCAGGCTTGGCTCAAATTTGAAATATTCTTGCCTCAGCCTCTCATAGTGCTGGGATTGCAGGACTATGCTACAAGGCCTGGATTTTCACTCTTTTTCTTCCTTTCTTTTTTCTTTCTGGTGCTATATGTGGAAGCCAGAGTCTAATGCATGTGAGGTAGTCTGTATGTTTTGCCACTGAACTACTTTCCAGCCTGTAATTTTTCTTTAAGGTTATTATTCTATGTAAGGTTCTTATAGTTTGTTCAGTACTATGTTACATAAAAAAGGTATCATTTATTAAGTACTTAGTATGTCTAAATACTTTTAAGACTAATAAATCTAATAATGTAAGTATTAATATCACTACCTTTCAGATGAAAAATGAGAGCAGTTCATTTTATGCTTGTGATTGGTAGAGCTGAATTTGAATCAAGTCACGGTCAAGAGAATTTAATTTCTATATAATACTAGTTTTCTGTAGATTGTCTTGAAATTTGTTTCTCTGTGTTAACATCAAAATTCTAATGATTTTTGTTCTTCCTTGTATTTAACAAACTCTTCAAGTCTACTAGTTATTTAGATCCATACTAAGTGCTTAATAAACGAGTAAAAGTGGAAGCGATACCTTCTAACTGTGGTCTGTGTTGCGTGTGCTTACGTTTTCTGTTTAAATTTCAGGGCATTTGAATCTGAAATTCGCTTTTATGCTGGAAATGACCCTCTGGATGTATGGGATAGGTGGGTATTTTCATTTAATAAGGGCAAGAGAAACACTAAACACTGAAGTGCTGTGTCTGAGTAGAAAGGAATGCCTTGGGACATGAAGATCCAGAATAGTCTTTCCTGGTTTTTGGAGTATTTTTTGCTTTTCTGTTCCTTTTCTTTCATTACTGCAGATAGAACCCAGGACTTCACCCATGTGTTAAACCACTGAGCTACTCTCCCAGGCCCTTGAGTTGTTAGGATCAGAGTTACGTTTATGGTATCCAACTCTGTCTCTCCCTAGTATTCCCCAGAAGCACTAGAGACAATTTGGTAAAGTTGAGGACAGGTTTAGGATGTTACTGGGGGTCCCTAAAGAGACACACTTTTAATAAATATTTCTTCTTAAAGAAATCCAGAGTGGCTCTTGGAACCAGAAAAAATGAACACATTCAGCTAAAAACCTGTTCTTTCCATTCAGGTATATTAACTGGACAGAGCAGAGCTTTCCTCAGGGGGGTAAGGAGAGTAACATGGCGGCGCTGCTGGAAAGGGCAATAGAAGCCCTCCAAGGAGAGAAACGCTACTACAGTGACCCTCGGTTTCTCAGTCTATGGCTTAAGTTGGTAAGTCGTAAGTGCTGTCTGAGATTAAGATATTAAACAAAAGATTTTTCTCTAGAAGTATCTAGTAATTTTTTAAAAGGTAATGATCCTAACTCATTGAGTAGACAGTAAATAATTAATATCTACTTAGTATTTGTTAAGTTGGTTATACTTAAAGATGGACTTAAATATACCATGCCAAGGTTGAGTTCTAAGGTCTGTAGCTCTCTTATCAGGGTACATGGGCTTTTTATTCTAGACCCATTGAGCCACGTAGCTCTATTGGAGGCTGGAGCCAGTGCTTGGCAGAAGTCCAGTTATTTGGCATATGCTTCTTTGGTGGTTCTGGTTTCCCTTTCACTCGTTAATAAGAATCATCATCATAAAATAATGATATTTAATTTTTGAGCTACTTTTACCTAGTATATTGCCTGAGCCAAAAATATCTCTCTGTGGCTGAGGGCCTAGTTCAGCAGTTGGAGTGCTTGCTTTAGCAAGCACAAGGCCCCTAGTTCACTTTCCTAGCAGCGCATTAGCTGGGTGTGAGACGAAGGACTGTAATCCCAGCACTTGGGAGGCTAAATAAAGCAGGAGGATTGCCGTGTGATTGAGGCCAGCCTGGACTACCTGTTGAGTTCAGGACCAGCTTGGACTATGGAGTGAGACCCTGCCTGCAAAAAAAAAAATCTAAGTTTGTCTGACCACTTGATAGTCTTTTACTTACTGTGTAGTAATTTATAGGATATTCTTGAGAATTTCTTTTCATTTAAAAAAGGATCAAGGTTTAGTCTTTTGTTTGTGTTTTGTTTTATTTTGTTTCCCATATTGAGTGTTGAACCCAGGAGCTTGGCAATGAACTACATCCCTAGCTTATTTTTTTATTTTTATTTTAAGACAGGTTCTCACCTGGAATCCTCATGTCTTAGCTTTCCACAGTGCTAGGATTACAGACCTGTGCTACCAGGCCTGGCTAGTAGATACCAATTTCATTTCTTTTACCTTAAAAGAAATTAGATATAAAGTAGTATTTGAAATTGTTTATTGATACTGTAATATAGTAAAGTATTGGCATTTGAAACACTGATAAAATTTCTTTTCTTTTTTAAAGATGTGGTCTTGCTCTATAGCTCATGCTGGTCCTGAACTCCCTCTGTAGCCCAGGCTGGCCTTGGACTCACAGCAATCCTCCTGCCTCAGCCTCCTGAGTGCTGGGATTACCGGCATGAGACACCACTCCCAGTTTATGTAGTGCTGGGGAATTGAACTCAGGGCCTTATGCTTGCAAGGCAAGAGCTTTAACTGCTGAGCCATTCCTCCAGTCCATGGAAGACTTCTTTAACACTGCAAATAATTATAAATATAAACAAATTGGATAAATTCTGCAACCACAATGTACCTTGATTTCTGCAGGGTGTTGACAGATGTTTTGACATCCTAATGAAAGGTTTGGACAAATTACTTGAGATATTAGTTATGGAAATTTGTAGCCAAGAATGGTATCTAAAATGCTAAATAGACTTTTTAGCTCAGGAATTACGATCCCTGGGGCACGTCAGTGGGGCCTTATTTCATTGTATCTTAAATAATATTCTCATGTGTGACTCACTAAGATGCTAGATTAGATGGAGCTCTAAAGTAACTTTTAAATCCTAGGATTCTGTGATTATACTTTGTTGGTGCTTTCACCCTGAGCTACATCCCCAGCCTATTTTTGTGTTTAATTTTGAGACAGGTCTCACTGAGTTGCCCAGGCTGGGCTCGAAATTGGTCATCTTCCTGTGTCTGCCTGCTAGAATGCTAGTGTTCCAGGCCTGTGCCACTGGGCCTGCCAAATTGGAGCTATTAAAAGTAGCAAATAGGATAGTTTCTCTGTTTCTTTATCTTAACTTGACGTTGGTAATGAAGAACATTACCATTGTGGTGAAGTAAAAAGCATAGCATAGATCAGGCTGGCGGTGGGGTTCAGTTATAGAGTACCTGCGCCCTGTGCATATAGCCTGGGTCCTCCAAAATGTCGCCGTGTAGGAGAAAACTGATTTGAATAAGCAAGAAAACTATATTTACTAAATTACTGCAAAATTAAGCTATGAAATACTAATTGTTTTCTGTCAAAGATGTAAATGGAGCACTTAATTTGTTGAACATTTTTTGTACTAGCCCCTGTATATAGCCAGCCACGTTTTCTGCTTTTATGGAACTCAGTGTAGTAGACAAGGCAGATAGGAAGCCATAAGTTCTTAGGTGTGATGGTGGAGAAAGCCCTGAGTTGTGTGGGATTGCACACCAGGAGGGTCTGCCTAGGCTGTGCCAGCCAGGAACAGGCAGGAGCACAGCAGATGGCTGCAGCAGGAAGCAGGTGTGAAGGCCTTCCTAATTAAGGTGCTGGGGTGCTGGGGCATGAAGCCAGGCCTCCTTGCTAGCCAGCACTCTGTGAGTGTTCTACCATTAAGTGAAGTAAAAGACAAGGTCTAATTTAAGTTGCTTAGGCAGGCCTTGAACTTGGAATCTTCCAGCCTTAGTCTCCTAAGTAGCTGAGATTATAGGTATGTGCCAACATGCTAAAGTGGCATTTTTGGCACTAAATTGTAGCATTTTAAATGTGTACAGCTTTCTTAGAAAGCAACTTGTTACTTCTAACATTTATTTCTAGGAAAATTTTTCTTAAGGGAGTAGTGTAAAATATGGAAGATTGTATGCATATAGATATTTTTGAACTATTCATAATTGATAGAAATTTTATTTGACTCAGCTATACTACTGGCTATCTTCCCAAAACAGTTAGATGTATTCCTGTGATATGTGCATACCCAAGTTTATAACAGTATAGTTTAAAATACCTGAATCTCAGGATTAGTATATGTGCCCATCAAATGGATTTTTTAAAAGTGGTGTAAATACACTGTTTTAGTAACTTTATTTATTGCTGTGACTCAATACCCAGCATCCACAATTTAAGGGAGGAAAGATTGATTTGGCTTACTGTTTCAGAAGGTCTCACACAGTCTGATCATGGAACAGCAGATTCAGTGAAGGAAGTACATCACAGAGACAGAGGTGCAGAGGCTGTAGCTGCTCATCCCTTGACTGACAGCCATGTGAAGGGGAGCAAAGCCGCTGCCGTTGCAGAAGCTGCAACGTTGTTTCTTCTTTCTTCCCTTATTTAGCTCAGGCTGTCAGCTCAGACCCCCACGTCCAGGGTGGGTGCCCCTCACCTATTTCCTGGCCCAAGTCAATAGCAAGCATCAGAAATCTCAGCCCTGGGCAACCTCCAACTTCCGTAAATTGATACAATCCCTCCAGGTCAAACCCATACATTCACCCCTTCCAGCCGAGCTCTGCCTCCCAGTAACACACACCTCCAAGTACGTGAGACTTTTGGGGACCCTCAAGACCCAAACTGTAGGATTCAATCCCTCCTCCCCGAAGGACCTTCTACCTTCTTATGCAGAATGCACTTAGTCCTTCTCTGAGAGCTGCCAAATCTTAACAGGTCCAGCACTGCTAAAAAAATCCAAGTCCAAAGTCTCCTCTGAGAATCAAGGCAAACTCAGCTGTGAGCTCCTGTGAAAATCAAAAGTTAAGCACTTCCAGTATATAATAGCACAGGGTAAACATTCCCATTCCAAAAGGGAGGAGCAGGAGGATAGAAAGCAGTTGGACCAAAACAAGTTTTAAACCCAGCAGGGCAAGGCTTAAATCCTGTAACTCTGTGTCCAGCATTTGGAGTGAACTTTGGCAAGGTGGGAGCTCCACAGGGCCTGGGTGGCCTCCTCACCACAGTGTTCCCTCGGCTGCAGCCTCCATCTTCTCTGTCTTGGGCTGGCTCCGCTTATGTATAACCTGTGGCTTTCCTCTGAGTACTATCCGAGCTCCCAGCTTCTCCAGATTTTCCGGATCTCCATTGCACCTTATACTTCTCCCTTATAAACTCACACAGTGCCCTCCCACGGCCACACCGCTGGGCCTCCAAGGCCTTTCTCTGAAATCTGGGCGGAAACCTCCATGACCCCACAACTCTTGCACTCTGTGAGCCTGTAAAACCAGGACCACAAGGGGGTCGCCAAGGTCTGCCACTGGCTGGAGCAGTAGTCTGGACCTCCTGGCCTTTGGCTGCCGCAGCTTCCAAGTATCTGGGAGACTGAACTCCAGGTAGCTGGACTCTGGCAAACGCTTCCCTGTTTGGCCCTACAGGATGCATTGGGGTACTCTTCTCAAAGTAAAAGCCTTTTGCCCTTCCAACCTTGAATTGGTTAAAGGGTGGGATCTTGCTAATTCTTAGACGTTCTCAAGGAATCTTTTTTTATAGTTCTGATTCTAAGTATTTGGCTTTTTTTTTTTTTTTGAGACAGGGTCTAGTTCTGTAGTTGGCTTCTTTTTAACGCTAGTCTCTTTTATGCCCAACTTTGTGTAGCCCCTTTCAGTTTTGCAAAAACTGTAAATTAATATCTATTTTCTCTGTCATGTTTTCCTGCTTTTCAGCATAGAGTTGGCTGAAAGCCATAGGCAGTACCCAAGTGATAGCCTGGACATTGGGCTGCTTTGAGATTTCTTCCACAAGATTATGTAGCTCACCAACTGTAATTTTTATTTTATTTATTTATTTATTTTTTGAGACAGGGTCTCACTCTGTAGCCCAGGCTGGTCCTGAACTCACTATGGAGCCCAGGCTGGCCTTGGACTCAAGGCAGTCCTCCTGTCTCAGTCTCCCCAGTACTGGGATTACAGGCGTGTGCCACCACTCCCAACTTACGTGGTGCTGGAGAATCGAATTCTTGTACTTAGCACTTGACTTAGCGCTTGCTGGGCAAGCGCTTTAACCGCTGAGCCATTTCTCCAGCCCACCATTTTTAATTTCAGTTTCAGGCGAAGTTTCTGGAAATGGCAAAATGCCACTACATTTTCTACTACAGCATAGCATGCATGGTTTTTATTATTTATTTATTTTGAGACAGGGTCTCGCTCTGTAGCCTAGGCTGGTCCTGACCTCACTATGGAGCCAAAGCTGGTCTTTGACTCAAAGCAATCCTCCCGCCTCAGCCTTCTGAGTGCTGAGATTACAGGCATGTGCTACCACTCCCGGCTTGTGTGGTGCTGGGGAATTGAACTTGGGTACTTAGCACTTGATTTAGTGCTTGCTAGGCGAGCTCTTTAAGCGCTGAGCCATTCCTCCATGCATGTTTTTTACACCAACGGCCAATATAGTTCTGCCTCTCATCTGAAACTTTTTGAGCCTGTCCTTTACAATCCACACTTCTTTTGGCATTCTGGTCTTCTGAGCTTTGACCAGAATCTCCCATCAAACTTGGCTCGGAGCCCTCCAAGTCTTTTCCAGACAGTATCCTAAAATCTTCCCAAACTCCTGCAAACCAGTTCCAAAGGCTTTCAAACTACATCATCTGGTAAAGTCACAGCAACAACGCCACCTCCCTGGTACCAGTTTCTGTTTTAGTTACTTGTTTGCTGTGATTCAATCCCAGACATCCACAATTTAAGGGAGGAAAGATTTATTTAGCTCACAGTTTTAGAAGGTTTTATACAGTCTGATCATGAAAATCTGTATTGGTTAGGGTTCTAAGAGATGCAGAGTTAATAGAATTTATAGGGATAAAAGGGAATTTATTTGGATGGCATACAAAGTGTGAAGAGAGTCTAAATTGGCTCTGCGGAAGTGGGAGAGCTGGAGTGTCTAGCTGCTCAGGCTCAGGCCAGAAGGACACTAGTTCTACACTGCAGGAGGCTGCTGGACTGCGGGTGTGAGCCTGCCCTGGATGCTTGTCCAGAAAAACAAGGTAAAGACGGGAGGCTGATGCAAATTGATGTCCTGAGGAGCAAGTGGAGCAAGCCAGGTGCAAGTAGAAGCCTCCCTGGCTCGGGGAGGGCAGAGCTTTTCTTAGGAAGAGCCTGCAAAAATGTAAATTCTTCCCGCCTTTACTCAGTTCAAGCTGCTAGTTAGGTGCCCCTACCCCGCTTCCTGGTCGGGAAGTAAACAACACCCACCTGAAAGCTATTCCCTGGACAATCCCCTAGCTGCAACAAGGAGGCACAGTTTCTCCTATGGGCCGCTTTTATACAATGGAGTGAGAGAGGGCAAACTTGAGTCCACTGTAGGCAGATGGGTACACCTTGAGTCATATTGTTGAGTGAAGTAAATTAGACATGGAAAGTTAAAATATTGCATGGTTTCTCTTAGAAAGCCAAAATAAAATAATTTAAACAGCAAAATAAAAGGTAAATGATAGGAATTAAGAATATGGGCTTTGTAGAGGTGAGAATGTGAGGAGGGGATGAGAAAGTAAAAATTATTAAAATGCAAAACATATGCCATTTCTTAGATATGCATATAATTCTGTATTGCAAGTGTAAATTAATAAAAAAGGAAAGTGACAAAGACTGTAATTGGGCAAAGGCAGAAATTGCTCGAATGACCAGAAATTGTGAGAAGTCTACAAGATAGAACACTGCATGCATTTAGAAATAATAGAAGACAGACAGAAGGATCGCCGTGAGTCCTGGACTACAGAGTGAGACCCTGTCTCAAAAAAAAGAAGTACTGGAAGAGTAAGCAGCATAGAAAAATGAACCATGTGCGTGGTGGATGCCAGCTGGGCTCAGCTGCCCAGGCGACCCTTCAGGACCACGTTTCTTACAGCGCCCACAGCAGTGAGTGCTGCTGGCTGACTGGGCCTGACTGTCCCTGACTGAGGAGTCATGCCCTCCCTGGAGCCTGTTCCCCAGGCCACTCCACATGGAGGGAGAAAGGTCTGGCCTCCTTAACCCAACATCAGGAACCTCTGCAAAGCCTGTGGGGTTGTCAGCACGTCCTGTGTCCTCCCTCCCCTGCCCAGATGTTGATCCTGACTGCACCTCGCCACAAACCCACCTATATACCAAGCTCTCTTTCAGTGCCTTCTTTCCGGGACCCCAGCTTGTAGCAGTGGCTTTGATACTTTTTGGTAGAGTCAGCTTGACCTCTGACTTAGAAGACTTGTTTTAATGGAGCAACAAAGTGTGTCTGTGATATCAGACACAGTGATGGTAAATTAGGCAGACTTACTATTTAATGCTTGTAGGGTGATATTTTTAGTGATTTTTATCTTTCCTCTTTTGCTATTAGAGTTATCTATGTGTTATCTGATCTTACACAGTCTCTTCTTAAATGCAGATTTGAGCAGGCCATTCCTTTGCTTATAGCTAGTCTGTCCCAGCACATGTGCATTTATTTATTATCAGGTAGTTTCAGAATTGACTACCTTGACCTTCACGAGCTGTCGCGGTCTTTTTGTCCAGACTTGGCCTTGCTACCTCTGTACTTCGTTCATACTTTTTGTTCTCTCTCTGCTTATGCTGTCTTCTCTGGCTGGCATGGCCTTCCCTTTCCATTCTACACCTCGTGAAAGCCCTTTTCTCTTACAGTCTCACGCCCAACGGTCTCGTCATCTTCCTCATCTCTTTTTCTTGCAAGTTTGTTACTTTTGTTTCTTTTTTGGGTCTTCCAAGTATAATCTTTTATTTTATTATGTTATATTGTATTGTAATAGATGCCTAGGCAGGAATTGCATATATAAACTCCAGAAATTGTTTGGCTCATTAATAGACACTCAATAAGTGGAAAGAAATTAGCTAACTGGTCCTCTTTCTGCTTGTTGCAGGGGCATTTGTGCAGCGAGCCTTTGGATATGTACAGTTACTTATATAACCAGGGGATCGGTGTTTCACTCGCGCAGTTCTACATTTCCTGGGCTGAAGAATATGAAGCCAGAGAGAACTTTAAGAAAGCAGACTCGGTGTTCCAGGAGGGGATCCAGCGCCAGGCCGAGCCCCTGGAGAGACTGCAGTCACAGCACAGGTCGGTGACTGCTTCTCATGAGCTTAACTGTTAGTTAAATTGAGAAATGTGTGGCCCTTTCACATTTGAGTGAAATGCTGTCTCATGTATTGGCAAGTTAAATTAGTTACTGTTCAGTTTTTTAAAAGTTGTGTTTTTAATTTTTAATTTGTCGTTCA
The DNA here is from genome assembly GCA_004027205.1 of Ctenodactylus gundi. NCBI lineage: Eukaryota > Metazoa > Chordata > Mammalia > Rodentia > Ctenodactylidae > Ctenodactylus > Ctenodactylus gundi. The sequence continues at coordinate 178,883 of PVKB01003397.1, read as the reverse complement.
TTGAAATTCACTCTGGTGTATATAGTTCTATGACTTTTCACAAGTGGGTAGATTTGTAACCGTCAGTGTGATCAATATATAGAATAGTTCCTCAGCCTTGAGAAGAATTCCCCTGTGCTCTTCCTTTGTAGTTAATACAGTGTTTCTCCTGTGCCCGGCCAGCATGGGTCTGCTCTCAGGCCCTCGGGCTATATAAACGGGTCATCATGTACATACTTTGGAGTCAGGCCTCTCAGATGTATCTATTCAAAGTACAGGTTTTTGTTGGTTATGTGATTTGCAAATACTTTCTCTCTTTTAACTTTTTAGAGAATGAAAGTTTCTAATTTTGAAGTAAAATTTGTCCCTTTTTTTCTTTTCTTTTCTTTTCTTTTTTTTTTTTTTTTTTTTGAGACAAGCTTTTACTCTATAGTCCAGGCTGCACCTGACCTCACTACGTAGCTCAGGCTGGCCTCAGACTTATGGCAATCCTCCTGCCCCAGACTCCCTAGTACAAGTACTAGTATTAGGGGCATGCACCACCACACCCAGCTTATGTGGTGCTGGGGAATTGAACTCAGGGCCTTGCACTTGCTAGATGAGTGCTTTAAGCCCTGAGCTATGCCTCCCACAATCCTTCCCTTTTTTTTCTTGTCTTGATTGTGCTTTAGTGTTGTACCTGAGAACTATAGCTGAAGGTTATGAAGATCTTCAATTTTTGTGTGTGTGTGTGTGTGTGTGTGTGTGTGTGTGTGTGTTTTCCTTCTTTGTCACTGGGTATTGAATCTAGGGCCTTGTGCATGCGAGGCAAGTGCTCTACCCCAGCCCCCTCCTATGGTTACACGTTCACGTTTTATAGTTGCTCTTTACGTTTAGATCTGGGTCAGCTGGGCTATAGGTGACACGCACCTGCAGTCCCAGCACTTTAAGGCTGAGTGAGGTTGAAAGGGTTGCTTGAGCCTGGGAGTTCTAAGCTTGAACAGCATAGTGAGACTTCATCTCAAAAAAGGAAAAAAAAAATTTGTTTTATTTTAGGTAGATTTTTGTAAAAGGTATGAGTTTTATTTATTTTTTATGTCAATGTGCATTTTTTCCAATGCTTTATTTTTGAAGACTAACTTTTTGCCTTAGCTGAAAATAATATATTTGTGTAGGCTTATTTCTGCTACTTTCTCTTGGTACATGCATCTGTCCCTGAGTGTGTATCACATTGCCTAGACCACAGTAACTTGGTAGCAAGTTCAGAGAACAGGTAAGGCGAACTTGTTATTACTTGTAGCTCTTTTAGTGACTTCATTTGGGGTTTTTTGGTGCTAGAGCTTGAACCCCAGCTTTTTGTGTCTGAGCATAATTTTGACACCGATATAAAACCCCAGCCCTTTTTATGAGGTTTAGAATCAGCTGCCTGAATTTTGAGTAGGATTGCGCATGAGTACATTGTTTCCCTATTTAGGCCTGGTCTCTGCTGTGCTCAGGATTGAATCCAGACCTAGGGCTTTCACACTCAACTATATCTCCAGGCCACTTTTATTTTTGTTTTTTATTTTGAGACTAAGGTGCCCAGAATGAGCTTGAACTTGAGATTGTCCTGCCTCAGCTTCCCAGAGTGCTAGGATTATAGGCCTGTATCACTAGGCCTAGTTTAGGTTTGATTTCTTTTAGTGGCCTTAGTAGATTTTACTTTTCAGAGAATTGATCCCTGTCATATAAGTTCACAGGTATGTGGGCAAAGCGTTATTCTTTACATATCTGCAGATTATGTGATTTTCTTTCTTTCTTTCTGTCTTCTTTGAGACAGGGTCTCACTCATAGCCCTGGCTGGTCCCGAACTCCCTGTATAGCTCAGAGTGGCCTTGGACTCACAGCAATCCTCCTGCCTCAGCTTCCTGAGTGCTGGAATTATAGGCATGTACCACTGACGTGGCTTATGTGGTTCTAGGGAATCAACTCAGGGCCTTGTGCTTGCTAGGCAAGCGGTTTAACTGCTGTGCTATTCCTCCAGCCCCTCTTTCTTTTTTGAAACTGACAATTTGTGCGTCTTTTTCCTGAATCTGGCTCGAAGTTTATTGATTGATCATGTCAGAAATCAGCTTTTGGGTTCACTGATTTTTATAAAATTGATCTTCTGGTTTATTTCCACTCTTTATTTCTTTCTGCTTACTGAGATACATCTTTTTGTAGTTCAAGATAAAATCTTAGATCACTGATTCTGAACCTTTCCTTCATTTTTCTGTGGTGCTCCTGCTCAGCGATATTCTATCCTTCCTCTCTCTTCCTTTTCTTCTTTTTTTCCTTCTTTTTTTTCTTGCCTTTCCAGTACTGAATACCAGACTCAGGGCTTTGCACATGCTAGGCAAGCACTCTACTATGGAGCTGTATCCCCGTCTGTGTGTGGGAGGGCTACTGAAGATTGAACCCAGAGCTACATCCCTATCCTTTTTATTTTTTGATTTTGAGACAGGGTCTTTCTAGGTTCCTAAATTGCCCAGTCTGGGCTGGAATTTGTCATGCTGCCTCACCCTCCCAGAGTGCAGGGGTTACAGGCCTGGGCCCATACCCAAGCTTCTATCATGACTTTTCTTATAAAAGAACTTCATACTCTTAATCTATAGTTTTGCAAATTTACTTTTTCTAATGACTAACCGGAGTTTAAAGTCTTAATTGTGATTTTTCTATTTCTCCTTTCTTCTTTTTCTGTTCTTTTTTCTCATCAAAACCTGGGGCCCTTTACATGCCACACAAGCGCTCTACAGTGAGCTACGTTCCTACACCCCAAGGCCTGAAATTTTTTTTTTTGAGACAGGGTCTCACTGTAGTTCAGGCTGGTTTTGAACTCACTATGTAGCTCAGACTGATGCCACTGCTCCCAGCTTTATGTGGTGCTGGGGAATTGAACTTTAGAGCCTTGAGCTTGCTAGGCAGGTGCTGTATCTTCAGGCTTATATGTTCTTTCCTTTTCCATTTCTATCTCCGTTGCTGAGTCCATCTGATGATTTATTATTTTAGATACTGTATTTGCTATGTCTGAAGTTTTCATGTGAATCTTTTTAAATGTATGTTTGTCTGTTTGTTCATTTCAAATAATGGCTGCTTTTTACCCCACTATTTTTATTAATATACAGATGTAATACATAGTATTTACAATGAATTTGGGTGTTTCGTACATCTGTGTATCACATCGACTTTACAATGCCTTCCCATTTTCTACCCTCCCACCCCCTCCCTGTCCCTTTCCTCGGCTCTGGCTATCACTTCGTATGGTTCCAAAGAATGTCTGTGTTCTGGGTTTTCCAAGTCCGAGAAACCATACAGTGTTTAACATATTAATCTTCTGCACTTAAGTCACCACTCTACCTCAGCTTCCTATTCCTCTAATGGGTTCACAGTAGTTAAATCTTGATATCTCTTCTGAATCCAACCAATTCCTTTATTGGGATATTCACCAAAAGTTTTTTTTTCCATATTTTCCTATATCTTTGTTGTTATTGTTACACCTGGCCTTACCCACCAGTTCCCATTAGAAAATAACTACAAGCATGTAGTTCAAAAGATTAGTTAATTCGGGAAAGAGGAAAAATAAATGCATAAAATTCAATTGCCTTAGCTGAATACTGGAAGGTGCATATTTGTACATTCACAAGGATATCTTTACATAAATCAGTTTCCTTAGAATAAACTTTCATTAGTGACCTGATAAGCAAATTGCTACAATGCAAAGTTAAAACTATATCACGTTGCTACATTAAATGAACTCAAATCTATACCACATAAATATACTTAAAGTGACAGACATGGAGGCAAATTTAGTTATTTCAGAATTCCTTACCTATCATATCTTATTTACTCATATTTCACTAATTACCAGCATACTTTTTTCTCAGCTCATCCTCCTCTAGTTGTTGTCACTTTTTCTCTGGGGTCATTGGTGTCACTGGTCTCCCTTTCACTTTCCAGGTTTCCTTTAAGTATTTTCTGCAATATTGGTTCAGTGGCTGCAAATTCCTTTAAGCAGTCTCTGTCATGGAAAGTTTTAAGTTCTCCCTTTAAATTAAAAGATAATTTTGCTGGATATAGCAGTCTTGTTTGGCATTTATGATTTTTTTAGTGCTTGGATGACATTGCTCCACGATTTCCTTGCTTTTAGTATTTGGATTGAAAAATCTGCCGTTATCCTGATGGGCTTATCTTTGTAGATCACCTTCTGTTTTTCTCTTACCGCTTTTAGTGTTTCCTCTTTGTGTTGGGGTTTCTAGAATTTTGATTATGATGTGTCGTGATGAGGATCTCTTCTGATCAAAGCTGTTTGGTGTTCTCTATGCCTGTAATAGTTCCATGTTCATTTCTTTTCTTAGATTTGGGAAATTTTCTTCCATTATTTCATTAAACATGTCCTTTAAGCCTTTTGTTTTGTCCTCAGTCTTCTCAATTCCCATAATTCTGAGGTTGTTTCTCCTTGAATCATCTATCAGCCATTGCAATGATTCACTTTCTTTATTTGCTTTGTATTCTTCATGGCCTGTATGTTGCAGCTCAGTCACTTTATTTTCTAGGTCTGACATTCTATTCTGAAGTTGTTTGTTAAAGGGGTTGCTTATTATTACCTGCGTGTTTTTCATTTCCTGAATATCTGCATTTAAATTTTCTATATCTCTGTTGTGTATTTCTCTATTTTCTTCTTTTGTCTTCATTATCTTCTGGTATATTTCTTCTCTGGTCTCCTCTAGTTGCTTTTGAAGGCTTGCTTTTGGCTTATCTATGTATTGGTATAGCCCTTCTGCTGTCTGTTTTATTTCTTGCTTTAATTCCTGCTTTAATTCATTGAATTTCTGGGCCCAGAAGTTGCCATCATTTTTGCCATATTCATCTTTATTTACCCTGATATCATCTCCTGGGGTTTCAAGTCTTTATGTAGGAGATTTGTAACCACACTTCCCCATTTCTTCTTTGGTCTCCTCTAATTTCTTTTCAAGGCTTGCTTTTTGCTTAGCTAAGTTTTGTTGTAGCTGTTGTTCTGTCTTGATTTCCTGCTTTGCTTTCTGCTTTAATAATTCCTGCTTTATTTCACTGGCTATCTGGGCCCAGAAGTCACCATCAGTTCGTGCCCGTCTGTTTTTTGAGTTCTGCAATTTCATCACCCTTTGTACCATCCCCTGGGGAGTCAGATCTTTTTGTATAAGATTTGTTACCACGTTTTCCCATGGTTCTGCTACATCGGACTGTCTCCGGTGCGCAGGGAAGAAAATGGCTCATGCTGACGTCACTGCCTGAGATGGCTGTTGAGCCCCATTTCTAATCTGGGATTGCGGGGCCTTTTCTAGGGGGAGCACACGCTGTGTTTGTAGTACACACACCCGCGGGTTGGTGCTTCCGAGGCTGGGGCCGCCCGCTGCCAATAATTCCCATTTATCCGGGTCCGCGCTTACCTTGGGCTGAGGTTCTGGCCTCCGGACCTTGTTTGTGGTCCTTGGGTGCCTGCAGCTTGGGGCCATGCCGAGTGGGCTCTTTTCCTCCTCATCCGATGTGACTTCAGGATTTCAGACCCGCCTGCAGCCTCCTCTCCCGTTGTTGTGTGCTGCATTCTCTCCCAGCTCCCTCCAATGTTCAGGCCCCCATGTGCTCTCCTCCATCAGCAGCTGCCTACTGTTTGGAGCCTGATGCAGCCGTTTCCTTAACCCCGGGGATTTTTTTTTTCCCCTCCAGTTTCGATGGTCCTTCAGAGTTTCTGGCCTCCCGCTGGTCGCCTTTCAGTTTGGGGGGATGCACCTCTCTTTTCTAGCTACACCAGACGTGCTTTTTCTAACTTTCTTCTTGACTTTTTAAGTGAGTTGATGAGGAGACATTGTGCGGTGCTCTTACTCAGTCGCCATCTTGACCAGAAGTCATAATGGCTGCTTTTAAATCCACATCTAGTTCTTCTTCATGTTGACATTTGTTGTTTTTTCCTTAGAGAATTGATCACATTTCTTTATATGCCAAATAATTACAGATTGTATTCAGTACATTTGTCCTGACACTGTGTTAGAGACTCTGACTTCTGGTGGTTGATGGTTTTGCTTCAGTATCCACGTACATTCCCACCTGTGCCAGTGCAGGTCCCAGTATCAGTTCAGTTTTCAGGACCTTTGTCGGGCAGCCTTGCTTTCTGCCACACATGTCTTCCTCAGGTGAGTGTGGACATGACAGTGACTTTTATCATGCACCTTTTATGTGCATGTATAGCCTAGAAGTGACCCCAAGTCTTGTACCACTTCATGGACATGGGCAGTCCCCTTTTTGGCCTGCTCTCTCTGTTCTGTTTCTCCTACACAATTTGGCCCTTGGAATCTCCTTTCCCACCCCTCTGACCAGAAAGACGGGGTTTTTCCAGGGGTTTTGGATTTCCCATACCATTGCAGCCATTCAAAACCGTAAGAAAAAAACAGAAGAAGAAAAACCAGAAACAGCCTGGCATTGGTTGCTTCCTTTAAGTTTTGATTCCTCACCACAGTCCGCTTGCTTTTTTCTTCAGAGCCTTCTGTTGTTCTTTTTGCATAGTATCTAGAGTTTTTAATTCTAATCAGTGTAAAAGGGAGGGTGTGGTAGAGCTACTCTATTCTAGCCAGTACCTGCATTGCATTGTTTTTTTTTTAAACCTTTTTAAAACTGTGTGGAGCAGAAGGTTAGTTTCCAAGCTTCTGCCAGCTCTATTAAAGTAAAGTGTCATGTAGTATGTACTTCATGTTGTGTGGGTCAGGAAAGACTGTGTGTATGCACTTGTGTGGTATGTATAGAGAAAGGCACTATAGGATGGTAAGAATAAGTGGGTCAAGGTGAAGGTCTGTGGGTCTTCTTTACTCTTTCAACTGTACTACAAATTTTATTTTTATGGATTTTTTTTTCATTTTTTTGTTACCGGAGATTGAACTCAGAGCTTTGAGTGTGCCGGGCAAGTGCTCTGCCACTGAGCTACATCCTCAGCCCTACAATTTTTAAAGTTTTATAATAAACTGGTGGAAAATTCTGATTTTTATGAATTGGATAGTGCTGAACCACCCCACTCTTATCTCCACATTAACCTAATGGTGTCAAACTTAGACATTTAAAGGAGAGTCTAAATTATTATAGTGCAACCTTTCTCTTATTTCAAAGTGTTGTCTTTTTCTTATGGAGAGAATAAATACAACTTTCTTTGGGATACTTCTTGATTTCTTCTCTCAGTCTGTTTTGTTTCCTTTACTAAGTTACAAATGTTGAGTGTGGTTACAAGTGTTCATCTCTTTCTGAAATAGCTGTCCTGTTACTTTAGACAATTCCAAGCCCGAGTGTCTCGACAAACTCTCTTGGCACTTGAGAAGGAAGAGGAGGAGGAAGTTTTTGCACCTTCTGTGCCGCAACGAAGCACCCTGGCCGAGCTAAAGAGCAAAGGGAAGAAGACTGCAAGAGCCCCTATCAGCCGCGTGGGCAGTGCCCTCAAGGGTGAGCTGCTCGGGGTTATGTTGGGAAGCACTTAGTATCTTGTGATAGGCAAATCATGTAGAAGACCAGGCCTAAGTTACACAGAAGCTGCCCGAGTTCCCTGAGTACAGGCACGCTAGTGAGTAGAAGTCAAAGGAAAGCTAATATGCCACTGTGCAGTGAAACCAAATGGTATCAGTAGCTTTGTGTCTTCATTAAGAAATAACAAATATTTAGGAAGTGTCACTTCCTGACTGTTATTAATTGAAAGAAGATAATGCAGTAATATAGTGGGTATTATCAAAGTCAAATTTTATAGGCAGCAGAGCCTTAGAGAATGCAATTAAAGGGTGAGACTCCTGTCTTTAGCCTTTTAAGGCCAGACATTGGACGTACACCGGAAGGTGATCAAAATAAGGTTTAAAAAAATTACAGTTACTTTATTTATTTATCTGTCTATTTGAGACAGGGTCTCAGTGTGTAGTCCAGGCTTGTTCTGAGCTCACTATGTAGTCCAGACTGGTCTCCAACTCATAGCACTTCTTCTGCCTCAGCCTCTCAGTACTAGGATTACAGACCTGTGCCACCATGCCCAGCTTATGTGGTCCTAGGGAGTCAAACTCCAGTACTTAGTGCTTGTTAGACAAGCTCTTTAACCAGTAAGGTATTCTAGCCCAACAGTGACTTTTAAAAAAGCAGTTTAAGGTTTATATAAGAAAGTTGAGCAGAATGTACAAAAAACAGTAAGGTTTTACTGGTAGAATTTAGAACTGTTTAGACCTATAGACCAAACTGCCATCTTGGTCTTTTATCCCTATGCAGGTACCAATTTCTTTGTCTGTCTGTCTGTCTGTCTGTCTGTCTGTCTCTCTCTCTCTCTCTCTCTCTCTCTCTCTCTCTCTCTCTCTCGACAGGGGACAGGTTGTTGCTCTGTAGCCCAGGCTGGTCCTGAATTCAGTGTGGAGCCCAGGCTGGCCTTGGACTTATGGCAATCCTCCTGCCTCACTCTCCCAAGTGCTGAGATTACAGGCGTGTACCACAATGCCCGCCTTATGTGATGCTGGGGAGTCTCTCGGGTACTTAGCACTTGACTTAGCACCTGCTAGGCAAGTGCTTTAACTGTTAAGCCATCCCTCCAGCCCACCAGTTTCTTTTTAATCAGAATATTGGTTGAAAGTTCTAGAATTAGGATCTGAAGGCGTGTGGTCCAGAGGGTGCCATCGTCCAGATGATGATGCCTAAAGTAACGTCAGCTCTACAGCCGAGTGCTCCCCTGGTGAATGGGCTGACTTGTGTTCTGTAGTTCTGGCATGGCTCTGCTGATTTCTGTTGAGAGAAAATTTAAGGCTGAAAAATAATGACATGTTAATCTCTGATAGTATTATAATGGTGACTAAAGAAAGGTATAGATTTGTCTGTAGATGTCCATGAATGAAAGATGGGATGTGGTAGGAAGAAAGGAGAGAAAGAGTAACAAAGACAGTGGATAAAAGTGTTACTAATTTGATTCATTGTGGGGTTTTTCGAGATAAAAATCATATGGTCATTTTTCCCCATCTTTACTTTTGTGTGTGTGTGTGTGTGTGTGTGTGTGTGTGTGTGTGTGTGTGTGTTACATAATGGTTAAGATGAGCTGGGTCTTTTGTGCATGTATCTATCGTGTCAACATTACAATCCCTTTCCTCCTCCACATTTTTGGCCCTCCAGCCCCCTAAGTCCCACTATCATGCCCATTTGGTTTCATTGTAATTTTTAAAAGAATTATCTTTTGAAAATTTCCATCTGGTTCTGTGGTATTGCAGTATTCTTGACTTGGGAAAAATTAGTGTACCTTATCAGGCATCTAAGTTGATAATTAAATATTTTCCAAACACATTTTAATGTTTTTTCCTAGCTCCAAACCAAAATAGAGGACTACAAAATCCAGCTCCTCAGCAGACACAAAATAATTACAGAATTACTGTTTTTGATGATAATGCTGATAAGGCTTCTGGAGCAGAGTTGTCTAAGCCTGCAGTCGAGCCATGGATGGCACCCCCTGTTCCCAGGGCCAAGGAGAACGAGCTGCAGGCAGGACCGTGGAACACAGACAGACCCGTGGATCACAGGGTGAGGACATGGGGATTGAGTGTGTTGGCCTGTGTAACAAAGCCTCCAGGTGCAGTGTAAGGTTAACATATCTGAACTCTCTCAAATGCTCCAGCTGGGTCTGCGGATGTGGTAGCAGAGTGTAAAACTGGTCACTTTTGTTTCTTCTTCATCTCCAGCCTCGTGGCAGCACAGCATCTGCGGCAGCTGCAGCCCTGGCACTTCCCAGCTTTACTCCATACGTGGAAGAGACTGCGCAGCAGCCAGTTATGTGAGTTTGGCTTCTGGGTGCTTCTTTACTCCTTTTTTTTGTTTGTTTGTTTGACACAGAATCTTGCTGTGTTGCTCAGGTTGTTTCTAAACTCACGTATGCGGCCCAGGTTGGCCTTGAGCTCATAGCAGTCCTCCCTAGTGCTGGGATTACAGGTGTGCCACCACCACACCTGGCTTATGTGGTGCTGAGGAATTGAACTCCAGACCTTACACTTGCTGTCCAGGTACTTTAACTTTTGTTCTGTTCTTTTCGTTCCACCACCCCTATATTTGGAAGTAGAAATTTTTTAGGCCAGGGAGAGGCACCTTCTTAGAGGTAAAGGCATTTTCTTCTTTGAATGGAGGTGGCCAATGTTTTGTGTATCATTTATATCATTTATGCTCTTTTTTTTGAGATAGGGTCTTGCTCAGCAGTGGGCTGATGCTGAACTCATTATGTAGCCCAGGCTGGCCTTGAACTCTTGGCATTTGCCTGCCTCAGCTTCCATAGTGCTGGGATTACAGGTGTGCCACCACCACACCCAGTTTATGTAGTGCTGGGGAATAGAACTCAGGGCCTTGAGCTTGCTAGGTGAGTGAGCTCCCTAACTGCTGAGCTGCTCCTCTGGCCTCTCTCTCTCATGCTTTTATTCCGTCTGATAAGGGTGCAAGACAAGGAAGCTATTTTTGAGTATTTAACTGAGCATATAGAAACTAATAGCACATCAATGTTTAATTTTTCTAATGTTTCAAGTCACTTTGTTAGTTAGTATGGTATACAAAATTGTTGAGCATTGTTTTTCCCTTAATTCTTTTTATTAATACATGTTTGTGACAGTAACTACATTCAACTTGGGGAATTGGTGCATATTCATTCACATCTTAATTATTCCTTTTTACTTTCCCTTTTCTCCCTATCGTCCCTCTATTTTATTGCACCTAAATTCTTTTTCATGGCTTGTTTGACCTCTCTATGCATAATTGTTCGGGTTGTGGGGGGTTTTTTAATGATTTATAGTTGCCTTTCATCTAATTCAAAAAAATGAGGTGCAGTATAGCTCAATGATAGACTATTTGCCTACTTTTTTGTCTTTTTTTTTTTTTGAGATAAGGTCTCACTCTGTTGGCCAGGCTGGTTCTGAATTCACTAGGTAGCCTTGACTGGCCTGGTACTCATAGCAGTCCTCCTGCTTCAGCCTCCCAAGTGCTGGGATACGGGCATCCACCACCACACCCAGCTTATGTGGTGCTGAGGAATTGAACTCAGGTACTTAGCACTCGCATAGCACTTGCTGGGCAAGCACTGTAACTGCTGAGCTATTCTTCCAGCCCATTTGCCTACTTTGTACCTACTTTGTATGAGGCCCCAGATTTGATCTCCTGTACTGCCAAAAATATGTGAAAACTTAAAAATATCAATAAAAATCAGCTAAATCTGTAATGTGGTTCTAGATATTTGCCCCTAGTTTGTCACTTGCATTTTTATCTCATGTCGCAGTCACTGTTTAAATTGTTGCATAATTAGATTTGCCACTTGTATGACTTTTTGGTCCTGATTATTCTTTGGTGGTATTTCTGCAATCTCTGTTTATCTGTTTTCTATTGCTATAATGAATACCTGAGACAGTTAGCTTGTCTTGGCTCACAGTTTTGGAGGCTTCAGTCCATGATCCTGGTGCTTTGGGCTGGGCCAGTGCAGCACATTGTTGCAGAACTGGTGGCAGAGCAAGACTGCCACCTTGGGGGCATAAAGCAAAAAAGGAAGAAACTGGATCTTGCCACCCGCTTCGAGAACACACCTGTACCCACCTGACAACTCCCATAAGGCCCCCATTCTCCAAGGTTCCACCACCTCTCAACAGCATCAAGAGATGGGATGCTATTTTAATAGAGTCAGATGAATTCTTACCTTTTTTGGTGCGGAGAATTGAACTCAGGGCCCGGCATGTGCCTACACGTTGTATTTCAGAGCTAAGCCCCCAGCTCCCTTGTCTGTGTAGGTAACAGTGGACTGTGGTATAAGTGACAAATACCGAAAGCCAAAATTGCGCCCATGGCTACAGAGTAATGAAGAGATCCCTGTGAGAATCTAATTGCTTCACCTTCCCATTTTTTTTGTTTTGTTTTTGCTTTTTTCCTTTTTCATGCTGGAATCAAATCCAGATCCTTAAGCATGTTATGCAGGTGTTCTACCCCTGAGCTATATCCCAGATTCCATCTCACTTTTTAAGGTCCTCTCTTTCATTTTCATTTTCCCTGTACCCCTGTTCTTTATACCATTGATTTCCATCCTCAAATGGTTTATTTGGCTCATGGGTTTGAAGGATTCAGTCACTAATGATCAACTCCATGGGAAACATCCCAGTAGAAGTGCATACAGAGCAGAGTAGTTTTGTCCATGGCTACTGAGAAGTAGTTACAGGGAACCCCAGAAGGGGCTGGGTGAGAGTCCAGAGCAGAGCCTGAGGGTGGACCTCCACAGTCACTACCCGCACACATATTGTGCTTACCAGTCCCTGCTGAGCACAGTCCTGTGTACAGTCCAAGCTGAGCAGGGTGATAATTAAGATGAACTATAGCACTGTTCTGTTGTTGTATGTTTATCTGTATGACAATAAGTACCATTCAATTTTGTCTTTTTTTTGTCCACACATTAATCTAGATTTTTAATAACTTTTGAAATTAGGAAGGAAGAATTCTCCCAACAACTTCATTTCTTTCTTTCTTTTTGAACCAGGGTCTCGCTCTGTAGCCCAGGCTGATCCTGAGCTCACTGTGTAGCCCAGGCTGGCCTTGGACTCATAGCAATCCTCCTGCCTCAACTTCCCAAGTTCTGGGATTACAGACATGCACTGCCATGTCCAGCTTTATGTGGTGCTGGGGAATTGAACTCAAGGCCTAGTACTTGCAAGGCAAGCACTTAAAACACTGCGTCCAGCCCCTCCACTTCTTTCTTTCTTTCTCTTTATTTAAGGATTATTTTGACTTCTGTGTTCAGTGCCATTTCATACGAACTTCAAGGTGTATTGTTTATTTCTGCAATAAAGATCACCTGGGTTTTTTGATGTGGGGATTATGACGACTGTAGATCAAATTCATGCATATTAGCTTATTAACTGTACTGACATTTTTAAGAGCAGTTTTAAGTTTATAAAAAATAAAATAAAATTGAGTAGAAAGTTCGGAGAATTCCCATATACCCCTTTTCTCATTTCTATCCACAGCTTACTCATTATTAACATCTTGCCCTGTGTTGTGTGAATAACTTTACCTGGGGAGACATGAACACTAAAGTCTATTCACTCCAGATAGTGCATGGCAGATGGGCCAGCCCCCACTCTAGTTTACCAGTGACCTTATCATGTTAATTAGAGGAGTTACTTTTGGGGGCTATTGGATGGAGCATGGATGAGGGGTCACCTACTGGCCCATGGTGACATAGAAGGTAGTGGGTGACTCACCAGGCAGTGGCGTTCCTGCAGAGCCCTCCCTGCCCAGATGGTAGGTGGCATGGCTACTCACAGGACCTACACTCGGCTTTTTGGTCGGCCTCCTGGTCGGCAGCTGCTCTTCTCTCTTTGGGTGGTGGCACTTGCTTCTGGCTGGCTCAGTTCCCTCTTCCTCGCTCCCTCGTTCCTCACTCATTGCTAGCTCTAGCAATTATAACAAATAGTTACTTGTTATAATTATGACTGTAAAGTTCATTGTTTACATTATATTAAATTCATTCTAATATGTTTTATAGTTATGTGAATTTTAACTAATGCATAATGTCAAAACTGTCCTTAATCATAATGTCATACAAAATGGTGTCACTGCATCAAAAGCCCCTGTGCTCTCCATCCTCATCTTCCTTGGCTAAGTTACTGGGAAGGACTGTTCATATTGTCTGTATAGCTCTACCTTTTCCAAAATGTCTTATAGCCGGAATCCTGCAGTGTGCAGCCTTTCCACACTGGCTTCTCCCACTTCTTTGTAAGAACTCACAGTTCTTCCACGTCATTTTTTGCTTTATTCACTCACCTGTTGGAGGCCATCGTAGTTGCTTCCAAATTTTAACCGTTAGGAGTCAGTTACTGTAAACATTTAGGTGCAAGTTTTTATATGAACATAAATTTTCTATTTTAGATTGCATAAGTGTATTAAGTTTAGCTGTTTAAAAATTCCAGACTTTCTTGCAGTGTTCGTCTTCCTGTCAGTGATGGACGACGGCTGCTCTCGCACACACCCTTGCTGGCATGGAGTGTGCGAGTACTGTAGGTCTTAGATGCATGGTGGTTTCTCATTATCGCCTTATTTGCAGCTAATGACTTACTATTTTGAGCATTTTTTCACATGCTTTATGACACTGTTGTAAATAGAATTACCTTCTTCGTTTTATTGTTAGATTGTTCATTGCAAGTGTATCGAGTACAGTTTATTCGTTTATTTATTTTGAGATGGGTGTTACTGTGTTGCCGGGGCTAGTGTGTCAAACTCTAGGGCTTAAGCCACCCTCTTGCTTCAGCCTGCTAAGCAGCTGGAACTATAGGTGCGGTGTACTTCCTCACTGTGAATGGCAGTAAAACTGGTATTTTCAGGTTGATCTTGTATCCTTTGATTTTAATGAGCTTGTTTATTATGTAATAGATCTTTAGTGGGTTTTCTATATATAAGATCATGTCATCCGCAAATAGAGATAATTTTGCTTTTTCCTCTCCCATGTAGACTATTTTTCTTGCATAATTGCCTTGGTTAGAATTTCTAGTACAAGGGCTAGAGGAAATGGCTCATTGGTTACATAAGCGCTAAGTACCCAAGTTGGATTCCCCAGCACCACATAAGCCAGGCACAGTGATTCACACTTCTAATCCCATCACTCAAGAGGCTGAGGCAGGAGGATTGCTGTGAGTCCAAGGCCAGCCTGGGCTCCATAGTGAGATCAGGACCAGCCTGGGCTAGAGAGCAAGATCCTGTCTCAAAAAAAGAAAAGAAGAATTTTTAGTGCAATATCAACTAGTGGCAAAGTGCGCATCCTTGTCTCATTCCTAGTCTTAGAGGGAAAGTCTCCAGTTTTAAACTGTGGAGTGTGACCTTTAGAGTGAGTTTGCTATAGAAGTCTTTTATCAGATTGAGCAGTTTGGGGAAGTGTTTAAACACACAGAGGTGCTCAGCCCCTACCCTACCATTACAGGCTCTGGGGAAGAAGCAACTTGGTATATCTCTATGACTGTTGATGAGGGGAGAACAGGAAAAGCAATGGCTACAGTAGAGGTCCCAGGCAGAAGCGAGTGAGACTGGGACTGAACGGCCAGTGCATCTCCCCCTACTGGCAGGGTCCGGATAAGGACCTTGGACACGGTCTTATGTGGGGGGAATCCTTTACTGTGCTGGGTGGGGAAGGAGGGCTCGTCCCCAGGAGTTCTTTCTTAAAGTCCACATGGACGTGAATAAATTCCTCATGGAGAGCTGCTCACAGGACCGGCTGAAAGACCAGAGCAGGGCAGTGATCTGAACAACAGCCATAGCCAGGCTCATTACTCCTTGCAGCCAGGTGTTTCAGGAAAAGCTTCTCCTGGAGAGATGTGAGCACTGTGTCTGTCCTCCCCCAGTAGGGCATGGCAGATAGGCTGGAGGAGCGATTGCACCCCAAGTCCAACGTGGTGAGCTAGTGAGTTTGTTGGGGTTAACTTACAGGTGTGTGGGCGAGGGCGTTACCTACAGAAGCACAGAGAGGCTCCTAAAGAAGCATGGGTGAGGGGTCACGTACAAGCCTATAGGTGACTCATGTCTTTAGTTGTAAAAAAAAAAAAAAAAGCATATCCGAAAATAAAATGCACATAGGTAATTCTGATTCCTAGCCAGGAATGAGACACCTTCCCTGTCCTGGCCCAGGTGTCCTGTGCTCCCACTTTCATTCCTCCCCCTCAGCTAGAAACCTTGGCCTTCACATCAGCAGTTCCCCAGTGCTCAGTTCCTAATTCTGTTTCTTTCGGGTACTAAAAGTGCTGCATTGCATCCATTAACTTCCTTCGTGTGCTGGCTTTGAGAGAGCTGTGGTATTAGGATTTATTTTTACCTACATGTAATAAAAGTTACTTGAAAACCCTAAATTGTGGCTGTTTTCCTTCATAACAATGAGTTCTTCGATATCCTTTCTCCCCCCTCTCAGGGCAGGAATGGAACCCAAGGTTCCTTTTGCTTTGCACATGCTAAGCAGATGCTCTGCTACTGGGGAACAGGCCCTATTTCAGAATGTAATTATTGAGCCTTTTCTCAGTTTTTTTTAATGGATTACATATCGTTTTGCTAATAACATTGTCCTTGTGTTTGATCAGTGTATATAAGAAGTAACTCATTTAGAACTTGTAGTGAGTAATAATTATTTTGCTTCTTGAGGACACCATGTAAAATTGAACCTAGTATAAGCCACGTTCTAAGCACCAGAAAGCCTGGAAAGGAAGAACAGGACCCCCTGCGAAGAGTGCAGAGCCATCAGCAGGAATCGGTGGAAAAGAAAGAGAAGGTCATGTATTGTAAAGAGAAAGTCTACGCAGGAGTTGAGGAGTTTTCTTTTGAAGAAATCCGGGCTGAAGTTTTCCGAAAGAAACTGAAAGAACGAAGGGAAGGTATGTGTAGTGATCAAATTCTGCTCGGGTGAATGCCTTCCCTCTGGGTAGGGCAGTGAGGGCAGCCGCCCCGTTGTGCCTATGCGGGAAGCTTCTCAGGTGGTCCTTTGCCTCTGGGTCTGCCCAAGGATTCCCACACCTGGGGTGAGGAGAAGTGTTCTGCAGTAGAGGAGGAGCAGCAGCTCCAAACCACAGGAACAAGTTGTATTTCCCACCAGAGAGGCAGGTAGCTGTGCTCCCAGACAGGCACGCGTGCCTGTTCTCCCTCCTGCAGGGTGTGTCTGAACACCTCACACTGTGCCTTAGGTCCTGTACTTGAAATTTCTCCAAGGACTTTATTTAAATCAACGTATTTGGTCACACCTCAGTCACTTAGAATAGTTATTGGTATTGTTTCTTAAAGACTATCTTCTTAATTAAGAGCAGCTTTACGATAAATTGAGAAACTAGGAGTTTGGGGGAACTAGAAAGTGGCCCCCCTTCCAGGGCCTGGAATATGGGAGGCAGGAGGTGGGGAGACTGGGCTCACAAGTAGGGAGCTGTTCTTGGGGGCTTGCAGCACTAGAGCATGAGAGAAAGATGGGCACACTGCAAAAACAAACGTCATTCATTTAGACATTTTGATTAAGATCTATATCAGGAAAGACGAAAACAGTGTTTCTGTGTGTATGAATATCCAAACTAACCCATTAATGTAGCTCATGTTTCTTGATAGGACATTTATATAGCTAGCTGGGAAATTTAATCGTTTATAATAAAAGGAAAAAATCTTTATGTTTCAGATGGTAAATTAGAAGCCATCTTCTCTAAAGCAGACTGCTAGAGACCTTGGATGTGTCTTCATTTATTACTGTTTCACACTGGGTCTTCTAAGATCAGCAGCCATGCTCTAGGTTTGGATAACGTAGTGAAAAGCAAAGCCGAGGCTGGCTGTGGCCTCAGGCCTGGAGTTTCAGCACTCGGAGGCGGAAGGTTACAAGTTTGAGCTCAAACTCAGCAATTTAACAACTTGACTGGACTTTTTCTCAAAAATCAAAACTACAAAATAGGCTGGGGGCATAGCTCAGTGTGAAGACTCAGGGCTCAGTCTCCAGGGAGAGAGAGAGATAAGGGCTAGGGTTGAGGGAGGAGGGAGACAGCGCAAGCCTGTGTGCTCTGGTAGGAAGTGTGTGGAGGGGTTAGCAAGGATTAGTTGGGTTTCAAATTAGGAGCTGTGTGATGATACACCTCAATGGTAACACCTGCCTAGTGTGTGCAAGGTCAGGGCTTCAGTCCCAAGCAAGACACACACCATGGAGCCACCCTACCAAAGAGCTATGCTCAAAAGGTAGCCAAACATGAACCAGAAACAACTGGATGCTGTCCCCTAGGAGTTTTGCTACCTTCCGAGGCTCCGTAGTGCTGTTGCCTGGCTTCCCCCTCACGCTCTTGCTCATTAAATACCTCCTTTTCTACTCCTGCACTGTGTGAACTGTCACTCCTCAATTTGCCATGGTGTCTGTCGGCCTCACCAGTCCCTTTACCCCTCACACAGTCATAATGCTGACTACCACCCCATATTTGTCCCACCACAGACATCTCCATTTTGAAAATCCTAGTTCTCGACCCTCACCTACTCTTTTAAATCATCTACATTAGGACTGCACTCCTGGAATTCCTTGGCCTCACTGAGGTAGCTAATCTGTTCCTAACATCTGTATTTTATTTTTAACTATTATCATGTTTATATTCTGATTTCCTTTCTGGCTTAAGAGTTATAATCAGTCATTGTAATCACTTCCCTGTAAATAATTCTGTCTTTTCCTTATATTCGGTTGGCAAAATCTTTAGTCAAATTGAACTTTCTGCTTTTAATTCCAAGCACATGGGTCCAAGCAGATTCAATGTAACTAGAGAAAATGTTACTGTGTACTGTTCAAACTTTAAATTTATGACCCCCCCCCCCCCCCCAGTCTGAAAGAGGCCATGTCCCATGCCTAACAGCCATACTACAGTTCTCTCTCTGGGAGGGGAGTTGCTTTTCTTCCCCCCCACCACCACCATTTTTGTTAATACATATGCAATACATAATATTTACAATAAACTTGAGTATTTTGTGCACATATATATCACATCAACTTTACAATCCCTTCCCATGTTCGGCCCTCCCACACCCTTCCCACCCTTCTAACTCCTACTATCACACTGTGTACTATAGAATGCCTGTATTTTGGGTTTCCCAACCCTAGAATGGGCTGCAGTGATCAACATTGATGCCTCTTCTTTGAGTCCAGCAGATCCCTTTATATCTTTGTTGAGATTCTTTAACCTGGCCTTACCCACCAGTCCACATAAAGAAAGAACTATATCAGTGTAATTCATTCATAAGGCTATTAAATGGAAGAAAAAAAGAGAGGAAAGTTAAATTTCAAATGCCTTAACTGAGTACTGAAAGGTAAATGTTTGTACATTCAGAAGATTATCTTTATATCAATCAGTTTTCTTAGGAGAAACTTACACCAAAGACTGGATAAGTGAATTGTACCAATTCCCCATGTTGAATATAATTATTCTGTTTTGCAAACTAATATACTATTTCAAATAATAATAATGTGGGGAAATTTCACAGATTTTGTAAAACAGCTGGTACTATTTTAGAAGTACATCAATCAAATAATTCAAATATTAATCTTTTTTGTTACACTTTCTCTTGATATTTTCTTTCCTCTGTTTTTTGGTGCTGCTTATCTCTCTGCCTCTCTCAAAGAGGATAAACTTATGCCCAATACCAAAAAAGTGAATTGCTACATTAAATAAGCTTAAGTCTATATCAATTTACTACATTAAATGAACTTAAGTCTGCATCACATAAGTATACTACAGTTAAAGGAATAGATAAAGTGGCATGCTTAGTTCATTTCATATTTTTTGTTAACTTTCATAAATTATTTACTCACATTTCACTAATTATTGACATTTTGCCAGACTTGGTTTATCCTTTCACCTACCTATCCATCCCAAACTTTATGCATATGTGTACATTTTTTATAAAGATTTTAATACCAGTTTCCCATGTTGAATATAATGCTTTGTAAACTTATATACTATTGAAAATAATAATTATGGGGGAAGATTCACAGATTTTATTAAACAGTTGGTACTTATAGAAGGGTACCAATCAAATGATTCAACTACCCTTTTTTGGTTACACTTTCTCTTTCAGTGTTTTCTTTCCTCCATGTTTTCTTGGTGCTGCTTGTCTCTCTTCTTCTCTCAAAGACTCCTCCAAGTAATTTCTGCAACGCTGGGCTGGCTAGTGGTCACAAATTTCTTAAGGGATTCTTGGTCATGAAAAATGTTTACTTCAATTTTCAGGGATAATTTTGTTGGATATAACAACCTGGTTGATACTTGCTGTCTTTTAAAGCTTAAAAGTCTTTAAAGTTTGTCTTGAGAAATCTGCAGTAATTCGAATGAGTTTGCCTTGGTAGAATAATGTCTGTTTTGCTGCTTTTAATATTCTCTTTTTATGTTGTACTTCTGAGGTTTTGGTTATGATATGTTGTGGTAGGTCTTGTTGCTGGTTAAGGTTATTTGGTGTTCTATAAGCTTCTTATACCTGGAAGTTAATTTCTTTTCCTAGATGAGGGAAATTTTCTTGCACTATTGCTGTCAGTAAATTCTTTATACCTTTGGTGCTGTCTTCTGCTCTTTCTCCCACACCTATAATTGTGAGATTGGTTCTTTGAATCATCCATCAGCTGGTGTATGCAGCTACTTTGCTCATTTCTCACTTTGGAATCATGCCTAACTATACCAGCCTTGTTTCCTCAGCCTTGTCTGCAAGGTCTGAAATTCTGTCCTCATGATATGTGAGTCGTCTTCCCCTGCTGTCACATATATTTTTCATGTCCTCAGTTTCATCTAGATTTCTTTTTAGATTTTCCACTTTTCTATTAAAATGTCCCTTCATATCTTGCATTTCCTTATTTGTGTTAGCCAACTTTTTATTTGTGGCTTCAATATGCTCAGTGAGCTTTGTCTCCACTAGGAGCATTATTTGCTTAGTAAGATCCTTTTTAAGGCTGCTGACTGTTGCTTGCATTTCTTTGAGAATATCTTGTATGAACTGGTTGTTTGACTCGTTTATTTGCTTTTTAACTTCCTTCCCTATGAGTTCCATATTTCAGGGCCTGTGACAGTTTCTGGGGTCTCAGACATCTTTGTGAGTGCCCTGTTACCTTGTCTTCTTCCTATATTCCTGGTGTTGAGGGACTTTAGAGGCTCAGCTGAGAGGTTTCTTTACAGCTATGATGATGTGTAGTTGGGTGCCGCAGTTCCTCTTAGTTCTGTGCTGAGAGTAGACAGTGAGGGAAGACCTTAGAGTCTGATGGCCTCTAGGTTGTCTCAATTGCCCCAGGCCCCTCAGCAAAGCTCTTCTACCTGTCCCGGCTTTTCTCTCCCAGGGCAGGTCTCTCCACCATGTGAGTTTTCCCACTACACTGAGGTGTTGAGGAGGTCAGCAGCCTTTTTTCTCCTCTCTCCACCACTGCCTCTTGTGCCAGTCAGTTTCGTCCTAGGCACTGTTAAGTATGACCCCAAAAACTCTGTGCTGTGTTCTTCTGAGCTTTCTTTTACTCTACTTTGTTCAGTCTTGGGCTTTTTTAATTTTAATTTTAATTTTATTTTATTTTATTTTTTTGAAATGGTTCCTGCTTACCTCATTGCCCATTATGGCCATAGAGCACTGCTCTGATCTGGGCTCCAGGAGGCATTTTCTTGGGGGAGCTCACACTGCATTTGCAGTATGCACTACCTGCAGGTTTGTTTTTCAGATGGCTGGGGCTCCCAGCTCCTGATGATTCCCACTTCTCCAGGATTTGTGTTTACCTCACTCTGAAGTTCTGGCCTCCAAGCTTTCCTTTGACCATGGTCTGTGGGTGCCAGCAGCTAGCTGTTTTTCTCCACTGCCCGTATAACTTCAGGATTTCTGACCTTCTGTGTGGCCTCCTGTCCATTGTTGGGGCACTGCTTCCTCTCCTACCTCAGTCACATGTCCCGGTCTCCACTCAGGCTTTCCTCTCTCTTCAGCTCTCTGTGGCTCCCAGCCGTGTGCAGCCGGCCATGTGGGCTTCCTAACTTGCTGGGTTTTTTTCCCTCCACTTTCGATGTTCCTTTGGGATTTCTGACCTTCCCCTGGCCTCCCTTCAGTTGTTGTGGTGCTTCTCCCTGTCCTATCTACATTGAACAGGCGTTTCATGACTAACTGCTCAACTTTTTGAGTGAGTCGATGGGAGATGTGTGCAGCTCTGTTACTCAGCTGCCATGTTTGGGGAGTTACTTTTTTCTGCTTGATGACCAGTTAAACTTTTCTTATATTTTCCTATCTTATTTACCTTTGTCCTCCTCCACTAGAGTGTTTTCACAGTTTGAGAAAGAGGATGCTGTCAGTACCAGCTGCACTATTTTGCCCACCATTTCTCTACCCTCCACCCAACGTTCTTTCTATTTGTTGTTCCTAGCACTGTCTCTCTTCTTTTGAGGTGTGTGTGTGTGTGTGTGTGTGTGTGTGTGTGTGTGTGTGTGTGTGTAGGTATGTATATATCTCTTTTTGAGGTAGGGTCTCACTCTGAAGTCCAGGCTGGTCCCAAATTCACTGTGTATCCCAGGCTGGCCTTGGACTGCCAGCAATCCTCCTGCCTCAGCCTCTAGGCATGTGCCGCTATGCCCAACTGTTCTGTGGTATTGCTGGGGATTACCCTTCCTAACAAAATGTTCTAATCACTGAGCTACACCTCCAGCCCTACTGTTGGATTTTTGAGTTAATCTTTCACTTCTAGAACTTGGCCTTTAATTTTTTCTCCCCGTTCCAGCATTTTGCTTGTTCTCCTTAGTTGTTCCCGTCATCATACAGATACAGTCCCATTAAAGAAAAAGGAAAGCAGAAGTCCTCTGTTACCTCTGTATTTTGCTCCCGCTGCTCATCCGTTTCCGTGCTTCCCCTCGTGGCACATTGTCTTGAGCGAGCACTGTGGTCAGTTTGACCTGGCACGCTGCCATCGGTCCCCTGGGCATCCCCTTCTATTCCTGATCTCTGATTGGGACTGGGAAATGGGCTGAGGAAATGCTCTGTGGGCTTCCATTTGCCATAAGCTGTTGTCCCCTGCAGGATCCCCCCTGGGGCTCAGGAGGGGGTCAGTCTTCTCTTTCTCCAGCTCTGAAGTCTTTCTGTAGTAACCCTTTTCCACAGCCAAGGTTCTCTTTGCATACCCATCCTTCAGCGTTCACCTGGCTCACAGCACATGCCCTGCGCTTACCTGAGCTGCACCTCAGTCCTAATAGATACTCAAAGTTCACATGGCCAAAATAGAATTGCCAGTTTCTGCCACCTATCACCCCCACCTCCCTATTCTACCAAAGGCATCACCATGCACCCAGTCCAAGGTCAAAAAAAAAAAAATCCTTGGTTGTCTGTGTTTCTTACCCTCTTATCATCCCCCACATGTCTCGAATAAGCCTAACAACTCTGCCACCAACATACTATCTACATTTTTAATTTGTCTCCAGTCCCACTCTTGCTGTCCTCTCCCCCGTCTCCCATCCCCATTCATATACTAAGTCCTGATTGCAAGATGGTGTTAAAAGATGCAGCCTTTGGAAAATGATGATGTTCTGAATGAGATAAGTACCCTCATGAAATCCCACCCTGCTGCCCTTTGAGGACACAGCATGAGGGGGAAGAGGTCCTTTACCAGACGCTGGCTTTGTTGCCTCTTAGGTTTGGACTTTCCAGCCACTCTCACTGTGGGAAATTTCTGGTTTTTTTGTTTTTGCTTTTTTTTAATAAGCCACCCAGATGTGGTGTTTTGTTGTTAGAGTAGCCAGAACAGATTAAGATTTCTTAGTCTGAGCCTAGCTTTGAGCTGAACCACTGTGGCTTAACTTTCTGCTCTCTCCCACTGTAGTGCCATGTGTTCACAGTAGAGAAGATTCAGACAAAGGCACATCACATCATTACTTAAAGTTCTGCATTTTTATTGACTTAGAACACAATACAAACCTTTCCCCTGACCTTCAGAACGCTGCAATGACTTGGTCCTTGCCCCCTCTCCAGCCCCGGCTTTTTGCTAGTAGTGGCGGCCAGGCTGGCCTTCCCTTGGGGTCTTGCCAGTGATTGCCTTCTCCATTGCAGGCCTTATCTCAGGTCTTCATGAGACGGACCACCAAGTCATTTATCATCATTGTCTGAATGATCTTCCCTGATTATTGGTAGTAGTCACTAACCACTAACCTTCATCGCTTTACATAGCCACTCTCTTGTGTCACCTATTTTTAGGCTGGTATTTAAAATAATGGCTCTTCCTGCTTTTTTGCTTGAGACAGGGTATTACTGTTGTAGTCCAAACTGGCCCTGAACTTGTAATCCTCCTGCCTTAACCTCCTGAGGGCTAGAATTACGGTGCATGTGCCAATACTCCGTTACAATAGTTTTTTATTAGTTTACAAATTTGTGTGTTTTTCCCAAAATTTTATTTTATTTATTTTTTTCTTTATGGAGACAGAGTCTTACTTTGTAGTCCAGGCTGATCCTCAACTGACTGTAGCCCCTGCTGGCCTCAAAATTCACAACAGTCATCCTGCCTCAGCCTCCCAAGTGCTGGTACTACAGACGTGCTACCTTGCATGGTTCCCAGATTTGTATGTTAATATCAGGTGATCAAAGACTTTATTATGTACCACTGATATCATAAGTTTTTAAGTTGTACTGGCAAATAATAGGTATTCTATTTTATTTTTATTGACTAGATAAATAAACCTAGATCTCAAATTAAGAACTTGCTCCACTTACACACATCTCACATGTACTAACCTATACATAGAGAATGTGAGCCCAGAGGTCACTTTTGACAGAATACATTGCTGTTAGAAGTGAGATCTCAGCTGCCCTCATTGTTTCTAGCCGAGCTGCTGGCCAGTGAACAGAAAATAGCAGAAATGAAGAAACGGATTGAAGAGATGGAGAAGAAGCTAAAAGAAATCCAGACTGCTCAGCAGCAAAGAGCAGGTGATGAGGTAATTTTTCTGTTTTTTAATGTGCAAAATTGAGTCTCGTTGAAATAAAGTTAGCCAATTTTTGCCTTTTTATGATGCAGGTGATCTAGCCTCAGGTATTGTGGGCTGTACCACGAGCTAACTATAAATACCCAACTTGATATAAATTTGAACAGTATAGAAGGATGGAGCACTGGAGCATTCAGTTTTTGGTAGTTTATTAGTTAGTATAACAGTAAAGTAACTTGTGACTGTAATTCTGATTTTGGCCTCTTTTTTTTTTTTTTTTTTTGAGATGACCTTGCTCTCTCCAGAATGGTTCCAGGCTGGCCTTGAGGCGTGTACCACAACACCGTGCTTATGGCTTATTTAGGGAGTCAAACCCAGGGCTTTTTTGCTTATCGGCATGGCCTTAAACCACGCAGCTACACCCCCAGACCTAATTGTAGCTTTCTATTCTGGTCATGTTCTAGAATGTCATTGTCAGAAATGGTGTTAACTAAAGAAATTTCCTGTGTGTCCAAGATCCACTGAGTCCAACACTGTCAGGAACATGAATTATTGGAAAGAACTTGGGGTACAGAAGTTTCATGTGGTCAGTTGGTTATGTAGAAGACATGGCGAAGCTATTGTTGGGGCTAGAACTTGAAAACAGGTAGCACTTTCTCGGTGAGAACGACATTGATTTCATTTTAATACAAATAGCAAGAAGAGATGGTGCCCACACAGAAAGCAGCTGACCCACAGATTGCTTCCGAGTCGCAGGAATTGCCAGGAGTGGCTCCACCCAGTTCTGCTCACCTACTCGGCTCTTGTCTTGGGTAAGACTACACTGATGGAAGGGACAGTACTTACAGAAAAGCATTTAGAACCAGCGTGGCCTCCAGCAACATGACATCTCCTTGGTTTTACAGTGTTGAATTATGGTTTTTGTAAGTCTTTGCTACAGCATAAGTTTTGATGCTGATGAGGAAAGATGTAGTACTGACTTTTTACCATTAAAAATTTATTTCTTTCTTATAAAGAAAAATTTATGTATTTATTTATTTATTTATTGTGTTATTGGGGATTAAGCCCAGATCCTTCACAGTGAGCTACCTCTTCAGCTCATTTTTTACTTTTTTTCATTTTTTAATAGGATCTTGCTAAGTCACTACATTCTGCAGATTGGGCTCGAGTTTGGGATGCTCCTGCCTCTACCTTCCAGAGTACTGGGATTACAGGCCTGTGCCACTGGGCCTGGCTATAAGTAATTTTAAAATTTGCCTATGTCTACCACAAAGAAAACTATTAATATTGGTATATCTCTCCTTTTGTGTTCTATGTTTGTTTTGTCTTACTTAAAATGACAGTGTTAGAAACAGCTCGTTGAAATCTTCCTGTCCAAACAAAGGATGGACTTGGGAGGCATGGATGACAGGGTGTGAGGTTTTAATTTTCTTTTGCAAAAGGGTGTTCCCTTCACATGCAAGTGGAGAGAGACACAGCAAAAACGTGGTCGGTACTGACCTAAATCCCTAGATCGCAAGGCCCCCCGCCCCCCGCCGTTTTTCATAGGCAGGATTCACAATCTTCCCGATAAGATCTAAGGCATTAATCCAGGGCCGCATTCATCACAACATCATTACTCAGGGCCAAGTTCATCACTACGTCACATCTTGATCCCTCCTCCCCATTTCCTGCCTCTGTCTGGTCACCTGATCCGGTATGGCACGAAAATGTAAAGATCCGCCATCTTGAACAATGTGCCACCTTTACGGCTAGGTGACGCTCACAACGGTATATGTCATTTTGTGAACTGCTTAATTTTAGTGTAACATCATCTGTTATGAAATGTGCGTTAGCATTTTTAATGATTGAAGGTTCCATCTTCAAGAAAATTTGGGTTGATAGAGGTAAAATATCTTAGAGTAAAAATTGTTATATTAATTGAAAAGTTTCTTTAAAAAATTAAACAATTCTTTGGGTATTGAGCACATATTTTAAAAGAGATTTCTTCACAGGGAAACTTTGCTGGAAGAAAACACATGGCAAGAGCAGCCTCACTCTGCAGGTGAGTTGTTTGTATTTGACAACCTTGTGAAGAACTTGCTGATAACAAAAGCATTATGTCATCAGTGGTGAATTTTTTTCTTTGTTGTGGTAAAGGGGTTGAAAGAAGGCAGAGAGAAAAATTAGAGTGTTACTACATGTTTAGTTCATGGGTGGTGTATAAACATGACCTGAGATGGGGTAAATATTTGAAAGTACTTTCATAAGATTTCCTCAGTGCCTTGAAATTTCTTTTAGATCTAATTTTAAATTTATGCTACCAAATAGTCTTCCACTTTCGTTACTGACCACTCACTTAAGCATATTAGCAATAGCCAGCATTCGTGACTGTAAACAAAGTAGGTTTTTTGCAGTGGGTGGGGCCATATTTAGAACAATGTTATATTAAAATGAGTTGTTTTTTCCATGCAGAAAATATTAATAGTGATAGAAACACTAATAACCCCTTGTAAATAATTTGGGGGAAAATTAAATAAACCTGATATTTCTAACCACCCATTTACAAGGGTTGCAAAACATGCAGGGGTGTGGTAGACAGCAAGGGGGGCAGGGTTGGCAGGGCCCAGCCAGGGGCCAGGTGAGCCTACCTCTCCACACAGCATTACCCCCAAAAGCCCTATTAGGTAAAGGTAATTTCAAAGGCATTTGAACTAATAGTATGTGATTCTTTATGTGTATTTCTAATTCAAACAAAACTCTTCTTGTTTTTTTAATGACTGGAAAATTTAAAACTTTTGACTAGATACTTGATATCAGAAATTACTAATCATGTTATCATATCTTTTTTTTTTTCCTTCTTTTTTTTTGAGACAGGGTGTCATTCTGTAGCCCAGGCTGGTTCTGAACTCACTATGGAGCCCAGACTGGCCTTGGACTCAGGACAATCCTCCTGCCTCAGCCTCCCCAGTATTGGGATTACAGGCGTAGCTGGGATTACCATGCCCAGTTTATGTGGTTCTGCGGAACTGAACTCAGGGACTTAGCGCTTGACTTAGCGCTTGCTAGGCAATGCTTTCACCATTGAGCCATTCCTCCAGCCTGATATCATGTCTTGAGATTGGCTTTTTAACAGAGCCTTTAGTAAGAACTCTGAAATATTTACACACGAAATGGTGCAATGTCTTGGATTTGTTTCCGAGTCATCCTATATTAACGTTTGTTTTTATTATTTAAAAATTGCCTTTCTGCTTCCAAAGAACACAAAATACTATTTAGTTGAAGAGGAAAGCATTTACTTGTGGGCATGTGAATATATGTACACACACACACACACACTTACGACTGTTTCTTTTTGTAGGTTGTAATATGCCTTTCTCCATTTTTGACGAGTTTGTTCTTTCAGAAAAAAAGAATGAAAGGTTTGTTGGTTTTCTTGTCTTAACTTTTTTTGTTGTTATGAAAGAGATTGAGATTGAGTTAGAGTGCTACTACATTATCATGTCAAAACAAATTGTTAAATGGAGTGTGTCCTTTTCCAGTTCTTCTGCAGATCTCCCATGGACTCTAGCCCAGCGAAGACCCCTTGCAAGTCTCCAAACCACAGAAAGCATTGCCTCCAATGAGGATGTATCTCCTGATGTTTGTGTAAGGATTCCCTAAGCTAATAAAAGTGGGCTAGTATATTTTTCATTAAAATTTCTCAAAAAATTAGGGTTAAAATTAAAACCACTGGAGCTGAAGGAATTGCACAGTGGTTAGAGCATCTGCCTAGCAAGCTCAAGGCCCTGGGTTCTATTCCACAGCACCACGTAAACAGGGCATGGTGGCACACACTTAATCCCAGCAGTTGGGAGGCTGAGGCAGGAGGATCACTGTGAATTCCAGGCCAGCCTAGGCTACAGATAAAGACGCTGCCTCAAAAAAAAAATTAAATTAAAATTAGTAACTTTAACTACTAAACTAAGTCAGTGGGTGTTCAGCATGGTTAGTCATCAGGGAAGTGCAAGTCAGAATCACAGTGACATAACTACTAAGCACCCACTAGGATGGCTGCCGTCACAAAGGCAGAGAGCAGCAAGTGCTGTGGGTGTCATCCTTGCCCAGGGCCATGCTAATCTTCTCGGTGTCGTTCCACTTTTATTATATGTGCTCCCAAAGCAAGCACAGCAGCAGGTGTTTTAGGACAGGGTGTGGTGAAATTGGAGCCATCCTGCCTTGAACAGTTTGGACACCAAAGTACTTCCTCAAAATTTAAACTTAGAGGTGCCACAAGGTACAGAGGTGTTTACAGAAACATTGTAATAGAGGAAACAACTTGACTGTTACCTATCAGCTTAGGACTTGATAACATTTACCATTTATCCATACAATAGAGTATTCTTTTTTCGAAATAGAGTTTCACTCTTTGGCCCAGGCTGGTCCTAAACTCACTTGTGTAGCCCACGCTGGCCCTGGACTCAGGACAGTCAGCCTGCCTCAGCCTTCTGAGTGCTGGGATTACAAATGTGCGCAACAATGCCCATCTTTTTGTGGTGCTGAGGAATCTAACTCCGGACCTTTCGCTTGCAAGGCAAGTGCTTGAATTGCCTGTGCCATTCCTCCAGCCCTACAGTGGACTCTTATTTGCCAAGAAAGAGAACTGAAGTATTGGTATGTCTCATCATGGATGAATCTTGAAAACATACTGCTAAATAAAAGAATCAAGACACACATAACAAGCGCACATTATAGGATGTCAGTTAACCTGCCGTGCCCAGACAAGACAGGTTTCTTAGGAGATTGGAGAGGACCAGTGGTTTGGGGTGACCGCCAGCGGGTGAGAGGTTTTTTTTGTGAGCAATGTCTGTTAGTAGCAGTGGACCCGCAGCCTTTCGTATGCTGAAAACTACAGAGATGTATACACCAATTTTTTGATGTGTGAATTAGGTATCAGGTTTTGTTTTCTTTTTAAATAGGCTCTGTAAGCTTTCCTAGTGGCTGCTCACAGTCCTCCTGCTTTAGCCTTCCGAGGCTGGTATTACAGGTGTGAGCCACCTGGCCCATACTTCTTAAGTAAGGGAATATTACCTGTTTGACAGACTTTTCGTGCTCTTTGGGGTGGAGTCTCACTGTGTTGCCCAGGCTAGTCTTTAACTCCTGGACGCAGGTGATGGTCCTGCATCAGCCTCTGTAGTAACTGAGATTACTGGGGGGTGCCACCACACCCAACTTTCACACTGCCCCCCCCCCCCCAACGTAACAATTAGTGTTCTCTTTTATGTAAAATGCCTTTGTGGTGGCGGGACAGTTTCTTTTGTAGTGTTGTTACATGGTACTTAGAGGTAAATAGACCCTGCGTAGACA
Organism: Ctenodactylus gundi; assembly: GCA_004027205.1. NCBI lineage: Eukaryota > Metazoa > Chordata > Mammalia > Rodentia > Ctenodactylidae > Ctenodactylus > Ctenodactylus gundi. Next base: position 149,157 of record PVKB01003397.1, on the reverse strand, counting down.
TCAAGTAAAAGTAAACAACCCATATCACTGGCATTTTGTGGACATTTTAGTGAAAAAAAAAAAATCACCCTTCTTTTCTGTACACCATCTGGAAACTTATTCCAAGGTGAAAGAGAATCAAATGTTTAACTGAAGATTTTTAGTAGATGATGTCATCAGTAGCTATTGTGACTAACGCAGTATGCCGTCTATACCAAGCAAGTGAAATATTTGGAGAAAGTTTTCAAAAGATGATGATTTATTTACTTATTTATGGAGATGTATTTTATGTCCAATAAACTGCACAAATGTTCATTTTACAGCAGATGGTGAGTCTCTGTGCCTTTCTGTCCCTAAGACATGGACCGTTGCTGGTGACTTAGAAGACCTGGGGAGACTTGCGTCTACTCTAGCTATTTGCAACTAGAATGTCCAGGGAAGAAGTTGAAGTGTGATCTTTCTGTGTCTTAAATATTTTCCCAGATAATTCTGACAGTTAATTCCCGAGAGCTGGAAAGCCAGTGGGAGCACCTGGGGCCCTGTCTCATGCTCAGGAGCTTAGGATGTGGTAGTTCCGGGCAGGCCCAGTGACTAGAGGAGTCGGGCTGCATCTATTTTGCATATAGGACTTTTTATATGAATTTGGTTAATAGATAGATACCTACCAAAATTTGTATCCCATAGTGTCTAAGCTAATAGGGTTGTATGTAGTATTCAATAAACTGTATACTCAGGCTATAGGCATCCATTTTATTTTCATCTTATAGTTTCTTAAAATATAGCTCCCACTTCTGTTTACTTAATTTGTATGTCAAATTGGTAATATCCACAAAGGTTAAATAAAGCAGGCACTTTTATCTAATGCTAAATATATAAAGTTATATATTCTTTCAGGGTGGCAAAGCAATACGTATAAAGAACCTTGATGTTTATAACCTTTTGACCTGATAATTCTTTTGGGAATTACGCAAGTTAAGACATTCATAAAAGTTTATGCACAAGACACCCACAGACATGCTTGAGACCCCAGAAACTAATGTCATGAGCCCTGAAATAGTGGAACTTATAGGAAAGGAAGTCAGAAAGAAAATAAATGAGTGGAACAACCAGTTCAAACAAGATATTCTTTTAAAAAGTGCATGGGCTTAAAGAGGAACTTACTAAACAAATAGTGGTCCTGATGGAGACAAAGTTTACTGAGCATATAAAAACCACAAATAAAAAATTGGCTGAATAAGGAAATGCAAGATATAAAGGAACATTTTGATAGAGAAGTAGAAATTTTGAAAAGAAACTTAACTGAAATTCAGGATATAAAAAACTAATTTGAAAGCAGGCGAAGTCAACTTGAACTTTTTGAGGACAGAATTTCAGTCCTTGAATACAAGACTGAGGATACAAATGCTATAATTAGGAATGACTCCAAAATTAGAAATGAGCAAAGTAGCTGCATTCAACAGCTGATGGATGATTCAAAGAGAACCAGTCTCAGAATTATGGGTGTGGGAGAAAGAGCAGAAGGCAGCACCAAAGGTATAAAGAATTCATGTAAGAAAATTTCCCAAATCTAGAAAGAGAAATTAATTTTTAGGTACAAAGAACTTATGGAACACCAAATAACCTTAATCAGCAATGAGACTCGCTATGACATACCATATAACATCAGAAATACAACATAAAGAGAAAAGACTAAAAGCAGCAAAAAAACAGGCATTATTCTACCAAGGCAATTCCATTCAAATCACTGCAGATTTCTCAATGCAAACTGTAATGACCAGGAGAGCCTGGAGCAAAATATTTCAAGCTTTAAAAGACAGCAAGTGTCAACACAGGTTGCTGTATCCAGAACTTTTCATGACCAAGAATCTCTAAAGAAATTTGCAACCGCTAGCCAAGCGTTGCAGAAAGTACTTGAAGGAGTCTTTGAGAGAGACAGACAAGCAGCACCAGAAAACATGGAGGAAAGAAAGCATCTAAAGAGAAAGTATAACAAAAATAGATTGGTATTTGAATCATTTATTGGTATCCTTCTAAAACAGTACAGACTGTCTCATAAAATCTGTGAAATTTCCCCACATAATTATGATTTGTAATAATATATTTGCAAAACAGAATAATTACGTTCAACATGGGGAATTGGTGTAAAATCTATTTAAAAAGTGTGCATGAAGTTAGGGATGGATATTTAGATAAAATGATAAACCAAAACTGGCAAAATGTTAGTAATTAGTGAAATGTGAGTAAATAATTTATGAAAATTTTAAAATTCTGAAGTAAGTATGCCATGGTATCTATTGTTTTAAGTGTAATGTACTTATGTGATATAGATTTAAGTTCATTTAATATAACAATTCGATATAGACTTAAGCTTGCTAAATGTAGCAGTTCACTTATTTAGTCTTCGGTGTAAGTTTATCCTAAGAAAACTGATTAATGTAATGATGACCTGAATGTCTTTTGAATGTATATTTACCTTTCAGTACTCAGCTAGGGCACTTGAAATTTAACTTCTCTCTTTCTTTCTCACATTTTCCAGCCTTAAGAATTACCTTGTTATTTCTTTTCTCATGTGGACTGGTAGATGAGGCCAGGTTAAAGAATCTCCGCAAAGATATAACAAAATATAGAAAAAACGAACTTTTTGGCAACTATCCCAACAAAGGGACTCAGAGGAGAGGCATGAAGATTTGGCCGCTGTTGCCCACTCTAGGGGTGGGAAGCTGAGCTAAAGGGGGGATGATTTTAGTGGTGAAGTGAGTCAGACTTAGAAGATTAAGTATGTTAAGTATCACATGGTTTTTCTGGTTTGGGAAACCCAGAACACAGGCATTCTGTAGAACCAAGTGGCTGTGATAGTGGGAATTAGGGGCGATGAGAAGTGTATGGGAGGGCCAAAAATAAAAAGGGATTTTAAAGTTGATGTGATACATATGTGCGCAAAATACTCAGTTCTGTTGTAAACATTATGCATCACATATATATTAATAACACTGCTCGGAAAAAAACTTTAAAAAGATTTCTATACAAAGAATTTTTAAAATAATTGTATATTAGTAAAAAAAAAAAAAAAACGGGATTATCTGAGTTGGTTAATTTTTTCCCCCAGCACGAGGGATTAAATGCAGAGCCTTTGCATTGAGCTATGTCCCTAGACCTTATTTATTTTCTATTTGGAAATAAGGCCTCACTAGATTGCATGCTCACATTGAAGAATAGAGATATGTGCTTTGGGAAATTGGTGCACATTGGCCTTTTTTTTTTTTTTTTTCCTTAAGCAGTATCTTACTCTATACTGCAGGATGGTCCTAAACTTACTGTGTAGCCCAGGCTGGCTGGGAGTCAGCAGTGATCCTCCTGCCTCTGCATCCTGAGTGCTGGGATTACAGGTTTGCACCATCATGCACACCTTATATAAGGGGTGCTGTGGAATTGAACCCAGGGCCTTGAGCTTGCTAGACAGGCACTTTAACTGCTTAGCTATAGCTCCAGCCCCACTTTTTGCTAGTTTTCAATCCTCAATTCACAGCCATCCTCCTGCCTCAGCCTCCTGAGTGCTGGGATTGTTGGAAGGCACCACCACACCCAGCAAAAAACTCTTAGTAAAAAGAAAATACACATATCCCTGACCAGATAATTACATTTACTAATGGTTGCCTTTGGGGAATAGGACTGGGGTGAGAGTGTAGAAGGGATACATTTTCATTGTATATCTTTTTAAACCAGTTGACTGTTTTAAACCATGTGTATGTATTTTAAAGACAAAAGCATGTTTTAAATGTATAGTAAAAATGTTAGATTGGATAATAGTAGTTTGGTTGAGCTTTTTTAAAACTTTTTTTGTATTTTCTATCGTTATGAATTACATTTAAGAAAAAGTAAAAAGGCACGTGGCGTAAAGGAAGAAGAGTTAAAAACTAGGAAAATAACAGGTTATCAGAATATATTTTAAATGAAAGCTAGAAGAAAAAATGTCTGTGCTTAGTCCTTGGGGTAGTGACAGGATGCTTTCTTGCATGGAGAATCTTTGGGATATGTTTTTCCATGAAATAGAGTCCTCTTTGTCAGTGCTACAAAGTAATCTTCGCGTATGCTCTGTCAGTGATCTGATGGAAATGACAGGTCATCCCTGGGAGTGTTTCAGCTGGAGTCTGTATGGTTTATTTCAGGATGAACTTACAGGAATTGAGCCCTTGAGCGAGGACGCCATTATCACAGGCTTCAGGAACATGACCCTTTGTCCCAACCCTGAGGACACAGGCGACTTCACCAGGGCAGCTCGTTTTGCATCCACTCCCTTTCATGAGTTAATGTCCTTGAAGAAGCTCCCTGCCCCTCCTGAGGGGCTCTCACAGGAAGAGGATCTAGACGCCAAGGCCTGTGAGGACCGGCAGGCTGTGTGCGGCACTATCTGCAGTCAGACTCTGAGCATCAAGAAGCTGAGGTAATTGAGGACAGCGGGCTTTACTGCTACGCAGTGTGTGCTTTGTGAGTTGTAGTGGTTGGTTTTCAGGTGCCTGCTGTCTGGCAGGTCCCGAGCTGCCGAGTCCTTTATAAGAGAGTATAGCTGTCTGAGACAAAATATCAGTGAGATTTAATGGTTAGTTTAGAGAAGAGAATTAGACAAAATACATTTTGATGTTCACAAAACTGAAAGATCCACGAGGAATTTGACACCATTGAGGACCTTGAAAAATGCATATGATTAGGAGAGAGGAAACATTTAATTTTTCCTTTGCTTTGAGTTTAAAATAATGGTAGAATAGCTCATTTGATTTCAAGTAGTCAACTAGAGATATATTAAAGCAAAGTATATTTTTGATAGTTACAAATGAATTACAGAGTAGATATAAAGGAAAGCCAGGAAGCCAGGAACTGAGCCTTGTGATCTGTTCATCTTGAAAGTAAGCCAGTCTAAACTGATGGCTACTTTTAGGAATATTCTTCACTTTGCTATTCTGTGCTTTTCCTTTTCATTTCCTCTGCTCCCGGTGCTGGAGATTGGACCCAGGGCCTTTACATTGTGCTCTGTACCTGCCTACTTTTCATTTCTGAGACAGGGTCTCACTGAGTGGCCCAGGCTGGGCTCAAACTTGAAATCCTCATACCTCAGCCTCCCAGAGGGCTAGCACTACAGGATTTTGCCATGAGGCCTGCCTCAAGTATGTGCTTTTAAAACTTTTTTTACTAATGAGCTTTAATCACATTTACTACTCAGAGTTCAGGTCTCATAAGTCCTATTTCCATTTTCTTAATTTTTTTTTTTTTACTAAAAATCAAAAAGTGCTAGTATAGAATAAAGGTAGAATGGATGCTTATGATAAAGCGGTAAATAAAGCTCCAGAAGTGTAATTCTTGGCCTTATTTACCAGTCAGGATAGAAGAAGTGACCTAGATTCTCATTATTAATCTATTTCTGATTTGGGAAAATTACCTATTTTGAAACAAAATTTATTAAAAATGAGTATAAATTCTAAGAAAAGTAAGCTGGTGTTTATTATCCCTAAGAGAATCAAGTGACCTGTGGTTCTTTCAGCCCCATTATTGAAGATAGTCGTGAAGGCACACACTCCTCCGGCTTCTCCAGGTCTTCTGCTTCCGTTACCAGCACCTCCTCCATCAAAAGTCTCCAGATTTCTGAGAAACTAGAGCTGACCGTTGAGACTGCAGGTAGGACTGCGGACCTGTGAGCAGGCATCCAGGTTCATGCCTGCGACACCAGTTCATCTCAGCACGCTGGGCTGTATGTGTTTCTTCCCTAGAAAAGTTGCCCAGATTGTGCTAAAACTGGTACTAACTCAGTAGTTTCATAACAATGCATTGTTGATTTTGTAATCTTGTTTCTTCCGCTCCTGTATTACAATGTCAGTTTTAAACATTGTGATTTTTAAATATTTTTTTTCAACTGCCTCTCTTCACAGAAAACCCTATTCAGTCACCACCCTGGTGTTCACAGTATCGTAGACAACTACTAAAATTCCTACAAGAGGACTTAAGTGCTTCCATGGAATTTTTTGTAGAAGACAGACCAATGCCTAAGTTGGAGGTAGGGGAGGAGCTTGAGTTAGGTAAGTATCAGTGAATTCATTTCATGGTAGTAGATAAAGAAGTGATTATTTGTAGGTGAGATTGACATTATAAATCCCAATGAATAGCATTATAGATGTCGACCCACTGGTAAATTTAGGTCCGCAGAACAGTAGGAATTATGTTTGTCCCTCATAGATTGGTGGGTGTGGGTGTAGTTATTGCTAGGTGTCAGATCCAAGGCCCTGCGCCTACAGGCAGGTGCTTTACCACCAAGCTCCGCTGGCCGCCACCCTCTCTTCAGTTTGTAACATTGAAAAGTATTCTAGGTGCTACTAACCAGCAAATATACTAGTGTCCCTAGCCTTTGAACCAGGAGTTAAAGTCAAGGGGGTTGAATAGGTTCATAGTGATTTTAAATCAGATCATACTGTATCCACAGGTAATGAAGATTATTATATTAAGCAAGAATATCTAATATGTGAGGATTACAAGTTACTCTGGGTAGCACCAAGAAACTCTGCAGAGTTAACCATAATAAAGGTAGGCCTGATCCTTGTGGTACTAGTTATACAAAGTGGTACTGAGCGTCCTCTAGTCCAGAGCCCTTTGGTCTGATGTTCTCTAGGGAATAAGCTTCCAGTCTCTAGAACGGGAGAGGCAGTTGCTGGGCTAGACTATGGAGCAAGGTGGAAGACTGATGCCTGACTTCCCCTGTGTGGGGTCCACACACAGGGTCTGCCTTCACACTCAGCTTGTGGTGCTGCTGGTTCTGTACTAGAAGGGAGCGCTCTGTTGAAGAAACAGAGCTGCTCCTCAGTTCTCCCCACTGCCAGCACTGCTGTTCTTGGGCCTTCTGAGTGTATGGTCACCACATAGTCTCTTTTCCAGCTTCCAGAACATTATTGCTATTGTGTTTTTTCTGTGAATTTATGCCTTTAAAAATACCCCTTTATTTGAGAGAGTAGCTCAATGGTAGAGTGCCCAGCACATGTAAAGCCCTGGGTTCCATTTCCAGCACTGGGAGGTGGGGGAGAGTATGTACAATTACTTCTGTTCGGATGTCTGGAAAACTGGAAGGAATGTGTTTCCCATCTGCCAACTGTAATTGCAGATTTTAATTGCTCTGTTTTTAAAATATAATGTCTTACAGGTATGTTCTCAGCCTGTCCCATGGGACTTGTATATCAACCTTAAATTAAAAGAACGGTTAAATGAGGAAGGTGATAAGTTTTGCAGCTGTTATCAGTACCAGGATGGCTATATTGTTTGGTACCAGTATATAAACTGCTCCACCCTTCAGGTTTGTAATAATTTTAAAAACTTTATATAAAGTATTCAGAGACTTACGTTCCATATAGCGAATTTAGTATAAAATTCCTGTCAATCAATCTTCTAGAAATAGACTGATTATAAATGAAAAGCATTGATCATTTTCTTTTCCTAGGTTATTTTGACTAATTACCTCTTTAGTATTTCTTTTTAACTTTTTATTTTGACAAAGAGACAGTTTTGTACACATTGAGCTCCCATGGACTGGTCATTGGCTTGTGGCAACTCCTCCACTGTACCTCCTCAACTTCAGGTTACTTTTAAAGCTCAGATATATCACTTTATTCTTTGGCATGTTCTTAAGGTTTTGTTGTGGATTTAATGGTAATCTGAGTTCTCTAAAATGGTGCAGGACAGTTTTAAAACATGCACACTGGGGGCTGGAGGAATGTCTCTCCAGTCAAAGCACTTGCCTAGCAAATGCTAAGTAACCAAGTTCGATTCCCCAGCACCACATAAACTGGGCGTGGTAGTGCACACCTGTAATCCCAGCACTTTGGAAGCTGATATCAGAGGATTGCCATGAGTCCAAGGCCACCCTAGTGAGATCAGGACCCTGGGCTATATAGAGCGAGGCCCTATCTCCAAAAAAAAAAAAAAAAAAAAAAAAATGCTCACTGCACCTGTAATGTGTCCAGCTCACCTTGTGCTTTCTTTGTGTACCTCATGCCTTGCTAGTGCAGAACATGACCTCGCCCACTTTCTACAGGAAAATCAGGAGCTGTTGGTGAGGTCTAAGTTCATCAGAAGTTGCCCCAACTTAAAGGATGGTGGATTTTCTGTCTTTCTATTTCCAGGATCTTCTCCAACACAGTGAATCTATTACCCATGAAATAATAGTGTTGATTATTCATAACCTTTTGACAACAGTGGAGAAACTACACCAGGCAGAAATAGTCCATGGAGACCTGAGCCCAAGGAATCTGATTCTAAGAAACAGGTCAGACCTTTTCCTTCTCTTCTAACTGGCAGCTTTCTCCTCAAACATGGGCATTTGCCACTTTTGAGAAATGCCATTGAATACATTATGTTAAGGGAGTATTTGCTACCTAAGAGTCAGTAATTTTTGAGAATCATTTTTAAAAATTCAAAGGAAAAAGCACATTGAGCAAATAAATACACTAATTCATATAAATATTTACTGAGTATTGTGATGATTCTTGTCACAGAAATACGAAATATGAATATTTTGAAGGAGGTAAGCTAGCTTTTCTTTAAGTGGGTCCAGTGCAAATCTAGCAAGGATGTGAGCAACAGAGGCATTGCTCAGCTGCAGAAGCCAAAGCTTAGGTTAGGTCAGATCGATGGAGTAGCCAAGAGAAGTTGGTAAAGGAGAGGGCAGATGCAAGCTCTGCCAAGGAAAGGGGTTTGGTGTTCATATTAAATCCAGTTCGTCTATTAGTTTCAAGGAATGGGTGGGCCCAGAGCTGGACATAAGAAATAAAGTCCAGATAATAAGAATTTGGAAAATATTGAGGTCTGAACAAGACAAGATGGTCCCAGGTTTTGTTTCATGAAAAGAAACTATTACCAAATTTGACAAAAAATTCCATGAGGAGTTACAAGGAATTAAAAACCAGAAGAAAAAAAAACCTTTTTTTTATTCTTTTTTTTTTTTTTTTTTTTTTTTTTTTTTTTTTTTTTTTTTTTTTTTTTTTTTTTTTTTTTTTTTTTTGCGATAGTCTCACTGTGTAGTTTAATCTGGCCTCAGTCCTCCTTCCTCAGCGTCCCAGGTGCTGAGATTTAGAAAGAACCTTTGAAGTGACCTAATTTGATTTTCGCCTAATTCTTTGAGAAAAATGATATCCAAAAAGTTTTGCCTATTGTAATGACTTTTTTTAAGAGGGCTAGTGAATTTTTATGCTTCTATTTATTAATCTAAGATATTTTTCCTGCCTTTCCTACATTAAAAAAAAATGTTGGATGTGGTGATGTATGCGTGTAATCCTAGCACTCAGGAAAACTGAGAATTGTGAGATCCTGTAAAAAAAAAAAAGATTATTTTTAAATGATCATAGTTTCATGGTATCCAAAACTAAGTTGGATCTTATGCCAAGGTATATTTTTTTTTAGGAAATAAGAGTTATAATTACAAAAAATAAGATACGTTATTAATTTAAACAGGAAATTCTATAATACAAGTAGCACTTTACCAAAAAACCCATCTTCTGTTGTTTTTATTAAACTCTGAAAGGAAGAATGTCAGTGGTATTTGGACGGTCTGCCTGTAATCCTAAATGAGAAACAGGCTCCATCAGCTGCGAGAGTGTGACTAGCTCCGGGTCCGTCCATCAGAGCAGCATCATTGCTGTTGTGTGGTTTGGTGTGTACAGTGCATGGCAGAAGCCTGTATTATACCTCTAGTACCTACTGTACAATATGCAAAGTTGATGATGCCCATTTGATTTAGATACGCTTTTTGTCACCAAACTAATCTCAGTGTTCTCTCCTTGTGTGGACAGTGCTTTCTCTGCTGTGTGTCTTTTCATAGTGAACCACTGGAGGGAGCTGTTGGCATAGCTGAGACACATCTGAGTGGTTCTTTTTTTTCGTCTCGCTGTGGTGTTTTATTAAAGACCAGAAATACAGCTTATTTCATAACCTATTTTATTGACTCGTTCTTTTAAATCTGGGCTCAGAATCCATGATCCATATGATTGTAATAAGACCAGCCAAGCTTTGAAGATAGTGGACTTTTCCTACAGTGTGGACCTCAGGGTGCACCTAGACGTTTTCCCCCTCAGCGGCTTCCGGACTCTGCAGATGCTGGAAGGGCAGAAGATCCTGGCTCACTGTTCTTCTCCCTACCAGGTAAGTGTAAGCCATGCAGGAGCAAGTGCGGGCAGGGCCTCGCCATTGGTTCCTTATATCAGTAAGCTGTATAAGCTAGTCTTAACTATTTTTGATTCTCCTGGAATAGGTGATGAGTTTTCAAATACTGTACCCACCAAGTCAAGTAAAATGTATCATTTTTCAGTCTCAGCACTGAAGAATGTCCACACACTATGTGAAAACACCTAACTAGCCCAGTAGCCTAAGTGCCATGGCCATTTCAGCTTCTTACTGTCCATGTGATCTTTATAAGTAATTTTCTGTGATTTCACTTTAAAATAAGGATAACACTCTTTGCTCTTTGTGCATCAGAATTATTGGGATTTAATGAAGCAAAGATGTATAAAAAAGAATACTAAGACAAACATAGTGTTCTGTAAGGTGGCACTATGTGCGAAGCCTCTTCTAAGCAAACTCTGGATGCAGCGTTTGCCCCTGCATGTGCTGTGTGGACCTGAGCTGGTCATGTGGAGCTCGTGTAGACCACAGCTATTTTCCACACCAGGTTGGAGGGTCTGCTTGTCTGCTTTATAGTCCAGATAGTTTCGTGTCTTTGTTCTTAGGGATAATCCCCAGCGTTGGCTCTGGCCATAATTTCTTTAGGGAGGCTTTCTCCTTCCTGTAAGGAAAAGGACCAGTCTGCTAAAATGTGTGTTATAAAAGCAGTTTCCTTGAGCTCTGTTATCTTGCAACCTCCTACATAAACAAGCTGTCGTGGTAGAGGTGGCGGAGCACGCTAGCTGGCGGTGTCCTGTGCTTCCAGGTGGACCTGCTGGGCATAGCGGACTTGGCGCACATGCTGCTGTTCCAGGAGCACCTCCAGGTCTCCCAGGACGGGTCCCGCTGGCAACTCAGCCGCAGCACTTCTGAGTAAGTATTTCAGGGTCTTTGCCTGTCCAACTTTCTGTCTTGAGTGCTCTGTCTGTTTTATTAACAGTTCTTCTAAAACAAAAGCTATCGTTCCAGTAATTTCAGCCCGGTTTTATTAGAGTATCAGTGGAGCACCTGGTACAGGATAAAGAAATGCTAATTAAAAGTAAGAGACAAACTGTTGAGTTTCAGAACATTTTGGGCCTGGATGTGTACACAGGCAACGAGTATGGGAGGGAGCCTCTCATAAGAGTATTATGGGAACATTTTGAGAGAATAATTTTCTTACCAGTTAATATTGGTCTTAAACTATTTTAATAGTTGTGCTATCAAAAGTTAACAAGCATCTCTTGAAGAGAGTTAACTTTCTAATTATATACTCATTTTTAAGTTACTATTTATTTAATGAGTGGGTAGAACCAACCAGAAGTTGAATCTCCTGGTAGAGTATGTGATTTCTCAGTTAAGAGCTGGTTGGTCTCAGAACCGTACTACAATTCCCTCAAGCCTGGTCAGAAAACTTACTAAATATCTTCTGTAGCTTTTCTGAGCTAATAACTTGAAGCATAAGCTTACTAATTTGTGACTGATAGGAGTGTTACTTTGGGGAAAAAAAATCATTTTTGAAGATTTAATGACCTGTTCTTCTACAAGCTATTGAATTCTATTTCTCTCTCTCTCTCTCTCTCTCTCTCTCTCTCTCTCTCGCTCTGTCTCTCTTTTGGCACAGTACTAGGGATTATACTCAGGGCCACATGCATGACAGCAAACTTTCTAACTCTGAGCCGCTGAGTGATATATGCCCAGGCCTTTTTATTTTGGAACAGAATCTCAGTGAGTTCCCTAGGCTGGACTTGAACTTGCACTCCACCTGCCTCAGCCTCCAGAGTAGCTGAGATTATAGGCATGTATCACAGTACCTGGCTCCTACATGTCCCTTTTTTTCTTTTCTTTTCTTTTCTTTTTTTCTTTTTTTTTTTTTTTTTTTTTTTTTTTTTTTTTTTTTTTTTTTTTTTTTTTTTTTTTTTTTTTTTTTTTTTTTTTTTTTTTGAGACAAGGTCTGTATTACCCAGACTGGTCCTGAGCTCAGCTCCAGGCTATCCTAGATCTCATGACAGTCCTCCTACGTCAGCCTCCTGAGAGCTGGGATTACAGTCATGTACCACCACGCCCAGCTATTACATCCTGCTGGGGGATCAGACCCAAGGCCTCATGCTTCCTAGTCAGGCACTCTAATCACTGCCCTCAGCCCCTGCATGTACTTTTTAAATAGGCTTGAAGCCCAGTGTCAGAAGATAATCATTTCCAGTTGGCTATGGTCTATACCAGTCTGGTTCACGCAAGCGGAAACGGGTTGGATCAATTGAAGTTTCTTAATGGCCCTGCCATTGACAGAAGATAGAAATTCTCTGAAGAAGGTAATAGCCAGGTGGTGGTTCAAGCCTGTAATGCCAGCACAGCAGGAAGATCACAAGTTCAAGGCCAGCCACGGCAACTTAAGCAGCTTAGTGAGATACTGTCTGAAAATCAAGAACAGATTTAGGGCCTCACAGAGCAGTGAAGCTTGGGGGTCCAGGACCTAGACTCTAAGAAAGTTAGAGAGGAGAGAGGAAACAGCAGTTGTTTTTTTCTTCTACTTATAGAGAAAGGGGGCCAGAAAAGTACTACACCTTAGTTCACAGAGGTTTATAGATTGGGATGAAAGCATTTCGTTTTTCTCCATGTGTTGATGCACACAGCTTTCCTCAGTGCGGTAGACTTCTTTGTGGGTCTCTTGGCTTTCCAAGGACTTGTCAGGTGATCTTTAACCCCAGAATTGTAGGTATCAGTTGTAAATCACCTTTGCGCATACAGGTAACACTGAGTTACACAGAATTCTAATTTCCCTCTGCCTAATGTTGGTGAAAATGCTTTTATTATATTTTTAGACTAAAAGACAGTGAATTGTGGAGTCAGTTCTTTGTGCGGATCCTGAATGCCGGTGACGAGCCCACAGTACCTGTGCTGAGGGACCTCGCAGCAGCAGTGAGTGGGGTTTTTGATGCCACGTTCCAGAGTCTCCTGAACAAAGCCTTGTGGAAGGTGGGGAAGCTGATTAGTCCTGAGGTTTGGCTGGCTCTCTGAACAAGGTGGGCCGGCGAGCTGCTCGCAGGTCCCCTCCTGAGGCCATTGGCCGCACTGAGACCGCTGGAGCTGTTCATGCTGTCATGTAACTTAGGGTTCATGTAGACACGCTACCAGCACTTTCCTATTTCGGCGTAGAGGTGTATTCTTAAGTAATTGGCATCTTATCACAGCACTGTGCCTCCTCTCCGGCCTGTCTGACTGTAGAAAGACTGCTTTAATCTAACTGGAGACACACCAGTGGGCACTTCGCTGTCCGCCTCTTCTGTCTGCGTTTTCTCTATGCTCTTCGTTTTGTAATTGGTAACTTTGTTCTTTCACGATTATTACCATGTGTCTTAAATAATAAAATAATATTTGTTAAATTTGTGCTCCTAACATCGCATCTATTTTTTGAGAACTACAATAATAAGTGATTTGATTTTACAGAGGAGCTACTTGACCACAGACACGTGCACTCCCTAGGTTCTGAACACTGGCACAGAATGGGAATGAGATGGAGTCTCCAGTGGCTTCCTTAGGCGCCCTAACCTCCCAGTGAGGGGCCTCGATTGCAGCATAGGTAAAGGGGCGCTGTGGGACAACATTCGGCGACGTTCTGTTCTGTAAAAAGGGCGCCGATGGGTACTTTGACTTCTACCTACCAGCCCTCCTTCTGTTTACATAATCGGTGGTGGTGGTGCTGCCGCCGCCGCCGCTGCAATGTAGTTGCAGGAAAGGAAAGGCTTTGGAGGCTTTCAGAAATGGAGAATGAAATAGAAGAAGTACAGGGGGGCCCTGTTTAAAAGATCCCAGGAAGGGGGAAGTCAGAATGAAGAGATGACTTTGGATGACCTGGGGGACAACAGGTCCAAATGAAGCCCTGAATACCTGAAGAGGGGAACAGGAGGTGCCTGGCTTTCAAGGTTCAGAAGAAAAATCTAGAGAAAAGGGCAGTGAAAATGGTCTATTTCATATCTAAATATCGAGATTATCTAATATTCTTTATGCTGGTGCCTTTTTTAAAAAATTCTGTCTGTCACTATTTCTGCTCTAAGATTGCTAGAAAGCAGAATATCCTAAGTGTGTCTCAACTAAAAATAAGTAAGCATGCTGTATATGTCTGAAGAACCACAGCATGGTTTGGATATCTAAGAGATCACCAGTCCAGATGACCTGCTCTTACCAGAAGGCATCTCTGCAGTGGCCCCTCCCTCTCTACTGTCTCCCCTCACTTCCTAACCCACACTGGTTGACATAGGGTCATTATCCTAAGAAAGGACGGCACATTTAGATTCTCAGCATGGCTTAGCTACATATGGTGAGTTCTTCAGAAACCCTCACAGCAAGGCTGCTATGTGGACAAAACTTTGTTTCTGAAAGTCTGCTCGGAAGCTGGAGGAGGGTCAGAGAGGTGCTGTACTGGAGAACCGAAATTGCCTTGCCACCCTCCCTCCATTCCAGCCTCCTTGTAGAGGGGAGGATCGGTCCCCATCAATTAGGGCCGATGATGGCTTAGCTTCTCTGCCAAGCACCTGGCCAGTGGGCCTTTCCGTTATTTCCCTCGCGTTTCTGCGTGTCTGTCTTTGGAGGAACTGGTTCCCTGGCCCTGCCCCGAAGGTTCAGATGGCTCTTACTCCTTGTCTCACTGGGGCAGGCCTTGCATAAAGGTAGATCTGGAAAAAAAAAAAAAAAGGATACACAAAGACAATTTCACTTTTGTTTGGAAGGAGACCCGGGTGCCTGAGCCTTCGCCAGGTGCTTATACGTTCACTGCTCTTAGGCCACTGCTACAGCCCACACCCTGTCCTGACAGCTGCGTGAGCAACCTACACCCACATCAGAGCCTCTAACTGAGCCAAAGCCGAATCTAGAAATTAAAAGGCTCTACCCTCTAGCAGGTAGACTTCAGCCTGTTGGCTGAGTTAGTATCTCTAGGTAAGTAGGCAGTCTTACAGTGGATTTAGCACAAGATTCTTTGTAATAACTCTGGTTGATTGATGTCTTTAGGCTGAGACTGTAAGCAAAGAGATCAGACAAATGTTTCTCTGAGGCCTCTGAAAGTGAGGAATTCTTCCTGGGCCCCAGTTTGTTTCTAATCTGGCTCCTAAAATTACAACTCTATGTGAGGATGCATTTGGAAAAAAAAAATTTTTTTTAATATGGTAAATTTGAACAGGGTCCTTCGTTTCACCAAAGAGAAGCTGTGAACGTTTAGTAGACTGAAGATGACATCTTAAATCAGTGTGGGAAAGGATGGGTTATTCAATAGCTGGTTTAAAACAATGCATTAGTAGAACTTGAGCTCTACCTGCTTGGCTCCTGTTATCAGCGAGGCCTTCCCTGACTGGTCTGCACCAGCCAGCACAGCATCTCAGCATCTCCAGCGCCTGCTGTTACGGTTTAGCCTTTTATACCCTCCCTTGTTTTATTCATAGCACCTGTCATCATCTCTCGTGTGTGTGTGTGTGTGTGTGTGTGTGTGTGTGTGTGTGTGTGTGTGTGTGTGTTTCAGTATCCCACTTTTAGAATTTAAGCTTTTAAAGGACAGAGATGTACTTTACTTCCTGTTTTAACCCTAGTGCCTAAAATAGTGCCTGAGTGAATAATACTATCTCTACCTTAAAGTATTAACACTTAAAAAAAACCTAAAAGCCAATAGGAATAGACAAAGAATGAGGAGAGTCTACTAAAACATTTACCTAAGACATCACATATGATGTGTTCAACTTCATTTTTTTTTTTTTTTTTTTTTTTTTTTTTGAGATGGCATCTCCCTGTAGTCCAGGCTGGTCCTGAACTCACTATGTAGCCCAGGCTGGCCTCAAACTCACAGCAGTCCTCCTGCTTCAGCCTTCCAAGTGCTGGGATCACAGTTGTGTGCCACTATGCCCATCTAATAAGTTAAGGTAATTTTAAGTCATTGGTGATAATATATCCAAAATTTCATTCTTAGAATATTGAAAATTCACTTGTGTTTAAATGTCTTAGAATGTTCTATTAGACATATGCTTTCTGTAATTATTACCTATTATACCTGTGTCAGTGAGTGAAGGCCTGAATTATGTAAAATCTAACTTTTAAATATATTTTATGGTGTCCATATGAAAACTTGAGTTTCTACAAACTGCTTTTGTGTGATTAAGAAAGGGACAAACAGTGAAGAAATGAAACTAAACCTGGTCAACATATGCTTCCATTTATCAGAGCATGCAACTCCCAGCACTGATAATCCTGCCTCAGCCTCCTGAGTGCTGGGGTTATACACGTGTGCTACCATGCCTGCTGTTCTTATGTGGTGCTGGGAAATCAAATCCAGGGCCTTGCACTTGCTAGGCTAGTACTGTAACCATAGAGCTGTGCCCCAGCCCAAACTGCTACATTCTTAAACCCTTGTGAGCAAGAGATTTTGTTCAAATGCTGAACCTACAGAAATCAGCCCATAGTTCTCAAAATAAGTGAAATCAAAGAATAGGTAGTCAGAAGTTCAGAAACTACTTACTTCAGAGCCCTGGTGATAGGGAAGAGGTATCTTAGGCTCTGGGTGTGGCTGGAATTACAATCTCACCTTCATTTTTAGTATATCCAAATAGACAAATATACTTGTGGGGGCCAGTGGGAGCCAGAGATAAAGCCCAGGGCCTTGCGCATGCTAAGCAAGTGCTGCAGTGCCAAGTGACCTATCCGTTCTGTCTCTCTCTGCTGTATTGTGATTGCTGGCTTTACTTTGTAATAAACTTCCTCGTCCTGTTTATACCCAAATCTTACTTTTTCACAGTTCCCTTTCACCAAGATGTGTACTGTGTGGTTTGGTTCGTTTTGAGATAGTCCTGACTATTGTTCAGGCTGCTGAGCTCACGGTATAGCCCAGGCTGACCTTGAACTCCCAGCAGTCCTCCTGCCTAGGCCTCCTGAGTGCTGGGATTACAGGCGTGAGCCACCACTCCTAGCTAATCTTTATGTGATGCTGGGGAGTCAGCCCAGGGCCTTGCACATCATTGTGTATAACTGTATTTATTTGTTTAGCAGTATTGGAGATTTAACAAAGGATCTTCACATGGATTTTTTTTCTTTTTGAGGCAGGGTCTTATTAAGTTACTCAGACAGGGCTTGATCTTGGATCCTCCTGCCTCAGCCTCCTGAGTGTTGGGATTATAGGAATGTACCACCATGCCAGATGGCAACATTTACTTTATTTCTATGTGTGTTTGACTCAGGCTCACACTCATTTGAAACAGGTGAATCAACGTGTGCTACATTTAAAGTAGTTTAATATTATGTGATGCATTTTACTAATTGCTTCAGCCTTGAGTAAAGTCAGGATAGCATTTCATAAACACAAATGCCAATTAAAGTCTACGAGCAAAACAATGGTTACGGATGGACACAGAACCCAAACATGCTAGCAAAGCCTGTAAGCCCAGCGACTCAGGTGGGGCTGGATGACTGCAAGTTCAAGACCAGCCTGGGAAGAACGTTTTTCCAGAGTAGAAAAGGCTGAAGTGGTAGAGCACTTTCCAGAGATGTGCAAGGCCCTGGGTTCCATCCCACAAAGCTGGTGGGTTGTGAATACACATTCACTTGTTTGCATTTTACCAAAATTGGAAAAGAAACCTCTGGCACGGTAGTGCATAACTATAGTCCCAGGTCTCAGGAGACTGAAGCAGAAGGAATCGCCCAGCTTGAACTAACAAGACCCTGTCTTAGGGAGAGGAAAAACAAAGGATATCCAGTAATGTGAGAAGAAAGGAACTAAGTGACGACAAAGTTTATTTACCTTTTCGTTGCTGTGACAAAATACCTGACATGCACAATTGGGGAAGGAAAAGTTTATTTCAGCTCCCGGGTTCAGAAGGCCTCAGTCCATTTGTGGAGAGCTGGCAATAGTGGAAGCACATGGCAGAGGCAGAGGCGGACGCTCTTCTCGGCATTGCCAACAGGAAACCAAGAGATGGAGGAGAGAGGGAACGAGCAACTGCTCTTCCGGGGCCTGTCCTGTGACCGGCACCTTCCAGCCAGGTCCCACCTCCCACAGCACATGGCTCCATGACGATCCCACCATATCCCACTGCCGAGGCCTTGCGGTCACTCCAGATCCACACTGTAACGTCTTGTTTGGCTCAATCAGGAAAACTTTCGCTCCAGGTGAGAGTAGAGAACAGCCAGTTGGAGACTGGAAACGGAAGGGTCAGGTGGGCTGAAAGAAGAGCTGTCCGTGCTACCCAGGACTCACCAAGACAAACGTGTCCCGCCTAGCACAGGGCAGCCAGCGGCCACTGTGCCAGGCGTTGGCCAGTGGGGCAGCCGCAGAGCTCTTGGGGCCCCATCCTCTCTGCAGTGTGCACTTGGCCACGGCTTGGTTGTGTGCCTCGCCTCACCGACTCCGGTCAAATGGGCTCTGTGGGACACATCATCTGCCTGGTCCGTCCCTGGTTAGGAGTTGCACGTGCACTTAAATATAGAGGTCAGTCTGAAGGCCCTGGGCCTGTCAGAACCTCCTCAGTATGAGGTGGCTCTTGCCTGTGGTGCCAAACGGGATGTGGCAGTTATCATCAGTGCGGCCTTGAGGCAAGAATGTCTGGCCTGAGTGTCAGCAGCATGTCCCTGGGCAAATCACTTAACCTCTCTGAGTCATTGTCATCCATAAAATGAGATTAACCGGAGGGCGTTAAGCACTGAGGCCCAGATGCTTCCCGATGCTGTGACCTGTTTAACAGTGAGCTCCCTAGACACTTAAGGATCAGGATCTCAGCTAATTGAAACTTTTTTTTGAATGCCAAATCAACCCTTTATTATCATTATAATTGTATCAAGGTACACAGCCGTGATTGCAGGTTTGTCTTTAAAGATTAGTGTTCAGTCTGTGCCTTAAGTTTTACTTTACTCTGATGGTCGGAGGAGGGAGAGCACAACTTGAAGCTTGAACATCTGCGACTAACTGGGAATGTCAAAGTCAGTGCTTTAGTCTTCCTGTGGTGTGAGCAGATCCAGGCCCTGGAAAGGTGGAATCAGATTGTAACTTTTCTTGTAAAATGTGCTACAGAAACAGATGCCTTGATCAGGAGGAGTGGCACGTAGCTGTGGCACTTGTCCCGCGCGCTGAGGCCCCAGGTGTGATCCCCAGGGCTAAAGGAAAGCAACAGAACATTGGGTGCGCCTCAATCCCTGATTTCTTCCCACATGGTTGGGGTAGGGATGGATCTGCATGGGAGCGTCAGAGGCTATTAGCGGCCCCCAGTCTTGTCAAGCAGGGGGCCCATCCTTGGCTGACATCCCCATCCTCCTCAGACAGGGTATGGAGTGCAGTTTATTGCCCCAGTGGCTGTGAAAGTGAACTGAACCTTCGCTGACCCCAAATTCTGTAAGTTTCTTCTAGAAACAGACAACACAGACTTCTCCTAGCAAGTCATGTTAAAAGACACATGGGAGCCAGGCCTGGTAGCACAGATCTATAATTGCAGCACTCCGGGAGGCTGAAGCAGAAGGATGTCAAGCAACTCTGTCTTAATAAAAAGGGATGGGGGTGGAGCTTGGTGGAGCAGAGTTCTTTCCTAGCATGAACAAGGCCCTGGGTTTGATTCTCAGGATCACAGAAAGGAAAAATAAATTTAAAAAAGCACTTGGGAGGTCGTTTCTCTTACTTGGGAAGGCCCAGAGAAAGACCTTATCAGCTACCTTCCAGGCTTCAAGGGAATTCCTAAAGACAGAGGCTGTTGTCACCCCTAGGACACGGACAGTCTGATAAGACTGGTCCCTCTTGTTACATTTTCCAAGAAAGACATGTTCAGGAACTCAGGCAGTATACAGCCCAGTTCCTAGACTGAGTGTGGTGATACACGACTGTAATCCCAGCACTCGTGAAACTGACGCAGCAAGATGGGTCACTGTGAGTTTGAGGCCAGCCTGAGCTGAGTAGTGAGTTCAGCCTAGACTACAGAGCGAGAGCCTGCCTCAAAAAAAAAACCTAACCAAACGGAAACCAAGGGCTGGAAGAATCGCTCAGAGGTTAAGGCACTAGCAAGCTCAAGGCCCCTAGTGATTCCCAGCACAACACATGCTGGGTGTGGTGGCACAGCCTGTGATTCCAGCGTTCAGGAGGCTGAGGCAGGAGGATTGTTGAGTTAGGCCAGCCTGGGCTGCATAGTACATACTGAGCTCAGAGCTAACCTGGACTATACAGTGAGACCCTTTGGCCAGGGCCCAGCCCCTGGAGGAGCCAGTCGGCCTGGGCTGTGGGAGCAGGAGAGGGAGGAACCAAGCCAGGACACCAGCCTTCGTGTAACCAGTGGAAGTCCCTCTGAACAACAGTCCAGCTTGGACAAAGTCCCAGAGACTTTGAGTAATCGTTGACAGTGTGGAAGAGTCAGGAGAAGCTGAGGCAGAGCCCTGCATGTAGAGAGAACACCCCAAAGCTGCCGCCTCCTGGAGGGCTGTTGAGTGGTCTGTGTATGGGGAGAAACAGCACAAAACCAAGCAGCTGAGATAAGATGTTGCCAGTTTCTGTGCAGACACAGAAGCAAGCCCAGCATCGGGGTTGTAGCCCAGGGGTTAGAGCACGTGCCTAGCACACTCAGGGTCCTAGGTTCTATCCCCCAGCACCACATAAAAATTAGCCAGGTGTGGTGGCACATGCCTGTAATCCCAGCACCTGGGAGGCTGAGACAGGAGGACTGCAAAGAGTTTGAGGTCAGCCTGGGGTACATAGCAGGACCAGCCTGGACTCAAAGCAACATCTTGTCTCAAAAGAAAAAAGCAAACCCAAACAGCATGGGAAGTCCATGGCCACGAGCGGAAGTCTGTTGTGTGACGCTCTTCTGAGCAGACGTAACTGAAGGTCTGGTCGCCCCAGATGGGCACGGCAGTCAGACAACAGCAAGGATTGCACGGAAGTCCAGCTCGGGGAGCCCGTGAGTTTACTGGGGTCACTTGCAGACCCACAGGTGAGGGTCACTTGCAGGTGCATGGATGACCCAAAGCCCGTCACATAGGTGACAACTCATAGCAACTGCACACTGCCTCTCAGCCTCCTCTTCTGCCCTATAGTCCAGTGCAGTGTCCCCAGATGACCCGCAATAGACCCCTGAACAGTCAGCTGCACGCCCGGCCCCGAGGACCCCACCTGCTGCTCCACGGTGTGCAGCTGTGAGCCAGGTCCCTCCAGAATCTCACCAGCCTCCCTCCTCTATCCAGGTGCGCAACAAAGTCATTGTCCCTCAGCTGATCCCTAAGCCCTTGACATCCCTCCCAGTCCTGAGACACGAGCCCCTCTATGCCTGCAGGCACGGGGGCATGTTCCCACTCCAGCCTGGTGGGCCTGGTCTCTACCCACTTGTCTTTCTGTCCTCTAGCAGGGGACCCACTTCTGCCAGTTCTACCTGGTCATTTCCCAGGGACTGGCAGGAGCCCCGCTGCCCTGTGCTTCCACAGATCTTTGGAAGTACGTCTGGCTGGCACCCCAATACCCTGCAGCCTCAGTGTGCAGAAAGGCTGGAGTGTTCCAGCCTCAGGAGGCAGGCTGCTCTGTGAGGGTGCACAGGCCGGCACGTGGGCTTTGCTGAGAGTACAGTCTCAGAGCTGCATCCCCAAGCCGGGCAGGGCCTGCACCGGGCAGCCCCAGGGCTCCCGTGTTCTCCTGGTGTAAGGAGGGGCACAGGACCCCTTCTTGGTTTTCATTTGAGGAGGGAGTGGTTTTTGGGTGGGTTTTTTGGTCTTTTGCTGGGAATTAAACCCAGTCCTTACTGGGCTTGGGGTTGTTTTGGGGTTTTTTCGGTGGTGACTGAAGCCCAGGCCTTGTATATACTAGGCACAGGCTTTATCACCGAGCTGCACCCCCAGACCCCCTGGGTGTTTCTGTTTCTGTCTGTGTGTGTGTGTGTGTGTGGTAGTAGGGATTGAGTCTAGGGCCTTCATGCTGAGTTACAGCCTCAGCTCTTTAAAAGAAAAAAAGAGAAAAAAATATATAATTTTGAGACAGAGTCTCACTAAACCCGTAAGTTGCCCAGGCTGGGATCCAACTTGTGATCTTCCTGCCTCAGCTTCCCCGAGTGCTGAAATTACAGGTCTGTGCCACCAGGTTCAGCTCCTAGGCCTTTTGATTTAGTTGACAGTCTGCAGTAAAGCTAAGTTTGGGTGAAAGTAAAGGTAGGAAAAAGAAACATGGTGTTCCTTAACCTGAAGGCCAGCGGGGGCTAGTTGTTTGTGTTGGGACAAACATTGAAACAACACATTCTTCCACCAAACACCAGGGTCTCTGGAGGCCCCTGGTCCCAGCCCTCCCACCCTCCAGGAGTCAGATCACCAGTGCATGCAGAACTCCCTCAGGGCCCTTAGCTGCTGTGTCCCAGGCGGGACCTTGCAGTCCCCTGACTGCCTACAGATGCCTTCCCCACCCCGGCCTGGGAAGCAGCCTCCTGGCCTAGGGCCACTGACCTCTCTAAGGTCAGGACATTGCCTTTTTTTCACTGAGACTTCCTACTTCAACTTACACTTCCAGAACTATGTCTGCTTTATGGTCTGCAACAAGCCTCTCTTGAGCCAAGGAGCAAAAGATAATCACTTGTTCAGTGGGAGCAGGACAAGGGGCAGTAGGAAGCCTGGGGGCGCAGCCCAGGACTTGCACAACCTGGCCCACCAGTTCTCCCCAGCAGCCAGTGGCCAGTGGCCGAGAGGGATAGGCAGGTGAACCCGTGCCTTCCCTCTGCCCTGCTCTGAGGCTGCTGTGAGGCCAGAGATAATGGCCAGCCCGCGGGGCACAGGGACTGGCTCTGTGTGGGGAAGGGTGGCCCTTGGAGCTGGGCACCTCTGTCAAACCTTCGCTGCAGCTGAAACATTACTGGCATTCTGAGTCACGGGCCTCAAGCCGCTACCCGCTCCCTCTGGCTTGACTCTGTTGAAACGTGTCCATCACTCCTCCAGAGCAGTACATAATATCTTGGAATGCGGCAAAGAAACAAATTGCCCGTGAATATTTATGACGCTCTCGTGGGGGCTCCAGGTTGACATAAGCTATGAATGCAAGGTGAGCACTGCTTCAGGGAGCTTAGGCCTGAGTGGAGCAGAAGTGACAGTGTGAGAGCTAAGAGGGCCGGAGAGGCAAGAGACCCTGCCCCAAGGACGGCCATGTGGAGTGGAAGTGGTCGGACGCTCAGGCGGTGAGGCCAGGCAGACGGGGTGTCCAGAAGCCCCATGCATAGCCAGGTTTGGAGTTGCCTGTGATCAGTGGCTTGGGCTGCAAATATGGGAAAGACGATCGAAAATCTTCGGAGGTAAAGAGCCTTCCTTGCTGGCTCTCATAACAAGAAGTCTCGAGCATGCTGGGCCCAGGGGTGCAGGCCTGTATGTTTAGTACTCTGGGAGGCAGAGGCAGAAGGATCACAAGTTTGAGCCAAGTCTGGGCAAATTGGCAAGAGCCTGTCTCATGGTCACAATTTGAAGGGGGGGAAGAAAAACAACAACAACTAGCTGGACATGTGCTCAGTGCAAAGGCCCTGGGATTGATCCCTGGTACCCTCCTTATCTCATCCCCTAAAAGATGGCTGAAGCTTCCTAATTACTTCTATTTATTTATTTTGAGACAGGGTCTCACTCTGTAGCCCGGGCTGGTCCTGAACTCACTGTGGAGACCCGGCGCCTTAGACTCAGGACGATCCTCTTGCCTCAACGTCCTGAGTGCTGGGATTACAGGCATGTGCCACCACACCCAGCTTGTGTGGTGCTGGCAAACCCAACTCAGGGTCTTGTGCTTACAAGGCAAGTGCTTTAACTGCTGTGCCACTTCCCCAGGCCCCATTTATTTTTGGAGACAGAGTCTTGGCTATAGTCCAGGCTGGTCCTAAACTCACTGTGTAGCCCAGGCTGGCCTCAAATGCGCTGCAATCCTACAACGCACTGCAATCCTCATGTCTCAGCCTCCCGAGTGCTGGGATTCCAGGTGTGCACCACCACAACAGGCGTATGTGCTAGGGAATCAACCGCAGGGCTCGTGCTTGCTGGCTGGGCAGTGCTGTAGCTGCTGTGCTGTTCCTGCAGCTCCACTTCCCATTTCCTGTCCTGCTGTCTCCGGCAGGTGGGGCCTTGTCCCAGCACCAGCAGGTATCTGTCATGACGACAGCCAGGCCTTTCCAGGCAGTCCTGTCTTCGGCACTTCCTAGCTGTTTTGGAGCGAGTTCTTTGGCCTCTAACTCTGGCTTTGTACAAGTTGCGATAATAATACTCACTCAATGGTGTTTCAAGGATTTAGCAAAATACCAGGTGGAAAAAGCTCAGCTAGACCAAGAGACTTCATCAAAGAGTTGGTCCCTACTTTCATCTCACAAAGACGAGGCTTTTTGCTAGGGGTAGAACCCGGGCTCTCACACGCGAGGCAGGTGCTCTGCCACTGAGCTACATTACATCTCCAGCTCTTTTTATTTTGAGACAGGCTCTGCTAAGTTTCCAGGCTGGCCTCAAACTTGCAATCCGCCTGCCTCAGCCTCCCTCGTAGCTGAGACTGCAGGCATGTGCCATACCAAGTATTTTTACAGTTGCAAACACCTGGTCCTGGAATAAAAGATTCCACTTTTTTATTCACTTACTTGAAAATCCTGCTTCTCCTGAGGGAAAGCTTGGTTAGGGTCTCTGTGGGGTCCCTCCTAATCCTGGCAAGACTCCAGGTACTCCCTTTGTTTCCTATAACATGACTACACATTGGGCAGTGCCAGGCCCGGTGGCACTGGCTCTGTAATCCCAGCAGCTGGGGAGGCTGAGGCAGGAGGATTGCAAGTTCAAACTCAGCTTAGGCAACATAGTGACTTATCAAGATCTTGTCTCAAAAAAAAAAAAAAAAACCAAAAAAATGGGCTGTGGCTGTTGCTCAGTGTGAAAGCCCTAGGCTCGATCCTCAATCAAAAAAAAAGAACAAGGGAGAGATTGTGATTGTGCCCCCATCTCTGTCTTCTCCCATAGGCAGTGGCATTGTGGGGGTGGAGGCGACAGGGGTGCCATCTGGCTTTTCAAAGTATAGGTGCTGTCTTCACTGGAACCTTTGGTGACCACGTGTATCCTCTCTTCCCTGCCCGTTGGCACAGACATCCCGTGGCCCAGACTGCTTCACCTCTGCTCTAAGGCCAGAGGTCAGTCACAGTGACAGGCGCCACCCTCTGGCGCCAGGGGCAGTCATCACCCGTGGCACTTACTCTGCAGTGTTGCAGCCCAGGGAGAAGAGTTCCCACAGACGCTGGCTGGGCGAGTGCCAGCAGGCGAGCAAGGGCCCCGCTGTCCTCGCCTTGCCAGGCCTCCCAACGGGAGAAAGGAGGGGCAGGGCCAGAGGGGGCTCGAGGGGAGATTCGACATCCCCACCAGCAAACCCTCTTTCCTTCTGAGGACCCCCGAGACCAACTGAGGCATCTTCCCCTTGCCACCAATGCCTTGGAGAGGGGGCAGCTGTTCTGGTGGCATTGCTCCCCGCACACCCGTGCCCCTGGCCTGGCCTGCCAACAGGCCCAGCACTGATGGGCACCTCCGAGGTAAGGCCACTGGAGCACAGGGCCCACAGGCCTCCAGGGACAACACCAGCTCATTAGTCTAAGCCCACTTCCGGCAGCCTGCCCAGGCTTGGAGTGGCGGGGCGAGGCCTGCGAAGGAGTCAACCCCTCCCTTCCTGGCCCAGAGCTCACTACGTGCCCTGAGGGGAACAGACGGGTAGAGACAGGCCCACCACCGTGTCAGAAAGACCTTCCTGAAGGGGAGTGTAGAGGGTGGGGGGAGCCTAAAGATCCAGAAAACTTGGCCAGTAAGAATGCATGTTTCTGACATCATGGAACTTCCTTTCTAAACTAGTGTGTGTATGTGTTGCTGGGGATGAACAAGGGCCTTCACACTGAGCTACATCTCTAGCTGCTTTTGTTTATTTATTTTTTGTTTGGGTGTTGTTCGTTTTGTTTTTTGTTTAGCGAAAGAGTCTCACTAAGTCACAAATTTGCCCAGACTGAATTTGAACTTGTGATCTTCCTGCCTCAGCCTCCCAGATGCCTCAGCTACCACACCCAGCATCAAATATTTTTATCTTTGGAAAAACTTGGAAAGTATTGGCTTATGACCAATTGATTTTTTAAAACTACACAATGCAACGGTTTTGACAGAAACTAGATTACTTCTGGGCGTACAAGTATGTGTCCACTCACAAAAACAGAACAGAGGGAAGCAAAGGGGTTTTTTCAGAAATAGTAAGGACTCTGGCTTGGCTGACTGACGCTGCCCCCTGGGAGCCAAAATTCAAAGGCAGAAGTGTCTATGGTCACGGGCCTCTGGCCTTTGGCCAAATTACCTAGGGCTGGCTGCTGGAATGGGCTTGCTGAGTTTCCTTCCGGGCCCTGCTGAGTCCCTAGTCCCTTGGGGCTGGGCAGGCAACCCACGAGGGAAGGGTGGGACTGAGGATTTTAGACTCTCCTCACCTCAGTGAGTCACAGGTCCTGGCAGGGCGGCTGGAGCCGTGGAATGTCTCCACACACTCATTCATCAGTGCAGCAAAGTTGGTATGAACCCCTGCCGTGTGCCGGAGCGCCACCTAGGTCCTGCCCTAGAGAGCGTGCTGGTGCATGGGGTTAGCAGAGAGGCGCAAGGCTGGCAGCTGGCCCACAGCTTTTGAGGTCGGCCGGCAGGTGGCCAAGCCTCTTCACGGAGCCGGAGCCGTCCTGTAGCAGCAGATCCCTCCTGAATGCGACCCCTGAGGAAAAACAAAAAACAAGGCCAGGGCACAGCTCAACGGTTAAAGCACTTGCCTACCATGCAAAGGCCCTAGATTCAGTTCCCAAGCGCCACAAAAATATTAGCTGGGCCTGGTAGTGCGGGCCTGTAATCCCAGTGCCCAGGGGACCGCCATGAGCCTGGCTATCCTGGGCTACATAGTGAGTTCAGGACCACGCTGGACTACTGAGCCAGACAGAAGAGCCCAGAGTTTAGAGTGCGTGCCGAGCAAGTGCAAGCCGGGCATGGTGGCCATGCCTGTAACCCCAGCTCTCAGGAGGCCGAGGCAGGAGGATTGCCAGTTCAAGGAACAAACCTGGAACAGAGTGAGATTCTGTCTCCAAAAAAGAGCTGAGAATGTAGTTAGTTGGCTGTAAAAGTGCTGGGCTCAATCTCCAGCATCACAATAAAACAGCAACAAAAAACCAGATCTGAGTTTGCAGATGCTCTCACCGCGTGATGTCATGTTCCTGGATAGTGGAGGAACCGGTCTAAATCTGCACAGGCCCTCAGTTTTCAAAAGTCCGCCAAGACAAGAGGGATCCTAGCGCCGTGTCCATTCCCTTTCGTTATAGCATGATAATTTTCTTCCCTGTATCGTGTGTGACAAGAGATGAACAGTCTACGCCAGGCCCGGAGAGCGCAGGCCTGTAATCCCAGCACTCTGGGAGGACTGCAAGTTTGAGCCCAGCCTGGGCAACTTAGCAAGCAGACAAAAAATTGAGCTGAGGAGGTAGCTCCATGCAAAAGCCCTGGGCTCCATCGATGCCCAGCACCGGAGGAGGTGGGACGCAGTGTCCAGCATTAACCACACACACAGCGAGAAGTGGTCATATGACCTGAGCCAGCCAATCCGCCTCTCCCAGGTCTGACTAGGATGCTATGTTAATCACTTCTCCTTGCCGGGACACAAAACCCGACACCCACAACTTAAAGGAGTGAAGGTTGACTTTAACTTACAGTTTTAGGCAATAGTGGAAGAGCCTGGGGCAGGGGGTCTAGCCAGGGGCCCTGGCAGGACAAGGGGCAGAGAGAAAGGGCGGAGCTAGCGAGGGGGTTGCATCCTTCCAGGTCTCCTCCCAGCGACCCCGCCCCTTTAGGCCTGGGGGATCCGCCCCTCTGGCAAGGCCCCGCCTCTTAGCCGCACAGAAAAATCAATGGATTGACCCCCGGGGTGGAGTCGTTTCCCCAAAACGTGGGGCTTCTGGGGGCGTTCCCCAGGCCGCGTCGGCCAGCAGGGCGTGCAGTCCCCATGCTGGGTTCAGCCCGGCTGGGCTTCCAGGCACGAGTAGCAGCCTCACTGCGCAGGTGGGGGTCGGGTGGCGCCTTCCTTGGGCTCGACCTGGAAGACGCGGTTTCCTGGAGCTGCGACTGCTGGAGGCTTCTTCGGGAATTTCTGCCGCTTCTCATCACCAGCAGAAACTTAGAATGCTGCCTCTCGTCAGGACAGTGGCTGTTACCTGAGCTGGGAGGGGCTGGCGGCGGGAGAGCCTGGCCGGCGTCCCCGCCCTGGGCGGACCAAGAAAAAGGAAGAAAAAAGTCAGTATGTAACTGGATCTGAGGGAATTGTTGCGTTAAATTTAATATAATAAACTCTGGCCCAGCACCTTCTATCTTCGTGTTTCTCTTCCCTCTAAATACAGGCCGTTTGGCCCAGGCGTGGTGGCCCCTTACAGCAGGCCGGGGCAGGAGGAGGGCTATAAGCTAAGGGCCAGCCTAAGCTACACAGGGAGTTCAGGATCCGCCTGGACTACAGAAAGAGCTCCTGTCTCAAAAAAAAAAAAAAAAAAAAAAGAGTATAAACATCTTTTACTTTTAAACAGATACGTGGTGACATCATATTGTTCAACGCCTTAGTGTTTTATTCCCATTACCTGGTCACTCTTCCTCCCACACAGTCACCAACCTAATCGTGTGTGTGTGTGTGTGTGTGTGTCGCGCTGGGATCCAGCCCAGGGCCTTCACGCTAAGCCCCTTTGGGCAAGGTCTTGCTAAGTGGCTGGCTTGCCTGCCTCCCCCT
This sequence comes from Ctenodactylus gundi, assembly GCA_004027205.1. NCBI lineage: Eukaryota > Metazoa > Chordata > Mammalia > Rodentia > Ctenodactylidae > Ctenodactylus > Ctenodactylus gundi. The sequence continues at coordinate 120,275 of PVKB01003397.1, read as the reverse complement.
CCTGCTAGAGTGCCGGGATTGCAGGCCTTACCCCCACCACAAGTTCTCCACGGCCCAGGAAGTGCTGTCCTGTGTCTATCAGTCCCCTCCTGATGAACAGTGTGGTGTCTTGCAGTGTTTTTGTGTCACCACTTATACTACAATGTATATTTTTATGCAAAAATAATTGAATGATATGCTATATATAAATTGATAATTTATTATTAATTATTTAATAATAAATAATTATTTGCTTGTAATTATTGTTTTTGAGACAGGGTCTCCCTCTGTGGTCCAGGCTGGTCCTGAATTCACTATGGAGCCCAGGCTGGCCTTGGACTCATGGGAATCCTCCTGCCTCAGCCTCCCGAGTGCTGGGATTACAGGCGTGCGCCACCATGCCCAGCTTATGTGGTGCTGGGGAATCGAACTCGGGTACTCAGCACTTGTTTAAACCACTGAGCCATTCCCCCAACCCATCTTTGTAATTTTTTTTGGACAGGGTCTCACTCTGTAGCCCAGGCTGGCCTTGAACTCTCATCAATCCTCCTGCTCCAGTGTCTTGAGTGCTGCTAGGATTACACGCATGCGTCACCATACCCGATTTCACTTTTTTTTTTTTCCTGATACAGGGTCTCACTCTGTAACCTATGCTGGTCCTGAACTCACTACGGAGCCCAGCTTGGCCCTGGACTCACCATAGTCCTCCTGCCTCATCCTCCTGAATGCTGGGATGACAGGCATGTGCCACCATGCCCAGTTTATGTGGTGCTGGGTAATCGAACTCGAATGCTTAGTGCTTGCCGTAGCACTTGCTAGGCAAGCACTTTAATCTCTGAGCCATTCCTCCAGCCCCTTTGCAATTATTTCTTAAAACGGGTTCCTAGAAGTACATTTTCTGGATCAAGTAGATGCATTATTTTTTTTTTTCTTATCAAGAATCTAAAACTGGACAGGTCCAGTACTTCAGGCTTGGAATCTCAGCCTCAGGAGGCTGAGGCTGAGGACTGCAAGTTTGAACCCAGCCTGAGCAACTTTGTGACTTTGTGAGACTCTGTCTCAAGCCGTTAAAAAGAGCAAGGGACACAGCTCAGGGTGATGGCCTTGGGGTTCAATCCTCAGTACCACAAAAATAAAATAAAGTAATGTCACCCTCCATGTAGGCTGTACAACCACTGTCCCCTGCCGTGTTCCACCCCATCTGTCCTGTTTGCATTTATTTGTAACTGAATGTGTGCACAGAAGCTACGTTGACATACCAAAGGAAAGAAATGTAGAATTCTCCAACACGAACGGATAGCCCAGCTAAAGGGAAGCCATTTGATGTTGACCACTAGCTGAAGGGTTGACGTTGACAGCTGCCCTGGGTATTTCACCCGAAAGTCTGCAGTGGAGGGCTTGACCCCCTTGCACAGGCAGCAGCTGGGTCGCAGATTTGGAGGACTATCTGGGTGGATAGATAAGAAGAAGGAATAGGTGACTTAGTCCAGCTGGCAGAGGGGACGCCGAGTGTCGGATCAGCGCTCGGGATGCGCAGCCCCTGGGCCGGGAGCTTGGCTCGGCAAATTCCCACAATCCTGTGAGGGAGGCGTGAAATCGGGCCCATTTTATGGGTGAGGAAATTGAGGTTCTGTTGTTTAAACAGCATGCCGAGACTCACTAAACTGATGAATGGTGGAGTGGGCTGGGAACCCAGCACTGTGAAACTCAGAGCCTGGACTGTTAGCCAAATAGCACGTAATTTCATGGTGGGGAAAAAAATGAAGCATTTTGAAAACCATAGCACCTATCTTAGTGCCACGTTGGATGATGGGATGGGATGGAATGGGAAGGGGGCCTTTCCCTGAAGACAGCAGTGGGCACAGGACTGGGCGCTGGCCAGCAGAGGTGGCCTGCTGGGGGGCAGCCCTGATGCCGGTTCTGGGTGAGCACTGGCCAGGTCGCTGGTGAAAACTACAGAGGAGGTGTCCCAACGGGAGTGTGGAGCCGGACCTGGCGGCACAGCCTGTAGCTCCTGTGCTCTGGGAGGCCGAGGCAGGCGACTCATGACTTGGAGCTCGGCCTTGGCCGCTCAGCAACTTAATGAGATCCTGTCTCAAATTAAGAAGAGGAGGAAGAAGTAAGAGGATGTAGGTCACCGTGAAGGTTCCAGGCTCTGTCCAGGCACCATAAAAACAAAAGGCAAAATCAGCAGGCCTGGCGGGTCGAGCAGGTGGCCGGCACGAAGGGCGCCCGAGGGAGCCGGGAGCCGGGGCGGGGTGGCTCCTCTCAGCGGAGCCAGAGGGGAGATCCTCCTTGCTGTGGCAGCACCTGCAGGTCTGTGTCCCACACCCCTGGACCGGGGTCTGCGGGAGAGCCGGGGAGGTCCAGCTTGGGGGGGGGGGGGCAGCAGTAAGGGCCCCGCCCCTGCGCCTCGGGGAAGGAGGGCAGAGAAAATGTGGTTTTATAAATAGCTCCAGCCCAGCTGATTTGTAAATTCAGTGGGTTTTGTGTGTGTGTCAATGACATCACCCTCCTCCCCATGGCAACCCCCGACGATATCAAAATTGCCAAGCAACGCCGGAGCGGTAGCTCGCGCCCGGAGGAGCCGGTCCCGCGGGAGGACTTCACGGAGAGGCCCGGAGCGAGCGGGGCGCGATCGCGGGGCTGCCGGGGGACGCCGGCCAGGCGGGCGCGATCGCGGGGGGCGCCGGGCCGGGCCCGCCGCGCTGTCCACGGAGGGGGGCGGGGGCGCCGCCTCGCCGGCCGCGCGCGCTGCGAGCTGCCATCCAGGTGACTAAGCCGGCCCACGGCCACTGAGTCACCGCCCGCCGCGCCGCTCTTCCTCCCTGCCGGTCGCGGCGGATTGTTCCGGGAGCTGGAACTTGGAGCCGCACCTGAGTCCCGCCCCTGCCAGCGCCCCCGCCGCTGCTGGAGGAAGATGAGCCTGCCTGGGGACCGGCCGCCACCCGCCCAGGACGTGGAAGGCGCGGCGGCGGGGGCGGGGGCCGGCGGCGCGCGGGGACAGGCCGCGGCCCGCAGGGCGCCATAGCGGCCATGGTGATCGGGCCGCCCTGTGTCTTCTGGAGGTGTCCGGAGCCGCGGCGAGCTTTGTCAGCACTGAGCTGACCGAGGCCTTCCCCGAGTGGGCTTCGAACTGGCCTCCGGCTGGGACGTGTCTGTAGAGGAGTGGCTTCTCCGGACAGCGTGGCCCTCGCGGACAGCGAGGCTGGATTGGTGTAGGCAGGCCTGTGCAGGTAGGCGGCCCTGGGCTGGAAGAGACCCACGTGTGTGTGGTGGAGCGGTATGTGGGGTGACCCCCTGAGAAGGACAGGGAGCTGGGGACCGCAATGACACTAGCTTGCACTGTGGGTGCCGAGTGGCTCAGGCCTGGGTGGGTGCGGGGACAAGGGGCACCCAGCACGTGATTCTGACAGGTCCAGGCCCCCTGGGGGTCTGCAGGACAGACTCTCTGTCAGAGGCCAAGGTAGGAAGGAAGTGGTCCCAGGGTAGGAGCCAAACCCCAGCGGCGGCTGGGCAGTGCACCTGCTGCCCCTCCTCCCGGGAGATCTGGCCACCAACGGCACAGCTTCCCACCGAGAGCCTTGTCCCTCGCATGCAGGGCTGGTCAGCACCTATGCGTGTCTAAGGGTGCCAGCAGGGCAAGCCCCTCTGTGTCAGAGGCATGGGCCCCGCCTCCCCCACACAGCTGGCAGCCTCTCGGGACACCGTGAGTAAGCCACCTGGGGAAGGGAGGCCATGTGCCCACAGACCCAGCGCTACCCAGCTAGGAGTCTACAGAAGGAGGCCACGCGAGAAAAGTACTGAGGTTTCCTTTTTCTTTTCTCTCTCTCTTTTTTGCCTGAAGGGATCACCACTTCCTGGGCGCGTGTGACAAGCTGCAGCCTGCAGTGGCGGGAGACAGCAGGCTCCACTGCCCAGAAGCAGCAGCCAAGGTAAGGGCCCTGCTGCCACCGCAGGCTCCGGCTTCCTGGGCTAGGGATTGGGTGCTGAGGTGTGGAGCCACCCGCTCCTGGGACAAGGAGTGGGCTCTGGGCTCCTAGAGGCAGCCGTGGGCTCCTGGGTAGAGGAGCCCCGCACTCTGAGGGACCTGCTGCCCCTCTCCAGGTGGATTTTGAACAGTCTGATCTCAGCCAGGCCGTGGCTCCCAGGCCAGGGGGAGAGGCTTGTTTCTGCACTTACTTCCTGCTCTTGCTGGGCCAAGCCAGTATCACCAGGTGCCCCACAAGAGGGGCCTCTCTCCTCCCCCTCACGTACCCATTCTGCAAATATTTATGGGGCCTTTGCTGGGTCCCAGGCTCTAGTGACTCCCATTTGCTGCCCTCGGTATGGTGTAGATTCTGACTCTGGAACTCGGCATCAGGCCAAGGCCAGAGACTGCCTGGTTTGGTGTGACCGCTCCCCGCAAGCTCCCGCCTCTCTAGCAGGCTTTCCCACACGTGGGCTCCAGGAGTGCCAGGCCTACTGAGCTCAACATCCCATGAGCTGGGTCAGTGTCACAGGCTTGTAACATTAGCACCCTGGGAGTCTGAGGCAAGAGGATGACAAGTTTAAGCCCAGCCTTGGTAACTTTGTGGGACCCTGTCACAAAAGGGAAAATGAAATGGGCTGGGGGTAGAGCTCAGCGCGTGCCGATTCGATCCTTCGTACCACAGAGGGAAAAAAGCTCGAGGCCCAGTAGACCAGCAAGGCTGATGTAGCGTCATCTCCCACTCGCCTTTCCCCCAAGCCTGCGTCACTGCTGAGGTCAGAGGCTCCTGCATTTTGGCTCAAGATCTTCTCCCAAGCTGCTTCTAGTGGGAACTGGGCTCCAGGAATTGAGGACAAGTGAAGTACTCTGTGGCCTCCCAGCCTAGGGGGCCTGGTACTCAGCCTCGGGGAGTTCTGCTGGGATTAAGGCCTCCAGAGAGCAAGAAGCCTCCTTTACCACCAGCTTCCCCTGCCACAGTCCTGCTGCCAGGCTTGGGGGTGGCAAACGCAGGAACTCTTGTGACAAGAGCGCTAGGAGAGGGTTAGTGCCAAGAGCGCCTTCTGGAAGCACCTGATTTGGGTAGGAGCTCTGTGCCCGAGATGTGGCAGAGGTGGGGCCCACGTGCCCTGCCAGTACCCCAAAGACAGACTAATTCTTTTGAGTTCTCTGTGATGGGTGAGGCACAGAGAAGGTGCAGGCCCACTCTGTGTGTGCGCCCCAGAACACCAACAGTGTGTCCTGTTCTGGGAGAGCACATGGGACCGGGCTGGGATGGGACCGGTGCCTTTCCCATGGGACTCCAGGATAGAAAATGACCCAGCTGTGGCAGGACTGCCTGCTTTCCCTTAGACAGTGGCTGCAGGCTTGGGAAGCTCCGAGTACACAGAGCCGAGCCCCAGTGGTGCCCAGTGAAGAGGCTGAGTGGAGGATCCAGAGCCCCAGGACAGCAGAAGGCCAGCAGGTGGCAGCTGCCAGGCCACGGGGAGGGCTAGGAAGGAGCAGCAGGAGAGGACAGGGAACGGGGCAGGACAGGAGAAGGCTGCCTGGGACACCAGGAGGCTCCAGACAGCTGTCTTCCTACACCTGCTGGCCTCTGTAGGAGTGTCCCTCTGCACAGGGACTTGGGCAGGGCCAGGTGGGGAAGGAGCCAAGACACTGAAGGGCTTCCTCAAATGGCCCAGGGCCACACTGCTTCCTGACTCGTGAGGACGGAACTCCTCCCAGAGGACCCCTTAGGAAGAGTTTCAGACTTGGCCAGTAGGAAGGACAAGGCACACCTCATACCAGGCACTTGGAGGCCTGCCCTTCGGGCTGTGGTAAAGAGAAGGGGCCAGCCCACACGCGGGAAGCAGAAGTTCCTAGGCCAGGGCCGGCCCTCCATCCAGGGTGGGCTGTTGGCCAGCCTGAGCAGCTGCCTCTTCTGAAGGAGGAGACATCGTCTGCTGCTCAGAACCCAGACCCAGGTCCCAGGCAGGCAAAGGCGTGGAGTGGGAAGTAGGAGGCCAAGGTGAGCTCGCGTTTCCTGATATCATGTCTGTTCCATGTGCTGTGACGTAGCACGTGAGACTGGGAAATGTAGACACGACAGAATTTTATCCGGGTCCCAGTTTTGGAGGCTGGGAAGTCCTCGATCTTGGAGCTCCCGTGTAGCAAGGGCCTTGGCAGGGGTCACCCCATGGCAGAAGGCAAAAATGCAAGCGGCCAGACAGCAAAAGTGGGGTGAACTTGCTCTCACAGTGAACCCTTCACTCCCTGCCCTCGTGATCCTCACAACTCCTTTTGTGTGTGAGGTGCTGGAAAGTGAACCCAGGGGCTTCCTCCCAAACCGTGTCCCCAGCTGATTTTTAGTTTTGACTTTGAGACTTTGACTTGGCTAAGCTTCTAAGTAATCCAGGCTAGGCTCAAACTTGTGATCTTCCTGCCTCAGCCTCTCAGAGTATTGGGATTCTAGTCCTGCGTTCCCAGATCCACTCCTAACAACTCTTACAGGCCAAACCTTTCGACACTGTTGCCCTGGGAATTCCTGACACATGAACTTGGGGGACGTATAGAGACCACAGCGCATGGCGAGATGTTAGATCTTGGCTCCCTGGCTTCCAGGCAGGTGACAGCGATGGCATGACTACTAAACTAAAGTATTGGAGGCTGGGAGAGGGGGTGGGAGCAAGCGTGGGCAGCTAGGAGAGGCAGCGCTCTGCCCTTGGGAAACCTTAAAGCCCTCTGATACAGGAAAGGCAAGGAAGTTGAGTGCGGGTCGGCCCCGGGACAGGCTGAGCGACGACCCGCGCTGGGCGGCTTTGTCTTTATATCCACTGCAGGCTCCAGAGTCTCACTAAGGCTGTCAGCTGCAACTCAGCCAGTCCAGATAATTTATAAATTTAAAGCAATACTGGTGTAAATATTTTTTGGTGATACCAAGGAGCTAGTCCAAGACATTCACATAGAGCCACATCCCCAGCCCATCTTTTAGCTTTGATCTCAAGATGGGATCTTGTCCAATTGCAGGAACTCAAGGTCCTCCTGCCTCAGCTTCCCTGAGGGCTGAGATTACAGGTGTGTGCCACCATGCCCAGCTTAATGGGGTGCCTGGGGAATCCAACTCAGGGCCTTGCGCTTGCAAGGCAAGCACCTTAACCACTGTGTCATTCCTCCAGCCCTGGAACATGATTCTTAACACGAAACTACAAAGATGGCTCCAAAGGTAGAAGTGAAGAAGGAGGGGCACAGGTGGCCACAGTGTCCTTGTTCAGGTCCACGAGGAAGACAAAGCTCTGGGAGCCACCAGCAGAGCAAGGGGCAGGGAGGCGATGAGCCACAGCGTAGTCGGCAGGGTAAGGATCTGGACAGACATCCGCTCTCCTGGTGACCTGGGTCGGTTACTTCGTGTTTCTAGATCTCACTGTCACCTCCTGTGTGGCGGAGATAACGATAGTACCTATGAGACAAGGCTATTGAGAGGATTAAATAAGACAAGAGGGACCCAGGAGGATTGTCAGAGAACAAGGGGCCGGGAGAAACAGGCTGCACCTTGTTTGGGGGAATTGAGAAGGGCTCCCTGGAGGAGGCCGCCATGAGAAGCGAAGGCTCTCAGAATGCCTCAGATCCATGCTCAGTAAAGCCGGGGAGAGCTGCTGGATCAGATCTGTCCTTTCCCAAAGAGCAGACTGCTTGTCCTCTGAGGTTCTGTAAGGAATTGCTTGAAACTATTAATCGTTTCATCTTGGGTGTAGAGCTCCAAGTCTTGGGCTACGTTTGGTGAAGGGATCGAGAGGCCAGGGTGGCCCTCATTCTTCTCCTCTGTATTTTTATTGAGTAGTTTAGGCCGATTCTGAACTCATTCTGTTCCCCAGGATGGTCTCAAGCTCACAGCAATCTTCCTGCCTCAGCCTGCTGGGATTGCAGGCACGCACCACTACTCTGGACTTATGCGGTGCTGGGGAATCTGACTCCAGGGTTTGCATGTCCTAGGCATGTGCTCTAACCCCTGAGACAACCCCTAGCACCTCCTCCCCCCCACACACACCTCCTTTGAGCCTGGACTCTTTGGTCACGTGGTAGCACGAACTCATCTGAAGCACAGACCCTGGAGGTGCTGCACATAGAGCGGCCAGACGAGGTGGCAGGGCTCCTTGGCCACCCTTAGAAACGTCTGCCAACTGTAAAGCTCAGTTTCAGACGTTTGCTTCCTTTTCCTATGCCATGAATTTAGAAAATGTAATCATAAATTCTCTTAAAAAAGAAACAAAAAACCCCCAAAGCAACAACAAACACACACGCCTACAAATCCAGACATCATAACAAGACTTAATGCCAGCCCTCTGGGAGGCTGAGGCAGGAGGATCACAGGTTCAACCCAGCCTGGGCAACTTATCAAGACCCTGTTTCAAAAAAAAAAAAAAAATTAAAATATGCTTGGAATGTCCAGAAAACAAAGCAAAATACAAACTCTATAATAGCCACGTGAAAGGCCACAAGGGCCTCACCCCCAGCAAAGGGACACTTGTACTAGCCAGTACTTTTTGATTTCTTTATTGTGGTACTCGGGACTGAGCCCAGGGACTGAGCTACATTCCCAACACTCTCTTTTATTTAGTTTTGATTTTGAGACAGGGTCTACTAGTCACTAAGTTACCCAGCCGGGGCTCAAACTTGTGATTCTCCTGCCTCAGCCTCCCAGTGCTGGCATTACAGGCATGAGCCACAGAACCTGGCCCTAGCATTTTCTATAAAACTTCATACTGACACATCAGGCCGTGTAGAGACCTAAGCATGTGCAGAGAGACCCCGCCGACTGGTTTTGCTCCCTTGAGGTTCTTTGGGGCAGCCGACTGCCGAAGCGCCTCCTAGAGTGGCAAACCCGGCCATCTTGGCCCTGGTCGCCACTGCCTGAGCCGGGGTTTGCCCAGAGCCTCTGCGCCCTCAGGCCCCCAGCCTCTGGCTAAGGAGGCAGAAGCAGGCCTGTGTCCTTGGTCCACTCTGACCGGGAGGGCTTTTGGTAGGCGCTGGGAGAAGCAGGTGCAGGGATCTCAGTCAGCTGGATGCAGCCTACTGCCCCCAGGGAAAATAGGGACAGACAATCCCATGGTGGCCTGGCTCCTGGCCTCCTGCCACCTGCGCTGCTGAAGGAGCTGAGGCAGCACACAGAGGCAAACCGGGAGGACTGGTTCTGTGGTGCAGCTTCCCGGCCTGAGGCGGCTCGGACTCCATTTTCTTTCACTCTCAAAGGAGGCTCCGTATGGAGTCCTGCAAGAAGGCGCAGGGGTAGAGGGAGCTGGGGACCAGTGACAGGGCCGCAGCACGGGCTCTGTGGGGCAGGAGGAAGAGCCACCCGTAGCCGAGCTGGCCATCTCCCATTGCTATAGCCAAAGGAAGTCCTCCGGGAGAGGGAAGCAGGCCCAGAGAAGGAAAGCTGGGCCTGAGATCTCACAGCTGATGAGGCGGAGCTCCCTTCCAGCCCCCTGGCCCCACCCCCATCCGGGCCTCTCCCTGCCCAGGCTGCCTGTCCATCAGAGGCCCCGTGCAGGAGCAGATGACAACTTTGGAGAGCTTGATGGTTCAGGAGGTGGTAGAGACTGACACTGAAACACTGGACCTGGTCCATTCCCCCCTTTTCCCTCCTGCTGTCACGGTGGCCTGGGCTCAATATGGAGCTCCATGGGCTGGAGGAACGGCTCAGCGGTCAAAGCACTGGCCTGGCAAGCGCTAAATCAAGCACTAGATACCCAAGTTCAATTCCTCAGCACCACATAAGCTGGGCATGGTGGCGCACACTTGAAATCCCAGCACTCGGGAGGCTGAGGCAGGAGGATTGCCACGAGTCCGAGGCCAGCCTGGGCTCCATAGTAAGTTCAGGACCAGCGTGGGCTGCAGAGCAAGACGCTGCCTCAAAAAAAAAAAAAAAAAAGATGGAGCCCCAGCCTAAGCTTGTTAACCAAGTACTCTCCAAGTATGAACTTACCCATGGTACCTAGGGGGCCACACCACTCAGACATATAGATCTGACTGATTTGTGAACTGACTAATCAAGCTCTGGATGTAGCAGGTAGCATCTTACATTTTAAAAAATGCAGACTGATAATGCCTCGAGCCAAAGGAAGGAGTAATGACAGAAGTGCGGGACTGAGAGAGCGGGCAGAAGGCAGGGAGGCACCTGCACACCCCCATATCAGAGAGTCCCTCCCAAGGCTGGCATATACTTTTGACCCCAAGAAGGAATTCAAATGTGTGATGCCAGCTGATCTTGGTGGCACCAGCCTATGATCCTAGCGCTTCGTGAGACTGAGGCAGGAGGATTGAAAGTTTGAGCCCAGCCCGGACAACTTAGCAAATGAGTGAGACCTTGTCTCAAAATCAAAAATCAAAAGATGAGCTGGGAATGCAGCTCGGTGTGAGGACCCTGGGCTCAGAGGTCACTGACCAGCACAGCAGCCGCCTCTTACCCTGTCACCAGGCCTGCGCCAGACAGGAAGACATTCCTATTGCACTAGAGTGAATCTTGCTGGATGGAAGGTGGGAGAGGCCAAGTCTCAGTCCTGGGGAGGGCGGGAGCCAGGCCCAGGGGAGGAGCAGGTGTCCAGGGCTCCGGAGGAGGAGCAGAAGGGTGGGCAGGGAGGAGTTGCCCCAGGAAGGTCACCACCCCACAATGACCCATCCTGCCAGCTTGCACAGGAGTGTGCCAACCGGTGAGCCACCTCTGCAGCCGTCAGGATATCTGTCAGCTTTGTGCCACAGAGCCGGGGCAGGAGAGGCACAGGGAAGGGACAGCACCCTTACGCAGGCCATCCAGGGCGGTCACGCAGGATGTTCCCTCTAATATGGACCAGCAGTGAGGCTCCCTAGAGGCCACCCAGCCCCGAGCCTGCAGGCTTTGTGCACTGAGAGCTTAGGTGTTGAGCTCAAAGGGCACACGCAGCCAACGCGGCATTTTCTCAGACATTCCTCCCCAGGGGCTTGGGTTTCAGGCCTCACCTGTCAGGCACAGGCTTCAGTTCCCCCTCACTCACCTGTCCTCCCCAGGGTCAGGCCTTGGGTGCAGGGCACAGTCAAGCCCCAGCTTCAGACTGGGGTGACTGCTTGGGGCTCAAGAAAAGAGACAGGAGAGGGACAGGTTTCCACCCAAGGAGGCTTCCAGCTGTGGGTTCCGCCAGCCCACACACCAGCCAGAGAGCTCATGTGCCAGCAGAAGACCCTGGGGTGGAACTCTAGGGCCGTTAAGAGCAGGGGCTGTAATGCAGTGGTACCGAGAAGATATTGTGTGAATTCATCATGTCTTGTGAACGAGTGTGCTCAGTGCAGATGGCTTTTTGCGTTCCTGCCTTCCCAGAACGGCTCAGCACATACCTCCAAGTACTGGGGAAAGGCAGTGGTCCCTGTCCCTGAGCAGTTCATCCATGCCACCAGGTCCCAGCAGGCCACCACGGGACCTCTCCATAAGAGGGCCTTGCAACTCAGCAAGTCACCCAGCCTTCCAAGCAGGGAGATTGTTGGACCCCAGAAGACCAGAGTCAACCAGTGTACTTTCTGCAAAAAGGAGTGTTGCTAAAGAGGGACATGTCCCCAGGCTTTTTTTTTTTTTTGAAACAGGGTCTCCCTCTATAGTCTAGGCTGGTCCTGAACTTACTATATAGCCCAAGCTGGCCTTGAACTCACAGCAGTCCTCCTGCCTCAGCCTCTTGATTCTTGAGATTACAGGTGTGTACCACCACACCTGGCCAATTTTTTAATTTGATTTTTACTTTTTGGAGCTGAGGACCCAGCCCAGGGCTTTGTGTTTGCAAGGCAAACACTACCACTGAGCTAAATCCTCACCTCCCTGGCCAATTTTAACGTGGTGCTGGGGAATCAAGCTAGGGACTCTAAACCAGTGCTGTAGCTGCTGAGCTATGCCCTCAGCCCGTGCCCATGCCTTTAAGGAAAGCTGTGTGGTCAAGCACGACCATGATGCACCCTGGCAGATCACTAGACTGAGGGAGAAAGGAACCAAGGGGCTAACAGGTCCTTCACGTGGCCTAAAAGTAACCCCCGGGGACTCCTAGCTGATCTAGTAAAAAATATATTGAAGATTAATTAACACAGGTCTTACCTTGAGTAGGTCTTAAACACCCAACAGGAAAGTATTACCAAGTTGCCAGGCCCCTTGGGACTGTCAGGCAAGGTTAGCCCCCATGCAGTTTGCGGGGGAGGGACAGGCCTACACATCCCATGGGCACTGGAAGTTGAAAAGAGGCAGCGGTGGAAGGCTGGAGGCTCTGGGTGTGTCCTTGTCCTCCACGGTGGCCCTGGGGTCCCACAGCTAGGAAGGGAACCTGTGGACATTTCCTCCACACCCGAGTGGGCCCCAGCCAGGGTGGCGAGGCAGGTCTCTGTCTGGGAAGTGGATGACCTGTTGTTGGGCTGGTTGAACCCTAAGCAGGAGCCTTGGATTCTGGAAAACCCTGGGGTGCAGCTCTGCGGCACACCAGACCCGCTCCTTTGCCCCTGTCAGCAGGGGTGGTGAAAGCACACTCACACACCAGGCAACGCACACCGCACACACACGGGGAGGGGGAGCTTTCTCCTCGTCCCTCGGCAGCTGGGCTTGTGCTACTTAGCGGCTCTGCTCTCCTAAGGCCTAGACTTCATCACCGCCACCTTCCCAAGGGAGGGGAACACTTGTTCTCCTCCATGTCAAGAAACAGGCTGAGGACATGCTCTGAGTCTAGATGGCCAAGGGCGTCCGGGAATCTGAGGCTCCGCAGTTATGCTGCCTGCCTCCTGTCAGGGCCCCACAGCCTGGCAGTCAGTCCTTCGACTTATTTTTATTTTCGATGTTGACACAGGGTCTCACGAAGTCATTAAGTTGCCCAGGCTGGACTAAAACTTGTGATCCTCCTGCCTCAGCCTCCAAGAGTGGTAGGATTACAGGCTGTGCCACCAGCTTGGACTGGGAATTTCTGAGCAGCACAGCGTTAAGAGAGCAGGCTCTGGGGGCAAATGTCAGTGCCCTTTGGGCCATTCTGGCTTCTCCATCCAGGGGCCAGCTGAGCGCACAGGGCTGCCGTAGCAGAATACCACACACTGGGTGCGTTGTGGACACCTGAAATCAGCTCCTTACAGTTCTGGAAGCAGAGAAATTCCAGATGGAGGCGGTGGTAGATTCTGTCTTTTCCCTCTGACCTCACAAACTGGAGGGCCTGGGGGCCTTGCTGGGTCCTCTCTGATCAGAGCACTGAGCCTGGTCCCGAGGACTCTGCTTCCAGAGCGTAATCACCCTCGAGGGCCACACCTCTTAACACCCTCACACTGGTGATTAGATTTCAACATAGCGGGCTGAGGAATGGCACAGTGGTCAAAGTGCTTGCCCAGAAGTGCAACACCTTGAGTTCAGATTCCCCAGCATCATATAAGCTGGGCATAGTGACACATTATGTAATTCCAGCACTCAGGAGGCTGAGGCAGGAGGACTGCCCTGAGTCCAAGCTAGTCTGAACTACATAGTGAGTTCAGGACCAGCCTGGGCTACGGAGCCAGACCCTGTCTCTCAAAAAAAAAAAAAATTAAATTAAAAATTTCAATGTATGAATGGGGAGAATGACAGGCATTCGGTACGGAAAAGCAGTTTTAAGCCCTTAAACTAAACCCAGCCTAGTGGCCTATGCCACCATTCCTAACACTTTAGGAACTTAGTGAGGTCCTGCTTCAAATAAACGAGGCACAGGAGATGTAGCTCCGAGTTAAGGCCCTGTGTTCAATCCTCAGGACCATAAAAAAACAACAAAACAAGACACCTTAAACTGAGCCCAGGCACAGACGTGCACCTGTAGTCCTAGCATTCTGGGAGGCTGAGGCAGGTGCATCACAAGTTCGAGCCCATTTTGGGCACCTTAACAACTTGGCAGGATCCTGTCTCTAAACTATGGGCTTGTGCTCCTCCCACCTCAGCCTCCCCAGTGCAGGGATGACTGGCATGCACCACCGTGCCCAGCTTCTGTCGTCCTGAGGAGTTGAACTCAGGGCCTTGCACTTGCTAGGTAAGTGCTCTAAAGGCTGAGCTATGCCCCTAGTTTTCTTTGTGCTAGCTCTTTGGCTACTCTGTGCCTCAGCGTGCTCACCTGTAAAATGAAGGCAGAGCCTTGGCATGTTTACCTGCTGGGCTGTGGGTGTTGGGATATGAGCAGGCGCTGCTCAGGGCGGCCTGACCGTCCGCAGCAACCAGCAGTTGGTGGGTGCAATTGTGACTATACTGAGAGGCAGCCCGGGTGGGGAGCCACACGGGAGAAAGAGAGCTTGCTAGCAGGTTCCTGGTGCCCAGGGAGCTTTTCCAGGCACGAGCAGAAGGCACGGGGAAGGATAATGTGTTTGTGTTTCTAACCACAAGTCGATTCGTATCTTTCCTATTTGGCCCTAACCTGGGCGCTCAGCCCTGGCTGCTGGAGCTCAGATGTCACAACAGGCCCGACAGCTGCAGGCTGAAGGAGGGCCGGGACGCCCACCTGGCCCGCCTGTGCCGCGGCCAAAGCTCCTGGAAACGATGTGTGGGGACCCTTGCCCCTCCCAGATCACACTCTACACAGCGCCCTGGGGAGGGAGTGGGCTGAAGTGCTGCCCCAGAGGGCATGTGACATTTCTCCTACTGCTGTCAGTGCCATCCCCTGGGCAGGGCTGGCCAGGGCACAGGAGGGAGCAGAGGGGAGGAATGTGACACAAAAGAATTACTGACTCAGGACTCACCCGTGTGTCCCGCCATCTCAGCATGCAGGGTGACACTTGAGCAGTGCAGAAACCCACTCATAGAAGACATACAAGTACAGAAGATGGCACCCTGGCAGGGCCCAAGAAGTCCCTAGTCTCATATTCAGTATGGAAATTGTTAATCAGTTAAGTATACTACAGAAAAACTTCACATACTGGGGGCTGGAGGAACGGCTCAGCGGTTAAAGCACTTGCCTAGCAAGTGCTACCTCAGGCGCTAAGTACCTGAGTTCAACTCCCCAGCACCACATAAGCTGGGTGTGGTGGCACACGCCTGTAATCCCAGCGCTTGGGAGGCTGAGGCAGGAGGATTGTCCTGAGACCAAGGCCAGCCTGGGCTCCATAGTGAATTAGGGATCAGCCTGGGCTGCAGAGTGAGACCTTGTTCCTCCACCCTAAAAAAACAAAGAAAAGAAAAAGTTCCCGTACTGAATACAAGATTAGGGGACCTCTTCAACCTAACACAGTGCCACCTCACTTACAGACAAATTGGGCCTGGAGATAATAAGCCTATAATCACAGCACTCTGGGAGGCTGAGGCAGGAGGATCACAAGTCAGACACTAATGACTTCTTAACAATAACCTAAGTCAAAATCAAAAATAAAAATAGGCTGGGATGTAGCTCAGAGTGAAGCCCTGGGTTGGATTCCCCAGGACCAAAGCAAGCAAACACACATACAATGATAGTCTTAATGACCTCCAGTGACGTAGTGTCTCGTTGATCGGTCTTCTTTGGAAGCCTCTTCCTCGCTCAAGGCCCCAAGCCCCATCACAGAAAGGGTGGAAGAGGACTTAGCTGGTAGTCATCCTAAGACACCTGTCTTAGGTACTTATTCCTTGCTGGAACAAAATACCCGACATCCACAACCTAAAGGAGGAGAGATTTATTTAGCTTACAGTTTCAGAAGGTCTCACACAGGCAACAGCGGAAACACAGGGCAGCGGCTGGAGAGCTGCCCGCTCCGCTGCAGACAGAAGCCAAGTGAGAAGGGCAAGCTGCTGTCTGGAGACTCAGCCAGGCCAGAGCTTTCCCAGGAAGAAGCCATAATCACGTTTCTTCTTCCTTCCCTTAGTCAGTTCAAGCTGCCACATTCAGGGTGGGTGTCCCTGTCTCCTTTCCTGGCCCACAAGTCAATAGCACACATCAAAAAGCTCTGCCCTGCGCTCCCACCCATCTCAACAAATTGACACAATCCCTCCACGTCAAACCCCACCTCCCAATGACACAGCTTCACAGTTACCCCACTGCATCCAAATATATGAGACTTTTGAGGGTACTCTCCAGGTCCAAACCATAGCAAACCCCAAGCCTGGATTGAAACCAAATTACATACCATTGATTTATAATAGTATTTTAATATTATACTTTATTATAGTTCAGTAACCTTTTTTTTGAGACAGAGTCTTGCTCTGTAGCCCAGGCTGGTCCTGAACTCAGTACGTAGCCCAGGCTGGCCTTGGACTCATGGCAATCCTCCTGCCTCAACTTCCCATGTGCTGGGATCACAGGTGTGCAACACCACACCCGACTTTATGGGGTGCTGGGGAATCGAACTCAGGGTCTTGTGCTTGTAAGACAAGTGCTTTAACTGCTGTGCCATTCTTCCAGCCCTAGTTCAGTAACTTAAAGTACAACTTGGAGTTATAGTTTTGGTATATAAGGCATTTATTATCTCAAAAGAAAATAGCTCACATGTACACTTGTGAATCAGTAAAAAAAAAAAAAAACACATAGGGTGTTGATTCAAGGTCAACCACGCAATGTGTTTCATCCCAGCTCTGGTCCTGAGTTCATTTCAAATCCTCAGCAAGCTCTCCCCTCCTCCCTCCGCACAGCGCCCAGCCTGCAACTAGGCCAGGGCACTTATGCCCTGGGTAACTTCTAATCTGTGGGCAAAGACACACCTGTATCCCCTGCCACGCTGCTCTTACGTGGCCCCTCAAGGAGCTTGGCAGTTAGCGTCCTGGCTGGCCACCAGAGGTCAGGGCATGAACAACAGGGCCAGGCCTACTGGGTCCAGTCTGTGGAAAGAGAACTGATCCTCACGGGTGAGGCAGACTAAAGACAGGAGAACTGGGCCTGTGGAAGTGTATGTTAGGGGATGGCCGGGGGGCTGTGGCCAGCCACCCTTCCTCAGAGCACGTGCCGCCCACCTGGTCCGGTGACTTCCCTGGAGAGGCTGAGGGCAGCGGGGCTTGTATTGCAGCCAGGCACAGGGTACTGACTGGGGTTGGGAAGTCCCCTTGGGTCCCCTTGCTCTGTCCGTGTGGTAACCGGCTGTGGAGGCCGGGCGCAGCAATAGAGCCACACTGTAAGTGACACAGCCACAAGCAGCACCGATAACGCTGCAGAGTCAGTGAGTGGAGGATGTGTCCATAGCAGCGGCCTCAGCTGATAACTGAAAGTTGAGGCACCCAATAAGGGATAAAAAAAAAAAGTCGCGACTGCACTGTCTCAGTCCCTGCTCTGTGACACTGGCGATCACCCAGCCAGTGCTCCAAGGCAGCCATTTGGGGTCCAGATGTACGGAATTTCCTAGCCAGGATCCGTAAGCGCTCAACCGTCATGGAGTCCTCTCTGGGGCCAAGTCAAGGACAGCTAGGGTCTCCTCGCTTCCTTGTTCAGGGGAGGTGGCGGCCCCACCGTCGTCCCTGTCCCCCCAACTCCCTCTGTCTCCGAAGAAGCAAGGCAGCCCGCCGGACGCATCCCACAGGGAAGCCAGGAGTTAGACTCTGGGAATGGTCGTTTTTGCCTCCGGCTGGCGCACTCCTGGGGTACCTGGGGACAGTAACACAGGAGGTGGGCTCGGGGACACAGCAGAAGGCTCCTGTATGGGCCCCCTGTCTATTTCAGGGCGCGGTGTTTCTCCATGGTCTCTTGGGAGGTTCCCAACCCCGAAACCCTGAAGTCAGAGAGTTCTCGGCAACGTGTGACACCGGGAACTAGGATCCCTTTAAATCCTGCTTTTCTTTTAAATCCATCCCTTTAAAGCTTGCACCAGGGGACCACTCCAGCCCAGTCCCAGGGCCTGTCCGTAGGAGCGGCAGGCCGGTGCCGGTGTGGGACCCCCGCGGGCTCTGCAGGATATGGGTGGGCGCCCGCGGCAGCCCTCAGGTCCCGGAGAGCGGCCCGGCTCCCGCGCGCTCCACCGCCAAGCAAATTAATGAGTTAATGACACAGCGCCGGCGCTCAGCGGATAATCCAGGTCGGGTCTTCGCGCGGCAGGCGGATCGGAGCGGGCGGGGCGGCCGTCCGTCGTCGCCGAGGCCGGTGGCCGCGGGAGGGAGGCGCCGGGCACGGTGGCCCCGGCGGGGCCCGGAGCTCCTTGCAGCCGCCCTGCGCCCCCGGCCGTCAGCGCCGGCTCCGCGCTCGCCGCACCTGCGGCCACACCCTGAAATCCAACTCGGGCCAGGTGAAGCCGGCGCGGCGCCGACATGTAGTGCGGCCGCCCGCGTTCCCGCGCCACCCGTCCCTCCCGGAGGCGGCCGCTTGGCAGGTGGGGGCCGGGCCGCCGCGGGACCGGGGACCGGGGACAGCCCCGCCGCCCGCGCGCCCCTGACCGCGGATCTCCGCCCCGAAGTTGGGGCTGGCTCGGGCGGGACGGAGGGCCCGGGGCGCGGCCCGGCCGGTCGCCTCCTGGCGCAGGGGGCGCGGCGGCGGGGACAGGGCCGACCCCGGAAGCGGCGCTGCGCCCCGCGGCTCCTCGCGGGCCCCCCGGGTGTCGCCGCCGCCTCGGCCGCCCCTGAGATCTCGTCGTGGGCCGACGGGTGTGGGGCGGCTCCCGGATCCGCCGGGACACTTACTGCATGTCACGACCGTGTGTCTGCTGGGTCTCTGCCTAGGCCGCCGGAGGACTGGCCCGGGAAGCGCCTGGCTCTCCCTTCCCCCTCGTGCCTCGGGGCTGACGGCAGAAGGGTGAGGCGACCGGGGAAGAGGAGGCGGAGGAAGCTGCCGAGGTGAGTGAGGGGCCTCCAGGCCGCGCGGGAGGGGGCGGGGAGCGCGGCGGGCAGGCAGGTGGCCCTGCCTTGGTACTGTGCGGGGGCGGCATGACCCCCCCCCCCCGCCATCGCTCACTCCTCAGTGGGTGTACGGTAAGTCACGTGCACTGCCTCAGTCCCACGGCAGGCCACTGGGTCTCCAATGGCCAGCCCGTCGCCTGCCCAGCCTCTGATTGTCCCCAGGTCTGAGGCCTGTCTGGGGCAAGACCCTGTCACCTTGGCCAGGTATACAGAAGCGTGCTGGGGAAGAGGTTCCCGAACAGGAAGGGTGGTAGCAGGCGCCTGCATGTGCCAACCCCGGCAGGAGTCTGGTGGAAAAGCGCCTGCCCTGCGCATCCCAGGGAAGCGCCTGCCCCGCATCCCAGGGAAGCGCCTGCCCCTTCCAGCATCCCCAGACCTGCTAATGTCTCCCCATCTTCCCACACCCACCGAGAGGCCTAGATGCAGCAGGGAGCACCAGCACTCAGACTGATTGGGTGCAGGGTGATGGGGGGGGTGCTCCTCTGGGTTGTTTTTCTAGAAGGCATCAAGGGGTAGGACAGGAGCTCCAGTCTGTGTGCACACGTCTGTGGCTGGGGCAGCAGACACGGTGACACTGTGAGTGGGCCTCAGGCTACATGTAGGCTAGCGCCCGAGAACACGCTGGGAACCAGGAAGAGCTGGGTTTGAATCCTGACTGCCTTTGACTCCAAGCAGGTTGCTTTAGTTCCCTCTACACTTTGTAATGTCCTCCTCTGTCAAGTGTCGGTGGCAATGCTGTCCTCACAGGGCAGCTGTGAGGAGTCACCATAATAATAAGTGAAGAAGTGTCCAGAGCCCCAGAGGCAACCTCACCCGTCTCTTACTGGAAAAGCTTAGGCCACCCTGAGCCCGCTTAAGGCAGTGGCCCGCAGCCCTTCTGACACCAGAGACCCGTTTAGTTGAAGACCTTGGTCCCCAGGGTGGGTGGGTCTGTTCCACAGGAAGCTGTGGAAGGACAGCTCTGAACAGGCAGCAGCACAGGGGGGAGCCAGCTGACCCTGACCCAAGTGGAGGAGGGCAAAGCCGTGCGTGCGACTGCGGTGAATACCGGAGGGCGGGTCGTGGGCCTCATTTAGGGTCTCTGTGCAAGGGAAGAGACCATTTCTAGGAGGCAATACAGCATCAGGACCAGAAACGGCAGCTCCCTCTGTCCGTGCGACGTGGGTCGTCGCGTTGTCATGGGCGGCCCAGTACGCTGTTACCATACATGCTGTTTGAAGCTTCCAGTTTCATTAGTGCTCCAAGCAGCTGTGTGACCTAGGTCTGGGCACCTGACTTCTCTGGACACTGGGCGGGGAGCTTGGAGACGTAGCAGCCCCGCTCCACATTTACCCCCCGGGTGCCCACCCCTCTCTGAGGCTTGGCTTCATCATGTGTAAAATAGCTCACGGTGACCACCACTGAGGCCCAGATGTGCTAACTAACAAAGGTGCCTGGGACAGCATCTGGCACGTGGCGGGCATTCTGGAGGTGTGCCTTCCCTTTCTCACCTCCACCTTCCTTTCTCTGTCTGCCTGCCGTCCTTAAAATGGGCCCAGTAGCCAGTCCCCAGTGGCGCAGCCTCATAATCCCAGCACTCTGGGAGGCCGAGGTGGAAGGGTTGGATATCTGAGTCCAGCCTGAGCAACTTAGTGAGACCGTGTCTCAAAATCAAAAATAAAAATGGATTGGGGCTCAGCCCAGTGGTGCAGACCTATAATAATCCCAGTATTCCGGGGGGCTGGACAGGAGGATCATAAGTTTGAGCCTAGGCTGGGCAATTTAGTGACTTAGTGAGAATTTGCCTCAAAATAGAAAAATAAGTAAGCAAAAGTGCTGGGCTGTAGCTCAGTGTGACGGCCTGGGCTCGACCCCCAGTGCCACAGTAAGATCAGGCCAGCGAAGCCGGCTCGGTCTCCCTCACGATGATCGTGTGAGCGTAAAGCAACAGGTAAAACCAAACAGAGATGTGGAAAGCTAAGAGCACAGGGCAAAAGGAGGTGATATGTCAATTAAAAATAGTAATGAAAAGAAACAGAATTGAACAAACTCTCCATTTGCCATTTTCTGAAAAAAAAAAAAAATACGCCAGGCACCCTTGGGACTAAGGGCTGTGGAGGCTCTCCCCAGCAGTATGGAGGACTCCATGCTGAGGACCCAGGCTTCTGGGTGCGGAGGCTGCTGGAATCTGAGATGGGGTGGGGGTTCCAGCCCATCAGGGAAGGTCATTGCTCAGGTCTTCATGTCCCAGGCCAGCGAAGGCCTGTGCTGTGCTCGGGCAGACGAAGGGCCAGGCTGGGACTCCAGGGAGGTCAGAGGCTGGTGTGGCCTGAGCCACGGCTCGACCGCAGCACTGTCCGAGCAGGCTGTAGCCGGGCCCAGCGGTGGCCTGAGTCAATATTGACCTTCCTTGGCTGGCTAGCCCGGCTGGTCGGCTTCTTGGTCTCTGGAGTGTTGACACAGCCACTGAATGAGTGTTGTTACCGTGTTCTTTTCAACAACGGCCCATTATCATCCTCTGGAACGGTGACAAGGGTGGGGACCCAGCCCTGTTGGCTTGTTACCTGCAGGTGACAACAGGATAGAAGAGCAGATGGAATTTCCTTTCCCTGGGTGTATTTTGGGGACCCGGGATAGGATACAGGTGCCACCCCTCTGCCTCTGGTGTAACATAAAGGGAAGCAGATGGCAGGCCCGGCCCTGTGGGGCTGAGTGGAAGCAGAACTCAGCACCTTACAAGGATGAGCAGCGAAAGGATGCAGGGGACAGAAGGCAGGGGCCTCGGGAAGGGCTGGATGCATAGGAGCTCGGTGCGGACAGCTTCCTGCCTGGAATGCCACAGGAGGACGGAAACTGAGGCGGGCAGGGGTCAGGGCTGGTCTGGGGTGTTGTGGGCTGTCTTCGAGTTCATACTGAGGAGAAGGGTTCTCCCTGCATGAGAACAATGACCTTGTTTACCGTGCTTTCAGACCCCCATGTGGAACAAGAGCATAGTAAATACTAGTCTTAGGATTTGAACCAACACTTTTATGCTGAGCTACATTCCCACTTTTTAAGTTGTTTTTTTTTTTTTAATTTATATTTTTGAGACAGGCTAAGTTGTCCAGGGAGAGTTCTAACTTGGGATCCTCCCACCTCAGCCTCTCAGAATGCCGGGATTACAGGCATGTGCCACTATACCTGGCTCCTAATATTGTTGAGCAAAGAAATAAATCGTGGCATTTTTAAAATATAGAAACAAACTTTAGGAAATAGAAGTTGAGAGAAATATTTCTGGCCTGTGAGACTCTTCCAATGAAAAGCCATCTTTTATTCATGGAAGTTCTCGCTGGCAAAGTGAGGCCTGTCTTTTCTCCTAGAAGGGTATGTGACGGTCCCCAAGGGAGGTTACAAAGAGGCCAAGCAATCCTGCTGTAGATCTCAGGGCCCGACTCTGGAAGGGACCAAGTTTGCTGTTAGCCACTCTGGAACTAGGTGGTGGTGGTCACCAGGGCACTCGCTAAACTCTGCTCATTCCAGTGGGCTCACCTCTGTCTTGGGGCTGTGAATCCAGGATAGCCCCTCCTCAGGGTGTCCTGGTGGGTTGGAAAATGACATAGAACAGGGTGGTGGATGCTGATGGCAGATTGCGACCAGATGAGTTTACCCTGGGGTCTGAGATGGACTCTGTCCATTCCTTGCTGCTGTTCTTGGGAGAATCTCTGACCTGCTGTGGCCGCTGGCTCTTCACCTGCATGACAGAGATAGTCAGTGCCCTCGTGGGCTGTGGGTGAGAGAGGTCACGTAGGTGACATGCCCAGCCTGAGCACGGCCCTTGTGCTAGCTAGGCTGTCCCTGAGGGACGACTGTCAGAAATACTCGCTGGCCCATGCCCTTATCAAGGCCTGGAGAAGAGAGTAGGCCAAGGCCACAAGCCCTCGGATCCACACGGAGCCTCCTCACTCTGATAAGCAGGCCCTGAGCCTCCCCCTTGCTCCCCGGCACTGTGAGCCGGGACATAGCTGCCTCCCTTTCTTCCCAGAAGCCCACCAGCCTTGCCCCTGACAGACACTTTATCAGAATTTACACCATGGGCCAAGTCCCACCCCTTTGAAAGGGACTGCAGACCCCTCTGGGCTCACTTTCAGAAGCCACGTTCCCCGCGATCAGTGTAGTCTCGTGAACCCCTAAGTGTCCTTTGCTTCAATGAGATTCAATGAGTAAGACCTCCCAGGCTCACTCAGAGCCAGGGCTGGAGGGTGGGGTGGACCACCACGCTGGCCTCTGCAGCTCCTGGTGAAAGCAGGGGCTCAAGTTAGGTGAACAGCTGATGATTTTGTGTTTTGGAGTACAGGGGTTCGAGCCCAAGACCTTCCCTCACCATTTTTATTTTGGTTTTGAGACAAAGTCTTGCTAAGTGGCTAAGTTGCTCAGGCTGGGCTCAAACTTGTGATCCTCTTGCTTCAGCCTCCCAGAGTGCTGGGTGCTGTGCCACCAGGCCTGGATCAGCAGACCACAGGTGATTCCCAAAGACACGCTGTGGAAATACCGAGTGCGTTTGGAAAGGACAGAGCGCTCCTTGGGCCTATCTTGAACGGCAAGGTTGTTTGAACGTCCCAGCTGCTCTGAGATTTAAGCATAGGTGTAGATGTGTGCAGCTCTGCCTGGCTGTGAAGCCTTGTGACTTTGGCGGCCTGGACCCCCCGGCCCTGGCACGTGGGAAAGACACCTGGACAGGATGACCCACTGCCCTGCAGTGCCTCTCATCCCCGCTGGGCACTGGAGCCGCCCACCAGGGCTGGGCCTTGTCACTGTGGGACAGGAGCATCCGCTGCAAGCCTGCAGGTTTCCTGGCTCGCCGCGCCCTGTGGAGCCGCCCAGCTTGTCACGTGACTTCCCACTGTGACTTCCTTGGCACATCTGCCACTCTTTGCTCCCAGACACCACCCAGGTGCCACACAAGATAAGGACACCAATCAGGCAGCCCCCTAGGCTGTGCCTCACGAGTGACCCCAGGGGAGAGCTCAGCAGCGGGCAGCGGGAGCTGGCCTGTCCCTCCCTCGGCTCGCTCCTGTGAGCTTTTGCCAGGCCACACATCCCTACAAGTGAAGGTATCCAAGGAGCAGGTCTGCAGCAGAGGAATGGGGCCCATTCAGCTTAAGCCCAGACTCAGCGGCTTCCTGGCTCTGTGATCTGGTGCAAGGTGTTTGTTCTCTTACGAGCCTCATTTGGATTTGTAGATTATAAAATTCCCACTTCAGCTGGGCCTGGTGGTGCAGGCCTGCAGTCCTGGCACTCAGGGAGGCTGAGGCAGAAGGATCAGAAGTTCAAGTCCAGACTGGGCATTTTAGCAATTCAGCAAGACTCCGTCTCAAAATTTAAAAATGAGCCGGGAGGGAGCTCAGTGCAAAGGCCCTGGTTCAATCCCTACAACCACAAAATAATAAAATACAATATAATAAATTCCCTCCTCAGGCTGCTAATCCTCAAGAATGGCCTAGCCCATAATAGCTGTTCATAAAAGCCACTGCCTGTTCTGTCCCTGGTGTGTGTTCTCTAACCCCACAGTGTCATCCTCCAGCTACTGCAGGCCTGTGGTGCCTGCACCCCTCCCACCCGCTTTGGCTACTGGGCGTGGCAGCGTTTCCTCTGGAAAGTGCCAGGAACTGCCTGGCTCCCTCGCCAGGCTCCAGGGAGCAGCGCAGCTGGACTGGTGCTGCGGGAAGCTAGCCAGTTTGGGCTGGATCTCCCTCCCAGCACAGTCCCCACCCCCAGCCAGGGGTCAGAAGGTCAAGGGGGCAAACACAGGGAAGAGGAAAGTTCAAGACATTCCTCAAACTGCCCTTGTGGCACAGATCTGTAATCCCAGTGCTCTGGGAAGCTGAGGCAGGGGGAATACAAGTTCAGGCCCAGCCTGGGCAATTTAGCAACTTAGTGAGATTGTGTCTCAGAATCAAAAGTAAAAACAGCCTGGGGATGTTGGCCAATGGCTGGTGTACTTGCCCTGGGTTCAATTCTCCAGTGTCACACAAAGATTAGCAGGGCATGCTGGCAACACACCTGTCATCTCAGCACTCGGAGGCTGGCACAAGAGGATTGCTCTGAGTTTGAGGCTGGCCCTGGTCTAGTCGTGAGTTCAGAACCAACCTGGACTATAGCATGAGACCCTGTCTCTAAATAAATAAATATGCTGAGGGTGTAGCTCAGTGCAAAGGTCCTGGCTTCAACTCCCAGTTCCAGAGAAACAAAAAAAAAAAAAAAAAAAAAAAAAAAAAAAAAAAAAAAAAAAAAAAAAAAAAAAAAAAAAAAAAAAAGGTAATTCATGACAGGCCCAGTGGTACAAGCCTGTAATTCCAGTACTTTGGAAAGCCGAGGCAGGAGGATCACAAATTCGACCCCAGCCTGGGCAATTCAATAACTTAGCAAGACCCTGTCTCAAAATAAAAAAATAAAAGTAATTTATCACCTTCAAGGAAAATCTACAAGCACAGAAAGATTGGGTAGGAGGAAATGATCTGAGGTCAGACACGTAACAGTTATTTTTTATATATTTTCTCTAAGTATTTATTGTATTGCTACGCATTGACATGTTAAGTATAGGTAAAATATTTAGTAGTAGGGCTGGAGGAATAGCACAATGGTTAAAGCACTCACCTAGCAAGCACAGGGTCCTGGGTTTGATTCTCTAGCATCATATAAACTGGGCTTGGTGGCATATGCCTATAATCCCAGCACTTAGAAGGCCCAGGCAGGAACTCAATTGCCATGAATTTGAGGCCAGCCTGGGCTCGATAGTAAGCTCAGGGCCATCCTGGGCTTCATAGTGAGCTCAGGGCCAGCCTGGGCTACAGAGGGAGACCCTGCCTCAAAAAAAAATTTAGTACTAATCTTCAACTCTTAAATTGTACCTGAGGATTTCTACTTTCGACAAGGAAAAGCCGGATAGTTTAATTTGCCTATGGGAGTAGAGAGGTTCGGCCCCAGCAGGTCAGTAGCAGCCCAGAGGGGGGCAGGGGACAGCCAGACTGTACCCCTCCTCCTGCCCCCAAATTCCTTACTTTTCACACGTAGATCTCTGATCTATCTCCTGTTAATTTGAGGGTGTGGTGTGACCTCCTTTTTCGGGGTTCATCTTTCCCACATGGATAGCTAGTTCTTTTAGCTACGTTTACTGAAAAGATCATCCATTCCCCTACCGTACTGCAGGGTCACCTTTGTCATAAATCAAGTGACCTCCAAGGAGCGAGTCTATTTCTGGATGTCCCCTTCTATTTGTCAGTCCTTGGGCCGATTCTTCTCTCTATTAATTACAGTAGCTCTATGATAAATCTGGACCTATATTTAGTCTCCGCCCCCAACTCTGTTCTCCAAGATTGCCTTGGCTATTCCTGGGTCTCTGTGTTTTCTTGGTACATTTTGGAATCAGCGCGTCAATTTCTGCCACAAGAAATATGCTGAGACGGAAATAAATCTGCAGATGAATTCGGGAATAACTGACATCTTTGCCGTATCAATCTTCTTTAGTATCTTCAGTCCCAGCTTATATTTTTCAGGGTAAAGGCCTTGCACATGTTTTGTTAGGTTTGTTCCAAGGCACTTGATATTTTTAATAGAAGTTGGTAAATGATATCCTTGTATTTCATTTTGTATTTGTTTCTCACAAGTACATAGAAATTTGACTGACTTCTGAAAATGTTGACCTTGAATTCGGGACTTTCTAAATCCCTTTATTTATTTATTTATTTTTGTGGTACTGGGTATAGAGCCCAGGGCCTTCACACTGTGCTACATCCCCAGCCCATTTTTATTTTTGATTTTGAGAAAGGGTCTCACTAAATCACTAAGTTTCCCAGGCTGGGCTCAAACTTGCAACCCTCCTGCCTCAGCCTCCAGGAGTGCTAAGACTACAGGCCTGTGCCACGAGGCCCTGATTCCCTTATTTCACCTCAGTTAAAAAAAAAAAAATTAGGACTGGAGGAATAGCTCAGTGGTTAAAGTGCTTGCCTACCAAGCACTAGGCAAGATAGGCAAGTTCTAGGTACCCAACTTCAATTCCCCAGCACCACACGAGCCGGGTGTGATGGCACACACGTGTAATCCCAGCAATCAGGAGGCTGAGGCAGGAGGATTGTCCTGTGTCCAAGGCCAGCCTGGGCTCCATACTGAGTACAGAACCAGCCTGGGCTGCAGAGTAAGACCCTGTCTCAAAAAAAAAATTTTTTTTAAGGTTGAGTTTATTTAGGTGACACTTCACAGTCAGGGGAGCAGCCGGCGAGTTCCAAGGCAGGAACCCCCTAACCTCCGCAGTTTATATAGCCTCCTCTGGACTTTCTGCTCCGTGGTCTTGCCCCTCCGGCAGTGCTGGCCTAACCCGCGTCTGGCTGGGTCCATGCAGCTTGTCTTTAGACTGCTGATTTCTAAGTCTCAGTTTCCCGATCCAAAAGCCTGACTCAGTGGCCTGCTTCTCTCCCCGCCTCACCCTACAGCAAGACCTTGGACCCCAGGCTGTCCTTTCTCCCTGGGTCTTTCCTGCCTGCTCCAGGAAGATCTTGTTCTGGAAGCCCTGCTGCTGGGGTGGATGCAGGAGGCGGAACCCAAGTCATCCAGACCGCTTGACTCTCATGGTCGGGCCAGTGCCCCTGTGCATTCCTATAGTAAGAGCCCACAGCCTAAGTGGGTGGGAGCAAGTCTCAGCCAGCTGTTCTTCAGCTCCAGGGGTGTCTTCTCACCTTCTCCAAGCTCTGGAATGCTCACAGAGCTTGGGATATGGGCAGGGAGGCCAGTGAAGTGACCTGGGGTAGAGGTTGGCCCACAAGGCTGGGAGGACAGACCTGCCGGATAAAGACCCCCCTGCTGCAAAAGCCAAAGGCTGAAGTCAGGCCTGGTGGCCAGCACCTCTAATCCCAGCACTCTGGGAGGCAGAGGCAGGAGGATGGCAACCAGCCTGGACAATTTGGCAACTTGGTGAGAATTTGCCTCAAAATAAAAATGGATGGATGTAGATCAGCATCAAGGCCTAGTCCTTAGGGCTTAGTCCTCAAATGGTGAGGTTCCAGGACTAGGATCTGGAAGTCACACGTGGCCCCTTGAGAGAGAACCCCAAGAGGGAGGTGTCTGGCATCACTCCCACCCTCCCACATGCCCATGTGCCAGTGTCTGGAGGTCCTGAGCTTAGAGATTAGGGTACGGAGAGAGCTAACATAGCAAGAGAAGTAGCAGCCATCCACTGGGCACCGCTTGGGCTAGAGTGGCCGTCTACTGGGCATCTACTTTGCTATCTTTCATGAACCCAGTTTGATAATGAAGAACACAGAGGCTCAAGTTATTTAGGTAATTTGTCCTAAGTCTCTTTGAATTAGCAGGAAAACTACAGCTCACCTGCAACTCAAACAGGCGCTCTTCACCACAAAGTCTTTGGTCTTAGGGGTCCTGCCCCTAAGGCTCTGCCTTTAGGAAGTGTGTGGGAGGCTCCTGAACTTTAGGGTCTAGAAAAGAGGCTGATAGTCCCAGAGGAGCACCCAGGATTCAGAACGGCACATGGTGAGTTCCCTATTGGGAAGTGGTGGCCTTGCCTTTCTGGCCCAACACCTGCCACCTGCTAGCCCTGTGGTCCTGTCCAGAACCTGCAAAAATGACCAGGAAAATCCAGGCCTGGTGGTACAGGTCTAGAATCCCAGTACTTAGGAGGCTGAGGCAGGAGGATCACGAGTTCAAGCCCTACCTATGCAACTTAGTAACTTAATGAGACCTGTGTCAAATAAATAATAAAAAGAGGGCTGGGAATGTTGCTTAGTCTGAAGGTCCTGGGTTCAATCCCCAGTACTGCCAAAAATGATAATAATTTTTTTAAAAGCACAAGAATTTTAGCCACTTCATATCCAAAAGCATTCAGTCAAGGACCCCTGGCCTCACTGTGTCCCTGTGCGGTCCCGGGCCTGGGACTGGAGCAGCCCTTTGCAAACCCTTTACTTCTGTGGTGACCAGTCTACCTCTCCTGGGTGCAGTCATTCATTCTCTGTGACCCTGTGTCACTTGAACCTGTTGACAGAGCTCAGAGGGCTGTTAGGCGAACCCCAACTCAGCGAGGCAAGGGGCACAGGTTTGACTGCAGGTGATGTGCAGTTGGAGTCCTGTGACCAGAAAGGAGCCCTGAGGGGACTGGGGTCCTCTGCCTTCTCTGCAGAGCTCCAGACCCACCCCTGGCTGGCCTTTGCCTTGGGCCCTTTTTGCAGTTGAGGCCAAGCACCTGGTGACCATGAGGGCCCTTTTGGGGTTCCCTAGCCCTGTGACACACAGTTTCAGCTTGGGCAATTGACTCAATCAGCTACTTGGCTTTTTATTAATGTCATATATTAACAGGTTTTCTGTTATTAAATCATCTCAGGGCAAATCCAAACTGACTGTGACCAAACAAACAAACAAATATACAAAAATGAAAAATACCTTTCAACATTGCAATGAATTCAGTTTGTTCATATTATTTAGAATTTTCATGTTTCTTTTTCTTTTTATTTATTTATTTGAGACAGGTTCTCACTCTGTAGCCCAGGCTGGTCCTGAACTCACTATATAGCCCAGGCTGGCCTTGGACTCACAGCAATCCTCCTTCCTCAGCCTCCTGAGTGCTGGGATTACAGGCGTGCACCACCAGCTTTATGTGGTGCTGGGGAATTGAACTCAGGCCTGCCTGTGCTTGCAGGCAAGTGTTTTAACGGCTGTGTCATTGCCCCAGCCAGCCCCTATTGTCTTTATTTTTGAGACAGGGTCTTGCTTTGTAATGTAAGTTGGTCCTGAACTCACTGTATAGCCCAGGGGCCCTCAAACTCAGTCCTCCTGCCTCAGATTCTGACTGCTGAAATTACAAGTGTGCGCCGCTGTGCCAAGCCAGTTTTTATGTTTACAGTCCTAAGTGAGGTTGACTTAAACTTCCCTTGTAGTTTTCTTACCTGGCTAAAAAATCAAGGCCATGCTTGCTTTCTAGAGTGAATCTGCTAGCTTTCTTCCCTCTTTCCCCCCTTTTCAATCCTTTGACAATGGAGTGGTACTTGTAATGGGCTTTGGATTTTGTGAAAACACACCCCCAGAGTCTGCCTCCTCAGCAGGAGTCGCGGCGCAGATGAGAAGACAGATACCTCTTTCCCTGCGTATAGTCTGTGTTGACTTATTTATGGTGCATTTTGTTGTTTCTGAAACTGTTCTGTGGGGAGCCAGCTGCCACCCGAGGAGGAGCAAGATGGGAAGCCAGAGCCAGGCAAGGGATGGGGAGGTTGTGGGGGGAGGGAGTCTTCAGCTGGGCACTCCAGCACCCACTGCAGGCACCATGTGGTCCCTGGGCCACTGCTAAGCTTGCCTCTCCTCTTGCAGACAGCATGTTCCGCAAGAAAAAGAAGAAACGCCCCGAGATCTCAGCCCCACAGAACTTCCAACATCGCGTCCATACCTCCTTTGACCCCAAAGAGGGCAAGTTCGTGGGCCTCCCACCACAATGGCAGAACATCCTGGACACACTGCGGCGCCCAAAGCCTGTGGTGGACCCCTCACGCATCACTCGGGTGCAGCTTCAGCCCATGAAGGTAAGGGGTGGGTGGGGCTGGCTGAGCCCCTGCAGGACCTGGGTGGCGTGCAGATGAGCCAGCTGTCCTCATTCTGTCCTGATACAGCTTTCTCCCTGGGTCCTTCTGCGTAGCGGAAGGGTTTCCAGGTTTAGCAAATAAAAATGCAGGATGCCCTGTTAAACTTGAATTTCAGGTAATAATTCTGGGGGAGTGTATACTGGGGATAGAGTCCAGGGCCTTGACATTGAGCTACATCCCCAGCCCATTTTTTAGATTTGATTTTGAGGTAGGGCCTTGCTGAATTGCTGAATTGCCCACATTGGGTTCCAGCTTGCAATCTCCTGCCCCAGGCCTCCCAGAGTGCTGCATTACAGACCTGTGCTGTAGGCCACCAAACCCAGCTACAAATACTCTTCAATATAAGCACATTATATGCAAAAGCAGAAAGACTAGAGCTCTCATGGACCTAGGGACTTCAGCTATGTGGCTCAGATAGGCAGCCTGAGAGCCTGGAGTAGGGTTAGGGTGAGGGGTGCTGTCAGGGCCTGGAAGCCACAAAGCCAGTGTGTGTGGTTGAGGACCTTGGATGGGCCTGGCCTCTTCGGATGGCTCTGCATTTCTCTCTGAAGGCCACAGGAAGAATTAGAGAGTGGATCCCCCTCTGCCTCGGTTCCCTTGTCCCCAAGGTCTGCTGTCCACACTGCCTGACTTGCTGGACTGCACATTTCTGGTTACTCGCCTGTCAGCCCTGGGTCCCTCAGACTGCACCGGCACGGGCCTGACCCACTGTGGGCCTTAATGGGTGAATGACACAGCCAGGGAGGTCCACAGACGCTCCTCCAGGAGCTTTCCAGGGGCTCCCCCCAGGGTCCCCAGGCCTCGCACATCTTTTTCTCTTCCTCCTACAGACTGTGGTGCGGGGCAGCTCGGTGCCCACGGATGGCTACATCTCGGGGCTGCTCAACGACATCCAGAAGTTGTCAGTCATCAGCTCCAACACCCTGCGTGGCCGCAGCCCCACCAGCCGGCGGCGGGCACAGTCCTTGGGGCTGCTGGGAGATGAGCACTGGGCCGCTGACCCAGACATGTACCTCCAGAGCCCCCAGTCGGAGCGCACGGACCATGGCCTCTACCTCAGCTGCAATGGGGGCACACCAGCAGGTCACAGGCAGGCGCCGTGGCCCGAGCCACAGAGCCCACGGGTCCTGCCCAATGGGCTGGCCACCAAGGCTCAGTCTCTCGGCCCCACTGAGTTCCAGGGTGCCTCGCAGCGCTGCCTGCAGCTGGGTGCCTGCCTGCAGAGTTCCCCACCCGGTGCCTCCCCTCCCATGGCCCCAGGGAGGCGTGGCGTGAGGGCTGCCAAGCACGGCTCTGAGGAGGCCCGGCCACAGTCCTGCCTGGTGGGCTCAGCCGCGGCTAGGCCAGGTGGGGAAGGCAGCCCCAGCCCCAAGGCGCAGGAGAACAGCCTCAAGCATAGGCTGTTCCGAAGTATGTTCCTGTCCACCACAGGGGCCACTGCCCCACTGAGCAGCAGCAAGCCAGGCCCTCCTCCACAGAACAAGGTAGGTCACATTGTGGCAGCCCCCTGGGGCCACCCAGGGGGACAAAGAGGCTGGCTTGGCAGGCGTCAAGGATGAAGGTTAGGGAGGAGGAGGGATCAGTAATCAGCAAGCTAGCACAGCCTCCACTGAGGCCTGTAACCGGGGCGTCAGCTCGCTGATGTCTCCCAAGAAGCTCAGCACGTGTGAATCCAAAGTTGTAATCCAGGTCACTTCATAGACAGTACCCCAGGGAGGTGTGTGTGGCCCACAACAGCAGGGAGACACTCCTCTGAAAAGCGTCCCACTGCCCCCAGCACTCAGCAGATCCCCTAGGCCCCAGCAGGGGTGTCTGCTCAGCCCAGGGGCAGGGACTCCCCGCCTCCCTCGCTCTCCCCAGTACTCCGAGGATCACAGAGCCCGGATGCAACAGCAGGACATTCGAGTGACTCCAGACTCCCTGTTTCAGTCCTTTGTGGGGGATGTCTTGTTGTACTGTGCCCTTCCTAAGGCGTGCCACCTAAGAACCCAGAGGACTGGATGTGGCCAGGTCTGGGGCAGCTGGAGAGCCGACTGCTGGCCCATGTGACCGCCCCGTGCTCCTTTTCCTTGGTAGGAAGGAAAGAGAGCAGGGTGCCACTGTGGTGCCACCGATCGGTGGACAGATTCGCGTTCCTTTTGCTTCTTACCTGTCCTGCAACACCCCGCCCACAGTGACAACTGCAGCGTTTGGCAGATGAGGGGACTCCTCAGAATGAGACAACCCCCGTGTTTCTCAAGTGACACAGAGAAGGAAGCAGGGAGAGGGAACTGGCTCCCGCTCCCAGGCCCTCCGGCTGCCTGGCTTCGCTACCGTGGCAGCCAGCCGTCCTCCAGCTTCTGAGGGACAGACAGCAGTAAACGTGAACTACAGCACAAGGGTTTTAAGTCAGGCCCAAGAAACAGCTGCCAGTAGTGACATGAGTGATGGAGTCTCCCCTACCAACCCATCTAGGGCCTTGAGAACAAGCCAGGTCCTCCCGTTGGTGACCCTGTGAGTGGAATGGAAATGGAGGGGCCGAGGGGATGGCTTAGCCCTATGAGATTTCTAGGTCCCTGCCAGCTGAGGCACCTGTGGAAGGTTCTGGAAGGTTCTGGATGGTTCAGCTTTGTACACTCCAGTCTTCTACTAGAACAAAGAGCTAGGGCTCCCCTAGGGCAAGGCTTGGTGTGTCCATGTGAGAAACATGAATGGCTATGGGGGGGGGGGGGTCCCTGGAAGGCTGTGCCCCCTGGGGAGACATCCCCTGAAATCTGAAGTGGGAGCCGGGCTGTGCACACCGTTATGGAGGCCAGAATCTGAGCTTACTTTGTCTCTGGCCGCTCGGGAGCCCTGTTGGTTTGGCTTCTGGGATTTGGAAGAATGCCCGCACTCCGTTGGCTGCTGACACGCTGTGTGTCTGGGCTGCTGCCAGCGCCTCACAGAAGGACACAGGTCTGACTGTCCCTCACACTTTCTTGGGCTCCTTCGGCTGGGCAAACGGGGGTGTCCACGCTGTGGAAGCACATGGAGCTCAGCTTGGGCGTGGAGACAGCATGGTCCCACAGTCAGGGGAGTGGTGCCCTTCTAGGAGCCTTGGGCATCCCTTTCTAGGTAAATGCTCGAAAGCCAGGTCTCAGGAGGCAGGGCCAAGTCTTTGTCTGGGGCTCTGGGCCAGGGCCTCTGTGCTAGTGCTGTTTGGGGCAGATGCTCCTTTATTGTGGAGCCTGCGCTGTGCTTCGTAGCAGCATCCCTGGCCTCAGCCTACTAGATGCTAGTAGCACTTCCACTTGGGACAACCAAAAATGCCACAAGGAACTGCCAGATACGCCATGAGTGGAAAACCCAAGTTTGCCCTCTTCACCTGCCTGTGAGAATCATGGCTGTAAGCAAATTCCAGCCTTTGCTAAAACGTTAGAGATGCCTGGCCTAGTGGCACAGGCCTACAATCCTAGCACTTTGGGAAACTGAGGTAGGAAGATCACAAGTTTGAGCGCCACACGGGCAGCTTAGTAGTTTAGCAAGACCCTGTGTCAAATTGACAATAAAAAGGGGCTAACGGCGTAGCTCTGAGTGAAGAGCCAATACTCAGTGCCCAGTACCGCCCCCACCAACAACAGCTAAGGGGCAGGGAGACCAAGATGGATGGCTAGGAGCTTGTGGTGGGGTGACTAGGCAAGAAGCCACTCGACTGACAATCACAGGGGAACACAGCTAAGCACCTGCTATGTGCCTTGTACCTGCAGAGTTGCACCGCACTAGCAGGACCACAGAGTGGAGTCGTGGAGGCCACATGGACTCTAGCCCTCAGGCGATAAGGGCTAAAAGACTTCAATGAGATCACGTGGTTAAGGCAGGTGAAGTTACAAACCCACCATAAAGGGCTTGTTTTCTTAAACTGTTATGGCATACCTCTGCCTTCAGGGTACTTAGGACACAGCCTCCTCACTCATAGCTGGAGAGGCACTGGCCACGGAGGGAGGACAAAGCCTCATGGTGATGCTGTGGTTTTTCTCGTGGCTTCCTTTCCACTGGTCTCAGGTGCGCACTAGAAACCAAACCAAACCAAATAATTCCATCACTGTTCACCCCTTTCCCCTTCTCTTTTTTGGCGTTGTTTAACAAGTCACCTCCGGCCCTCGCTGTGGATAAATGGAAGCCTGCTACTTTGGGAGGCAGGCAGCAAGGCACCCGAGAGACAGTTGGCACCAGAGCCAGCGAGGGTGAACACCAAGCCAGCTCCAGCCCATGTGCCAAACCACACTGGTGCTGGCTCCTGCTTGTACTGCCTGGCCCTGGCCCCAAAACACAAGCTCTGTCTTGAGCTCAGTCAGCAGCTGTAGCAGCACCGCCACAAGCACCCTGACAGAGCAGCCCGTCCTGCCCCCAACGCGGCTCGTCCCCTGCACCCACCCCACCTGCACATCCGCAAAGCCAGTATACAAATCCTGGAATCCGTGGGTAAGCCTGCCTTAGGAACTTCTAGGGACAAAGGACGAAGGGCCAGGGAGCCACCTCCACTAGAGCTTTAGGTACTCTCCAAACTCCTTGCACTCAGCAGACAGACACGTTTCCTGGGTTGCATCCACCCATCACTGGCCAGCAGGCAGTGTCCTCAGTCCTGGGCTGGCTGGCCTGTTTTTCTTTTTCTTTTCTTTTCTTTTCCTTATTTATTTATTTATTTATTTATTTATTTATTTATTTATTCATTTTTGAGACAGGGTGTCACTCTGTAGTTCAGGCTGATCCTAAACTATTTGGCCCAGGCTGGCCTTCAGTTCACAGCAGTCCTCCTTCCTCAGCCTCCAGAGTGCTGGGATAACAGGCATGTGCCACCATGCTTGGCTAATTTCTATGTGGTGCTGGGAGAGCAAAGCCAGGGCCTTGCCCATGCTAGGTGGGCATTCTAAACACAGAGCTACCCCCCGCCCCCACCCCGTCCTGGGGCTTTCTGCAGAGCCTTGGGGCTGCTACATGACTGACCGAGCCCTGCCCGCTTCCCTCCCAGTCCCTGCCTGGTGACATCTCCTTGAACCCTTGCTCCCAGGACATGACATCACAGGCTCTATAGCTGGCATGCCTCCCTCCTCCCCTAGCTACCCATGTCCCCATCCTACCTCTCTCAGAAGCTCCCAGAGGCCATGGAGACTCAGAGCCCATCTGCTCCTCCTGAGCTTCCCATGGTGGCCTCCTACCTCAGAGCCCAGGGATCCTGCCAAAATAGTTTCTTCCCGAGGGGCTGTCTGCATCAGGCTCGGAGGCCCTGGGGCCTGGGGTTGGCCTGGCTTCCACATCAGTGCCGTTCCCCTCACCCATGGAGAAAACTGGGTGCAGAAGGCGACTTGCTGGAGGGTCAACAGGGGTGCAAGCCCAGGAGAGCACAGCACATCCTTCGTGGAGAGGAGGGAGCAGTGGGCAAGGGTCAGCCACAGACAAAGACGTGGGAGATGGGGAATGGACAGGGAGGCCAGGCTGTCCTGGGAGGCTTCAACTCCCCTGATCAGGATGAGCTGAGACAAATGCAGCCTGCTGGAGGCCAGTGCCTGGGATGGGCAGCAAGCGTGGGTGTGAGCATGGCAGAAGTTGGCCAGAGTGTGGCTTTGTGCTGGCAGCCCCCATGCAGCTGTGCTCTTGCTGAGCCCTCCTGAAGCCTGGGGCCTGAAAGACCTCCGACTGGACCTGAGCCCGAGCTTCCCACAGTCAGTTCAGCTCTGGTCTCAAGCCTGGGACCTGCTGCCTTGCCTGTGTTTGGACTTAGAGAAGTTCCTTCTTTTTTGAAACAGGAGCTCGCACTGTAGCCCAGGCCAGTCCTGAACTCACTGTGTAGCACAGAGTGGCCTTGAACTTACATTAGTCTTCCTGCCTCAGCTCCCAAATGACAGGCTGCGCCACCATGCCCAGCTTGTGCAGTACTGGGGAACTGAACCCAGCCCCGGCGATAGCTTTAGAGAAGTTGTGGTCATTCTTATTTACTTATTTATTTTTCTTAGATACTGGGGATCAAGCCCCAGGGCCTTCACACTGAGTTAATCCTCGGCTCATTGTTATTTTTGATTTTGAGACACGGTCTTGCTAGGTCACTAAATTGCCCAGACTGGGCTTGAACTTGAGATCCTCCTGCCTTGGGCTCACAGAGTGCTAGGCCTGACTCACTAGAGAAGTTCCTAGTAGGCTTTTCTGCAGCACCCTTTAAAAATACACGATCCCTGGGAGGAGTCCTGTTTCACGTCAGCAGCTCCCTAGGTGGGTTCTTTTCCCGCCAGGGGTCGGATGTGTGCCAGGAAAGGCAGGGCCCTCATGAGTTCTCTAGGCTGGGCCTGCCCAGGGCTCCCGGGGGCCAGGCTGCCCAGGGTTCCTTAGCCAGATGGTTCATGCCTGGGAAGACCAGAGGGCCTTCTGGGGAGTCCACGACACATGTCCCAATCCCTGGTGTGGGTTTGATCAGACTCACCCTCCTGACTCTCTCTGGCACTATATCTCAGCCCAGAGTGTGTCAGCTGGTACCCTAGCTCTGCAGTCCTCCCAGGGGAGTGCAACTTCACAGCGAACAGCAGGGCTTTGGACTCCAGCTGTGGCTTCCTCGCCCTGGTTCTGGGAATGACAGCTGCCTGCTGCGCCCCTCAGGGAGCCCCACAGCAGTTAGCCAGGAAGAAATACCCAGTATGAAGACACCCCAGGGACTTGCTGTCTGTGCCTCCCGGGAGTAAAAGCGGATATGAAGAGCTGTTCTCTCTGTGACCTGGGGACGTGGGGTCTCCGCAGCCGCTCTGTGCCTGAGCCTCAGCTTCATTTGAAGATCCTCGTTGTTAGCACCTCCCCAGTTTCCTCTGTCTCTTTTTCCGAAGATTTAGCCCAGGGCCTTCACACTGAACTACATTTTCAGTCCATTTTCTTAATTTTTTTAAATTCAGGACAGGTTCTCACCGAACCACTAACTTGCCCACAATGGGCTCAAATGCGTGATCTTCCTGCTTCTGCCTGCCAGAGTGTTGGAATTATTGGCCTGTGCCACTAGGCCTGGTTCCCAATTTGATCTGAAACTCCCTGACCCCGCTAGTGTCCAGAGGTCGCGGTGGGGGAAGCTGGCCCCCAGTGCTCCCACAGCCACCACCTCCGGTCTCTTTCCTTGTCTCTGCAGCCCAACTCTGCTTTCCGGCCTCCCCAGAAGGACTCTCCCCCCAGCCTGGTGGCCAAGGCCCAGTCCCTGCCCTCAGACCAGCCCACGGGGACCTTCAGTCCTCTCACTGCCTCGGACACCAGCAGCCCCCAGAAGTCCCTCCGTGCAGCCCCCACCGCTGGCCCACTTCCAGGCCGGTCTTCCCCAGCAGGCTCCCCCCGCACCCGGCACGCCCAGATCAGCACCAGCAACCTGTACCTGCCCCAGGACCCCGCAGTGGCCAAGGGGGCCCTAGCTGGTGAGGACACGGGCATTGTGACGCATGAGCAGTTCAAAGCCGCACTCAGGATGGTGGTGGACCAGGGGGACCCCCGGCTACTGCTGGAGAGCTACGTGAAGATTGGCGAAGGCTCCACAGGCATCGTCTGCCTGGCCCGAGAGAAGCACTCAGGCCGCCAGGTGGCCGTCAAGATGATGGACCTGAGGAAGCAGCAGCGCAGGGAGCTGCTCTTCAATGAGGTGAGGGGACAGGGAGGGGTCCTGAGAGGGCAGAGTGCGCGAGGCCGGGCGGCCATCCGCGAGCGTGGGGGCAGGGTGGCCACGCCCCAGGGCACTGCACCCAGCTCAGGCCCCTCCACCCCAGGTGGTGATCATGCGGGACTACCAGCACATCAACGTAGTGGAGATGTACAAGAGCTACCTGGTGGGCGAGGAGCTGTGGGTGCTGATGGAGTTCCTGCAGGGCGGGGCCCTCACAGACATCATCTCGCAAGTCAGGTGGGCAACAGGGAGGCCCGGGCCCTGTGGGAGGCCGTCCCACCGCTGCCGTGGTGGGGTGGTCAGGCAGCCTTTGCTGAAGAGGACGTGGGGTGCTGTCAGATCATCACTGCCTAGGTGGGGTAACTGGGACCCAGGAGCTTGGGTAACGGGGAGGAAGAGAATTGCGCCCGGGGTGTGGGGGTGTATCCCAGAGCTGTGGCTGCATGCACTGTGGCACACACAGCTTGGGGCTGTGGCGCCCTGTGCCAAGGTTCCCTCAGCCCGGCCGCCCAGCCGAAGGTAACTTCTCTTCCGCTGGGCGTCCTGCCTCCCTGTGTAGGCTGAACGAGGAGCAGATCGCCACCGTGTGTGAGGCTGTGTTGCAGGCCCTGGCTTACCTGCACGCCCAGGGTGTCATCCACAGGGACATCAAGAGCGACTCCATCCTGCTGACCCTCGATGGCAGGGTAGGCCCTCTTCACCCAGGCGCTGCTTCCTCCCCGCCACTCCCCTCCCCCGGCACTCCTGCTGTTGACCCGCCTGCTGCCCTTCTCATCCCAGGTGAAGCTCTCGGACTTTGGATTCTGTGCTCAGATCAGCAAAGACGTCCCTAAGAGGAAGTCCCTGGTGGGAACGCCCTACTGGATGGCTCCTGAAGTCATCTCCAGGTCCCTGTATGCCACCGAGGTAACCGTTCCTCCAACCCCAGGGCTTCCCCAAACAAGTTTTCTGCTGTGGTCTCCTCTGTAGCTGCTGCCACAAGTAGCCCTGGTTGTCAGGTTCATGTGTGTGTGTGTGTGTGTGTGTGTGTGGTGTGTGTGCGTATTACTAGGGACTGAGCCCAGGAGTCCCCAGGTTGCACAGGAGCGCTGGGATTACAGGCCGACGCCAGCAGCAGGTTCTGACTTGTTGGAGCTGCTTCACTTGGACTTTGTTGCCAGGCATGGGGCCCCTACACACACGCACACACACACACACACACACACACACACACACACGCTCGAGGGCACGGGGTATAAGGGTGTAGTCAACCCTCTCCATGCCTGCCGGCCTTTCTCAGCAGCTAACAGCTGTAGGGCCATTGGCCACTCATTCAGGAAGTAACCAACCGCAGGCAGCTGTCAGGACAGGAAGGAGACAAGGGCCCTGGGAGAGCCAGGACCTGCTACTTCCCTCTTGTCTGCATGCCAGACCCTGCATCCAGGCTCAGGGGCGGTGACCTTCTCCTGCAGGTGGACATTTGGTCTCTGGGCATCATGGTGATCGAAATGGTGGATGGGGAGCCCCCCTACTTCAGTGACTCCCCAGTGCAAGCCATGAAGAGGCTCCGGGACAGTCCTCCACCCAAGCTGAAAAACTATCACAGGGTAAGCGGGCACAGGGTAAGTGTGGGATCCCACATTTCTCCTGAGGTGTGAGGACAAGAGCAGGGGCTGCCAGCCAGGCCCAGTCTGTCACCTCTTCTGAAGGCAGAGCGGCTGAGCTCTGGATCTTTCTCCACACATTTGCCCCCTATCTGCAGTGGCAGGGCCACTTCTCTGCAGGCACATGACAGGAGCCCAGAGTATGAGTGAGCAGTGACAGCAAGGACACTCAGAACCCCCGGGTCCTGGGGAGGAATCAGAGCAACCCGACTGGCATGACCCCTCTGCCATGGCTGTCACAGGACCATTTCCATGGTTCCACCACATAGGGAATGGCTTGTCCTCAATCACAGCTCATCCTAACCACGGCGGAGCCACAGCTGTCCCTTTAAATTCAGTAGAGCTGGGCTAGGTGGCACAGGCGTGTAATCCTAGCACCCTGGGAGGCTGAGACAGGAGTATTACAGGTTCCCAAGCTTGAGCCAAGCCTGAGCCAAGCCTGGGCAACTTAGAGAAACCCTTTCTCAAACAATAAAAAGAGGCCAGGGATGTACTTTAAGGCCTAAGATTGATCCCCAGTACTAGAGGGGGAAAAAGCAGTATAGATGGACACACACACACACACACACACACACACACACACACACACACACACACACACACGCTTTCACTTACAACCCCCCCCCCCCCCCACACACACACACACACCATAACAGACTGCTAAATAGCACTGCCATCTTCTGGCCAGTGTGAGAAATGTCCCAGGGAGTTGAAGCCATCTCTAAAAGGCACAATAGTTTGTGGCCACAAGCAGCTGGCTGGGAGTTCCAACAGGAAACGTCTTCCAAGACAGCGGACCCTTGGAACCCACACTGCTAAACTCAGGAGGAGCCTGAATGCCGACAGCCCGGGATGGGGGCGGGAGAGGGGCTGCTATGGAACCCAACGCCCCAGAGCCCCAACCATCCTAATTCCGTTGCAGGCAGACTGGCCACAGTTCCTGGGTTGATGCAACCTCCTTTACCTATCTGATAATCCAACAAGCACCAAGCCTGGGAGGAACCAGGAAGAAACCAGAGAATTCAAGACTTTTTGCCTGTGTGTGGTACTGGGGACCAAGCCCCCTTCACACTGAGCTACATATACAGCCCATTTTATTTTTGATTTTGAGACAGGGTCTTGCTAAGTCACTAAATTGCCCAGGCTGGACTCAAATTTGTGATCCTCCTGCCTCAGCCTCCCCGAGTGCTGGGATTACAGGCCTGTGCCCCCGGGCTGAGCTGAGAATTCAAGACTTTCCACGTTGGGGCCAGACTCAGATCTCCCCTCCCCCAGTAAGTGACTGCAGACCATGGCTTTTCCCCTCACTGTCCTGTCTCCACAGGTCTCCCCCGTGCTGCGAGACTTCCTGGAGCGGATGCTGGTGCGGGATCCCCAGGAGAGAGCCACAGCCCAGGAGCTTCTGGACCACCCCTTTCTGCTGCAGATGGGGCTGCCTGAGTGCCTGGTGCCCCTGATCCAGCTCTACCGCAAGCAGGCCTCCACCTGCTGAGCCCACCCTCAGACTGCCCCTGCACCGGCGCTCACAGGCAGGAGACACTGGGCAGCCAGCCCGCCGGCAGGGCCTGCCTGCCTCTTTCTCTCAGTATTCTCTCCAAAGATTGAATGTGAAGTCCCCCCAGCCCCTCCCCTCTGCCCACTGGGCCAGGCCGGACCTGCCCCCTCTGTCTCTCCCCCTCCCCTAGAGTCCCTTCTCGCCTTTGGGATGATGGAGACTCCTTTTGCAGGATGACCCTTTGGTATTTGCACAGGGATATTTCTAAGAAACCCGGAGACCAGCGCTCCTGGCCTCTGCGGCCAGCACAGCAGACCAGGCTGCTGTGGATTTTTTTTAAACATAATTGTACCCTGGGCCACCTAGGAGGGCCGGCTGCCCGCCTTCCCATGAATACATGCTGTTCTCAGCTCCATCCTCAATCCTTGGCATCTCAGAGGGCCCCAGGGAAGATTTTTATTCCCTGAATCCACTTTCCTACCTTGGCCTGACCTGTAGGCACAGCCCCCACTTCCCATGCTCCCGTTCCCAGGACTTGCCCCTCCACAGCCTGCTCAGAGCTGGGATGACCTGCTCCTCAGCCACAGGAGAGGCAGGGGACAATTTTTGAGTGAAAGAGAGAGAACAGGGTTGGAAAGAACAGGTATGCATGTGCATGCAAGCAGGCAGAGGTCACCCCAGTGGCCTGAGTCCCTCTCGCAGCCAGCTTCAGGAGGGCCACCCCATCCTCTCTCCTACCAAGCTCTACTATAAAGGACCTGCTTTTTTGGAAGGTCTGGCTTCCCACATCTCAGGTCCAGTGTTTCTTCCCCGCCAGCAAAGGGGTCTAGATGGAATCTGACCCATGCTGGGGACGTGTGAGGCCTCTTGAGACTCTCCATACTATGGAGTCGGAGCCAGAAATGATAAGAGAATAAATGTTGTTTCACCTGTCACCTTCATCTCAGAGCCATGTCATCAGGCAGCCATCCTTCTCTTTAGAACTCTGGCTGGGGCAGGAAGTGAGCTATCTCTTAGGGCCCTGCTGCGTGGAAGGGGTGGACATGCTACCTGGGCAAACCGCTGCCCCAGCTGCCTCCACTGATACCTGTCCCTCGTCGTCTCCCTTCCCACTGTCTGGGCTGCTGTGGGACAGCGACTCCCAGGGAAGAACCTCACTTTCTGGAGCTTCTCCAGATCGTATTTTTAGATTCCTCTGCCCTCAGTGGCCTGCTTTAGGGCAAACAAACTGCAAGGACTTTTTTTTAAGGGTCAGAGTTTTAAAAACAAAAGCATCTTCCCTAGAAATTTTTTGTGAATTGTTTGCACTTGTGCCTGTTTTAAATTAAACTGAGTGTTCAAACCTCTGGGCATCCTGATGTCTTTGGGATTGGAGTCAGGCTGTCTTGGACCTGGACGCCCCGGAGTGGGTCCCTGATAGGTCCCCCAGCAGTCACTAGCATCATGTGGGCCCAAAATGGAGGCACAGAAGGAGGAAAACAGGAAGTGAAAGGCCCTCGAGACTGAAGCAGATGACAGGGCTCCTGCTAGAGAAACAAGGGCCCAGACAGTAAAGGGCTGTGTCCTACGCTTGCTGGGCCACGGGAGCCCTTGGCAGGGAGTGGCCAGAGGGCTGATGACCACTTTTTTGCATCATTCTCTCTGTTTGCTTCTCATACTCTGGACCTCAAGCTAGCCACAGAAAGGGGACTGAAGCTAGGCCAGCACGCTGGGACACAAAGGCTGGAGGACTAACTGCAAGACTGAGGCCAAACTGGGCACTTTAGCAACTTGGTGAGACCCAGCTCTGAAATCAAAACTAAAAAAATGAGCTATCCAGTTTAGGGAGAAGATTCTGGGCTCCATCCCCATTACCACAAAAAATAAAAGTGTGCTGAGACCGTCATGCGTAATGCATCCCTGTTTCAGTTCTCAGAACTGTAGGAGACAGGGCAGCACAGACAAGCGGCTGCAGCTGAGCAAGAGGCTCCTAGTGGCGGGGTGGGAGGTGGGTAAAACTGCCTTTCCCTGGGCCCGGTGGCATAAGCAAGCCTATAATACTAGCACTGTGGGAACCTGAGGCAGGAAGATTCCAAGTTCGAGCCCAGCCTGGGCAACTTAGCAAGACCATGTCTCAATATGCAAACTAAAAACTGGACTGGGGATACAAAGGCCCCGGGCTTTATCCCCAGTACCACCAAAATGAAAGGACAAAAAAAAAAAAAAAAAACTGCCTTTCAACTTGTAGCTCTGACACTAACTCCACTTCTCCCTTCCTGAGATCTGCGCCTAGGGCTCACTGACACCAGTGAGCCACCCTGTGAGTGGCCCTGGTCCCCCTAGCCCCAGCCCCTGTGACTTACCTTAGGAGCCAGCCACAGCAGGATGGGCAGGGACGGGGCCGACAAAGGCAGTGTCACAGCAAGCACCTCCTTCCATCCGCCGAAGGGAGCACAGAGTCAGGAGAAGGCGGCAAGGCAAAGAGAGGCCAGCTCTCACACGGAGTACTGCTGGGTTTATTAGCTATTCTCTTAGTTCTACTAGTCCTGAGGCCACAAAGCATCACTCCAAAGGCCTCCAGCCTCCTGCAGAGATGCGCGGTGCTTCCCTGGCTGGGAGATGCATTACAAGGACAGCAACAAGAAGCAGAAAAGCAAAATGCTTAGCCAAGTCTCTGCTACAGAGGAGCACTACAGAACTCCCCAGCCTCCACAGCCCGGGGCTACTGAGAGGAGGCCCAGGACGGCAGCATGCGGAAACAGTCCTGCACTGGAGCAGCCGACAGGAGTCAGACACACAGCTCGGTGCAGACAGAAAAGAGCTGCAGTTTTGGAGAAACGTCGCTTTCAACCACCAACCTCTCAGCTACTCCACAGGGAGGACCTCGCAAGACAGAGAGGTGATAGTCACCTGGAAAGCCACATGCCGGGGGCACTGGAAGAATGACAGAGCCTCTGATACAATGTGTGACCCAGACATTGTGCTGTTAGGCCAAAATACTTGTATTCTTACACACCACTGAAATTAAACACAGTTTGAAAAAGGAATAAGCGAGCAAGCAGAGATCAGAAAGCAGCATTTGTCCTGGGGGTGTCCAGTGATCCACGCCCCCCCCCCCATGACAATTTTCAGGTGCGCTGGTATGATTCACCTCCATCCAGAGGGGGGTGGGTGTTTGGGGCACAGGGGAAAGGGTAGAACCTCCCAAAGGCAAGCAGCTATCACACACACACACACACACACACACACACACACAGAGAGAGAGAGAGAGAGAGAGAGAGAGAGAGAGAGAGAGAGAGCATATGGGCAGGTCCCGATGTTCAGAAAACATCAAGGAAGGTCTGGCAGCTTCAGTTCTTTCAGAAGACAGCAGAAGCTCTCAGGACATGGAACCTTAACTTGGAGGATTAAACTGGGGTTCGTAGTGAGGGGTCTGGGCTCCTGCTACACCCACCGGGCTTTTTGGTTCATTGTCTCTCACTTCACTGCTGCGAAGTGACTTCAAGTATCCGGATTTAGTGTTCTGCAGAGGGAGAGGATTCCACGGCAAACACCCACGGAGGGCCAAGGAGCTCTGAGCCGCGGAGTACACAACATGAGCACAGCTCACTGTCCAGAGCTAAAACAATTTATGGACAAGAAGCTATCACTGAAGTTAAATGGTGGCAGACACGTCCAAGGGCTACTGCGGGGCTTTGATCCCTTCGTGAACCTTGTGATCGATGAACGTGTGGAGATGGCGGCCAGCGGGCA
Source organism: Ctenodactylus gundi (assembly GCA_004027205.1). Taxonomy (NCBI): domain Eukaryota; kingdom Metazoa; phylum Chordata; class Mammalia; order Rodentia; family Ctenodactylidae; genus Ctenodactylus; species Ctenodactylus gundi. The sequence continues at coordinate 75,477 of PVKB01003397.1, read as the reverse complement.
GCAGCCCAGCACTGGCATGGTGGTGATACGAGGGAACAGTATCATCGCGCTGGAAGCCTCCAAATGAGCTTAAATGGCAGTTCAGTGGAGAAACCCACGTCCCTGTCTCCTCTCCAAAGTTTCACTATGACTGAAAATTGGGTCCTGTACATTTTCATGTTAATTTTTTTGTTAAATTTTTGTAAGTCAGGAAAAAAAAAAAACACCCACGGAGGGAGGACAGATAAAACCAAAAAGGCTGAGCTCTGAGCCCCAGTGCAGCAAGAAAAGCGCAGAGCTGCCACCAGGGGGCACAGGGATCGCGTCCCGAGTGCCGGCCCCAGCGACGTCGGGGGGGCTCGGGTGGGGTGAAAAATCCCGAGATGTCGTGACACCTGCCCAAGGCCCGCTGCCCACCTCCTACCCCCAGGATCGATTTCTCAGCACTTGATGTGGGCGGTTCCCGCAGAGACACCTGCCTTCTGCAGCCAAATACACACGGCTGGGCAAGACCCCGCCGCAGGCGGACGAGGGGTCCTGCGCTTCCAGATCTGGCTCATTAAGCGGTGCCACCTGCAGGCTTGGCTCCCGGCTTGGCAGGCACCTGTCAGGTCCCCAGCACTTACTGCCCTCCGCCGGGCTGCTACAGGGGGGAGGAGTGAGGGGGCGGGGAGGGAGGGGACGCGGGACAGGCGCGGGAAGGGCTTTTAACCACCGCTCCGCGGTCGCCTCTGACTCACTAATCTGCCCAGTAACAAAAGCTGAGAGCCGGGCCGGGCCTGCGTCCCACGCGGCGGGCCGAGGCAGGGGTCCTCGGTCTCGACCTCTAACATCCATCATCCGCCCGGCCTTCCATTAACAGCCCAGCGAGAGGCAGGCGACGTTGAGCAGGCCCCTTCCAGCTCTCGCCGGAGTTCGATGTCATTTGCACCGGGACCTGCGGCTCGTGTGGGCTCCCGACTCCCGCGCGCCGCCGTTTAACGTCGCAAACACTTCAGTCAATTATCCCCCTCGCGGAGCTTCTATTTAAAGAGATATTGTCAGGTTCTTAAGCCTCGGATCAGACCTGCTGCTTTCTGCTTCCCATACAAAAGCCTCAAAACACGAACTCTTTCAGGGTTGGAAGAAATACAATTAAGCAAAGCTTTCGCAACCGTTCCACCCCGCCGGAGCTCCCACGTGCGGGCGGGGCGCTGGGAGGCGGTGGGGGCGGGGAAGCGCCGAGTCCTTTCCATTTCCAGCCTCTGGAGACAGTGGAATTCAGGCTGGGCCAGGGGGAATGGAGGCGTTGACAGGCCCAAGAGGATCCAAGCTGAGCAGCAGGGTGGTTGGGCTGGGGCCTGGGGTTGCAGTGACCCCCTCCCGACTGTCCATGAAGTTGAATCTGGAATCTGCCTGTGGCAGAGGCAGGAGGAGCTTATCCCCCAGGAGCTGGCACAGGGGACAACTGGTGGCAGCCTCAGAAGTTCTGCCACTCCCAAAATTCTTTGTTTTAAAGCACGAGTTTCTCTCACGGGAGAAATCGACAACCACACTGCTTCCTCGTCAGCCCCCGTGTCCAAGAGGCTCCGTCCTTCTCCAGCACTTGGAGGGAAGGAGACTCTGGCAGTTTGTCACACTAGCACTGCCACGACCATGTGTAGGCTGGACCTCTGTTCTCCAAAAGTCAACTCTTGTGCTTGCCTGGGAAACTCAGCCAGGGAACGGGGACGGGTAGGAACCTCACAAAAAGCTGGGGACCAGTCTCCCACTCTTCACCTTCCGGGGCCCAAAAGACCAGTCCTTGGGGACGTGAGAGGTTGAGACGGGCGACACCGAAGAGACAAGAGACACCGCTCCTTTCTCACTTCTGGTGGAGGTCTCACTCAGGCAGTGGGGACAGGTTAAGAGACGGGAGCACAGACTGCAAGAAAGCGAGGGCCCTGGCCGAAAGGAGGAAACCCGGTGGAGCAGAGGCGGGAGGGCACGGGGCTCGGCCCTCCGAGCGGCCTACCGCTGGGCCTGCAGCACCACAGCGTCGCTGCCGGCGGGCCGCGGCTTCGGTCCAGGCACCGAGAGGGGCAGGGCGCTGGCCTCCGACTCCGGGCCGCTCTCGGACCCTGCAACCTCTCCGACCAGGCTGGGGATGTCTGGGGCCGTGGAACGTCTGCGCAAACCCAGGCGGCCAGAGCCAGGGCCTCCCTCTGGGTGGGGACTAAGGCCCCCGGGGACTTGCACTAAGGCTGGGGGCGCTCCCTCCAGAACCTCGTGCGAGCGCCACCGCCCAGTCCCGGAGGACTGGGGTGAGTTTGCTCTGCCCATCAAGGCCCCCGCCCGGAGGCGCGCCGCCTCCTCCTCCGTCATGGCACCCAGCGCCAGGCTCATGCTGCGGCCCAGCTCGGGCCGCTCGCTGCCCTGTGCCCGGTGCCGGCCCGAGCCCTTGCCTGTTGGGCCAGCCTCGCTGCTGTGGCTATGGCCGTGGCCGTGGCCGCCCGCGGCTCGCGCGAAGCGTGCCAGCAGCGGGCGAGGCAGGCGGCGGGGGCTGGGCCGCCGGCGCTCGGGACTGGGCGCGGCGGGCGCCGGGCGGCCCGGGGGACTGTCGGAGTTAGAGCCCCGCGCGGCGGCGGCGGCGGCGGCGGCGGCGGCCCGGCCCCAGGGCCCCGTGAGGGCCTGCACGCAGGTCCCGTGGCCGCGAGCGGCGGCCAGCTGCAGGGCCGTGAGGCCCGCGCGGTTGGTGCGGTCGAGGCGCAGGCCGAGGCGGCGGAAGGAGCGCACGAGGAACTCCAGCACCGCGCCGTGGCCGCACGCCGCCGCCCACATCACCGGGCTGTTGCCCGCCGCGTCGGTCGCCTCGGGGTCGCCGCTGTACTGCACCAGCAGCTGCACGGCGTCCAGGTGGCCCCGTTCGCAGGCCAGGCTGAGGGCCGTGCGGCCGCGCTCGTCCCGCAAGTTCACGGCCGCGCCCTGTTCCAGCAGGAGGCGCACGAAGCGGGAGCGCATGGCGGGGTCGGGCAGGCCCACGGCCACCATGAGCGGCGTGCGGCCCTGCTCCGCGCGGCAGTCGATGATGCTGCGGTCCAGCGCGTCCAGCACGAATCGCGCCAGGTGCACCTTGCCCGCCTGCATGGCCTCCAGGAAGGTGCGCGTGCCCGCGCGGGGGCACAGGTCCTTGGGCTTGAGCATGGCCGCCGCAGCCCCGCACGGGGGCGCCCTGCCGCGATCCCTCGCCCGCCGCGCGTGGGCGCCGGGCCGCGGGTCCGGAGGTGTCGACTCCGCTCGCCCGCGGCTGCGACTCCCGCGTCGCTCGGGGCCTCCCGCCGGGAGGTGTGGGTCGCCTGCCACACCGGGGCCACCGCGAGACGACGGCGGCGCAGGCTCGGTCCCCTCCAGAGTGTCCCGCGGTCTTCCCCGCGTCCGCCGCCCGCGAGGCTCGGAGCCGCGCCACTCACCGCGTGCGGGGCGGCCCCGCTCCCCTGCCGCGCCGGTGGCGCCCGCCGCGCGCCAGCCTCAGCCGTGGCGGGCGCGCCGCTCCTCCGCTTCCTCCCTCGCGCGGGGGCCGGGCCACGCGGGGCGCTGGCGTCTCACTTGGGGGGCTCCGCGGCGTGGGAGCGGCAGGCCACCAGGCTACCTGCCTTTGTAGCCTCTGGGGTCTCCATGGCGATGGAGGCGCAGTTGCTGCCGAGCCCGCGGGGCGGAGGGTCCGCCCTTGACCCCCGCCGCGCGTGGGCCCGGCGTTGGGGCGCGGCTCCTCCTCCGAGCTCCCCCGGGAAGGCGGCGGCGGGCGCGGCGCGGGCTGCTCGCCGGGGCCACCTGCACGCGGCCGGGCCAGTCCCGAAGTCCCGGTCTTCTCTGCCGCCTCCGCCCCCGCCCGCGTCGCCCTCCGCTCCTCGGAAAGTGGCGGGACCGCGGGCTCGTCGGGGAAGCCGGTCGCTGGCCCCGCGGGCCGGGTGGGAGGAAATAGAGCCCCGCGGGGCAGCACCGGGCCGGCGCGGGCCGGGCCGGGGTAGAGAGGCTGGCGAGGGTACCTGGGGATGGCGCGCGTGTGGCAGGCGCGCGGGGGGAGGGACGCGGCTCCCGTCTGGCTGGGCGCCGCCGCCCGAAGTGCAGCGCATCACGCAGCCACACACAGTTGTGCCGCCCGCACACGCCCGCGCCGAGTCGGGAGGGGCTGCGCCCTCCCGTCCCGACGTCTCCCAGCCTGACGCCGCAGGCGCGTGCCAGCTCCGGAGCAGCTGCGGGGCAGGCCGGGCACAGACGCCGCTGCGCGGGGTGGGCGCCTTAGCACCTGACAATGGTACCGTCGCGTTAGGACTCCTCGCCCTGCCTCCCAGCCCCTCTCCCCCCGGACCGGTGAGGGACGCAGCAAGAATCCTCCCCCTCACCCCACGATTAGCCTCTCTTGAGCCCCAAACCACCGCGAGGCCACAGGGCTCTGGTCCTGATACGGATCCCTAAAGAAAGGAGATGAGACCCACTTTCCATATATGCATCTCTGGGTGTCCAGGAGAAGGGGGGCGCAGTTGAGGGGAGTTAGGGTGCCTGGAAGCCCAGGGAGGCAGGGAGCGTGTGAGAGCCGGGCATCAACTACTGGATTTGCTAAAACTTCATGAGCCAGTGGCACTGTACTCCTGGCAATGGGAAATACAGAGGCAGAAGCCGGGTTGGGTGGCAGCGACTTCTCCTCTTAAGCCGGAGAAGGGTCAGGACTAACAAATGAGGTCGATCACCTGAGGGGTGAATACAGCCGCTAAATACAAAACCCAGAGGGAGCGAGAGGGGGCGGCGGGGCGGGGGTGGGCGGGGGCGGGGGGCCTGCTGAAGCCGGAGATAAGGCCTGGCCTTCTGCCCTGAGATTGGCTGCTAAGAAATGGGAAGATGTTCAGATGGGAGATCAAGGAGCCTGAAGACCTCAAGCTGGAAAAACACCTGTAGGGGGCAGTGTTGAGGGCTGCTTCAGGTGTCCCGCCCCATAAGAGACTGGAAATTTAAGGAAGAATGAAGTTGTGCTCAAAGTGGCAGAGCAAAAACCATGCTTTGCGGGAAAGGTAGGGGTGAGGGCAGCGCTGGCGCTGGGAAGAGGACAGTGGGCCAGGGCCCGGTCCTCTCTCTACTTCCAGGGCTGCCCGCCTGGGCTCCAGAAGGGGCCCTACAGCAGGGGCTCCCGCTCTTCTCTGTCAAATGGGGAGCATGTGATGTTAAAAACGTGGAGCCCTCCTCCTACATACCCCCTTTTGCATAGTTAAAAGCCCTTGGCCTGGAACCTGCCTGTTTTGGGTTGTTTTTTAAATTTTAATAATGGCATAGAAAGAGCACAGTGTCTGATATCACAGTTAAGACCTAGCACAGAGTCAGAGTGGCCCCAGCTGCACACTGTCATCTGCAAGAGAGGGCTGATGGTGCCGGCAGTGCCTGTTCCACTGGCAAGACCAGGGAGCCAGGGTCAGGGAAGCCCTATGGGATTGTGCAGAGCCCCAGGACCTGCCATCCTGGGAGGCTGAGGCAGGATAGCAAGTTTGAGCTCAGCCTGGGCAACTGAGTGATTCAGCAAGATCCTGTTTCAAAATTAGAAATTAAAAAGTAGGCTGGGGATGTAGCTCAGTGTGAAGACCCTTGGTCCCAGGTACTGTAAATAAATAATAAATAAAGTACATTCTTCAAAGGCCTTCAAAGCCCTGTCCCACTGAAACCTGGGGTGACTCTCCATCCCCAATCAGAAAGCTCTTTTAATTCAAATAGCAGGACTTTTTTTTCCCTTCAGACTCAGTTTCCTTTTTTTTTTTTTTTTTAAACAGTCTCCCTAGGTTGCCCAGGCTAGTGTCAAACTTGTGATGCAAGGAACTGGGATTATAGGTGTGCTCCACCACTACACCCAGCTTTAATTCCCCCCACCCCACCCCACCCCACCCCACCCCCACCCCTTTGGGCTGGAGGAATAGCTCAGAAGTTAAAAGCGCTTGCCTAGCAAGCTCCAGGCCCTGAGTTTGATTCCCCAGCACCATGTAAAGCTGGGTGTGGTGGTGTACGCCTGTAATTCCAGTACTTGGAAGCTGAGGCAGGAGGATTGCCATGAGTTTGAGGCCAGCCTGGGCTCCATAGTGAGATCGGGACCAGCCCCTGGACTGCAGAGCGAGACCCTGTGTCAAAAAAAACTCCTCCCCCCTTATTTGCAGCATAAAGGAAATTGCATTTCCCACCCCCTCTGTTTCCAGGGTCAGAGAAAGGGTGACTCTAGGTCAGGATGGACCCCCACCCCTGTCAGGTGGTGGAGAAAAGCAGCAGATCCCCACACGGGCACTCCTGGGTCCTGGAGGCCTGCCCTCCTGCCTGAGCCTCCTCGGGCCAGTCCAGCTGTGTTCACGGCCCTGTTCCCTGCAGCAATGGACACTGCTCCAGGGAATAGGAGCTGGGCAGGTTCCCTACAAGGTGTTGCCTTGGTCTGCGCTGGGCTGTTTTTGGAAGGAGCAGCTGGTTTTGTGGCCCTGGCTGGCATGGCACCCCAGCTAGGCTACTGCAGGGTGGTTGGCGGTGGCACGGGTCGCAGGCCCTGCAGCCTCTGCTGTGACTTCTTTCCCTACAAGCTCAGTATGTTCCGAACAGAAAAGAAATAGCAAAGCTGAAAAAAGCCAAGACTTCACTGCAGAGCACAGAGGCACCAGGAGCCGGAATTAGAAGCTGTCGCTTAGGGAGCTGAAGGCTGACAGGAGAAGGAGCCTAGGCAGGCAGGGGGCAGGCAGGCACTCTGCACCCCCTGCCCTCCCACCTCCTGGCTTCGCCCCTGCAGGCCCCAGGCGGGCAAAGGGCTTCCTTCCAGAGGTGCCTCAGTCTGCAGGTCTGTCACTCTGTCTGCAACAGTCCTTCCTCCCAGGCCCCCTTCCTTCCTCCTCAAGTGTCACCAGCCCCCTCACCCTGTCACGTTGCACCAGCTTGGCAGGGTTGGGCCTGATGGCACGTGTCTGGAAGATCCAGAAAGCGACTGGGGAGTGCAGGAGGTGGGGTGAGTCAGCCGGGGACCTGGCACTGAGTCAGCAACGGGCTCCGGAAAGGAGCAGAGACCTTCCTTCTCTCTGAAACCTGGCCCTGCCCCACAGATGCACAGCAGGGACAGAACCCAGGTGCCCTTTGGCCTGGCCCAGAACCCAAGAGAGGGCATCACTTCTTCCTTTGCACATCCTCTGTGGCCAGGATTAATCTCCAGGGCCAAGACATGGCATCTGCCCAGGAGCACCTTGCCCTCTTTTCAGAGAATAGAAGGCCAGAGACAGGTGTTCTGGCCTGGCCCCAGGAGTGGCTGTGCAGAGGCTCCTCCAGGAGGCAGGGTTCCATCCTGCCCTCGCCTCAGCTCCCAGATCCTTTTGGGGAACAGACTCTACCCAGGTGGAAAGGCAAGGGAAGATAATTTTCTTTTTTTCCTCTGAGCAGGCATTGGCAATATCTGAGCTGCTTCCCTGGGGCACTTCAGTAGCTCTGACTCTGGCGTATGCCCACTTTCCCAGCTCAGTGAGGTTCTCTAGGCCTAGTTCCTTATCCTTATAGGGCTCTATCCAGAAGGTGGGAGGAGAGATGGGATCCCTGGCTGCTTGGCTGAAGGGGAAAGTCAGGGCGCCACTCTGGGGTGTAGGAGTTCCAGCCAGTGGTATCCAGTGTGGGACGGGACAGGCTAATCCATGCCAGTCCTTAGTCCTGTAACAGAGCAGGCTGCCTAGCTCACTCTGGAGCCAGGAAACTGACAGGACCCTAGAGGTCTCTATATATTCCGAAGGCACAGGTGCTCACAGCTAATAGCATCTGCTGTAACTACTTGATAAGTAAACAACCTCTTCCCAGAATCTCCCCCTCCTTCTCTCAAGCCAGTGCCTGTCCCATTTGGGATTTGGATCTGTGCCATAGGTGCAGCAAGTGGCTGCCTACAGGCCCTGTAGCTGTCACAGGGGCCTGTGCATCTGGCCACACTTAGGTCCTCCTAAAGAGGCCCAAGTGGCCTGCCTGTGGCACAGGCCTGTAATCCCAGCCCTCTGAAAGGTGAGGCAGGAGCAAAAGTTTGAGCCCAACCTGTGCATCCTAATGACTTAGTAAGACCCTGTCTCAAAATCACGGCTTAAAAAAAAAATAAGCTGGAAATGTAGCTCAGTGTGAAGATCTTGGGCCCACTCCCCAGTGTTATCCACACACACAAAAGAAGCTCAGATGGCCTAAAGGCTTGGGGCTCCCCAAGAGAATGGAGGCACCTTGGTATCAAGCTCTTCTGTCCATCCCTGAGGATGGAGACCAGGAAAGGCCACATGTTGGAGGAGGGGGTGGGAGAACAAGAGGGACATCATTTTCCAGTGGCTGCAGCATCAAGGCCAGCAGAAGGGGAAGTGACTCCTTGTAGTCCCAGAGGCAGGGCCATTTCACTGGCTCTGGAGGGACCTCAGCCCAGGTTGGGGCCCAGGGGTTTCCCAGCTGACTACTTTGGGGGGCACTCCCCTCTGTGACTCCCACTTCCTAGCTGTAGAACAAAGGCCAAGCTCAGGCAGGAAAGGCTGAGTCAGGGTTCTTTAGTAGAAGTAGAAAGGAGAAAAATAAATAAACCTTGCAAATTCAGGATCGAAGATGCTGCTGACCTCATCAGGCAGTCTGAATGGGGTGCGTTTTGGGAAGGAGCCATCCTGGCCTGGGAAAAGGGGTGCACAAGGTTGAGGGGGAAGAGTGCCTGAGAGACAGCCTCCTCCCCTCCCTGCCAGCATGGCCCCAAGTCTCCAGGGCCAGCCAGCTTTTCCAAGTCCAACTACAGTTCCCTGGGCTGGAGCTGACCTGCTGTCCCTAGGGAGCTTCCAGGCTCTATCCTAAGAGGCTGCAGATGCTCCCTACTAAGGACAGGCCTGAAGGATGGCCTGGAAGCTGGGCGAGGTGCCTCGTGAGGAAAGAGGGGTTGTGGGCCTGATTCTGCCTGAACTACAGGCACAAGAGTGGAGGTTCCGGGTGGCAGCCCGCTCCTCCAGGAACTCGGGCAGGAGACCACCAGGCACATGCCACAAAGGCAGAGCAGGCCCAGGACTGCATTTCCTGTGCCCAGCCCAGTTTTTGTTGTTGTTGTTGTTGTTGTTGTTGTTCTCAACAAATATAGGAAACTTATCCCAAGGTTGGGAGAAGGACGGGCAACAGGAAGTGAGCACGGAGAAGCTGCGTCTGCTTCTGGCCTCTCCTTCAGCCAGCCTGTCAGTGTGGTGTTGCAGCATCTCAGGGAGGCCCAGCTTCCGGCAGCCCTGGATGTTGTCACCCTTTCCTTTTGGGGAATAGAGCCGTAGTCCTAGAGAGGGGCCTGAACGTCCTTGCTATGTGTCCCAATAGGATGAGGGCATCAGAGACGACTCTCCTGGGTGTCCTCCTGCTCACACAGCTCCCTGGACGCCTCGCAGGTGCTCTCTGGCTTGTCCTCGGCCTGGGAGGCAAAGCAGGCCCCGAGGCAGGCTCTCACTGACTCCTTCACCTCTGCCTCCAGGCCTTTCATCCTGGCCTCGTACTCTGCCAGTGACTCCTGCTGGAACTGTGGGGACAGCAAAGGGCACCACCTGGCTTAGGAAGGGTCGCCTGCCTGCCCACCTTCCTGTCCCTGTAGTGGCTCATGGAGATGCCCCATCTAGTCAGGCTTCCAGGAGACCGGGGTGGGAGGCAGTGGGTAGTGGAGCCCACCGTCAAGCAGAGACCTGCAGAAATGGCCATTTGAAAGGGCCTTAGAAGCCCATAGGAACAGCCCAGGGACCACTGGTGAAGGATGGACTGGCAGCCTTCTGGGGCAGGACCCCTTCCCACCCCAGAGCCAGGCAGACGGGGCAGCTGCTTGTTACCCGCTTCTCCATGTCCCGGATCTGTTCCAGGCAAGCCGCCTGCTTCTCCTCCAGCCTCTCCTGGTGCCGCTCCAGGGTATCTGTCATCTGGGCGGGAGTGAGAGGCAGGAAGTTAGGACGGCGTGGCAGGGAACTGGGTTGCAGCCCAGCTCTAGTCCCGGCTAGCCAGCTGGAAAACTTGGGCCCATTTCTTCACCTTTGGGCAGTTTTCAACATGTAAAATTAGATAAGAGCGCCCAGCTCCTAAGATTGTGAAGTCAACAAGAAAAAGTTGACATGAAGCGCTTGGCACAGTCCATGGCACAAGCTCAGGGCTCCGGGGGTGGCAGCTGGGTTACAATAATCAGTAACCACCTCTCAGCTGGCACTTGTTCCCTGCCCAACCCTATCCTCCCCTGGCCCACAGACTCGCCACTCAGGGAAGGAAGCTGGCTTGGGCACATCCCTGTGGGTGGTACCCAGCTCCACACTGGGTCAGAACCGGGGAGGCCTCCCCCCGTCCCTAGGCCACGGCCAGCTCTGACCAAGACACAGGCGGCCACCTCTCCCACCTTTGAAGGAAGGACAGGCCTTCACACACCTGCTTGATGGCCTGTACGACTTCTTGAATGTGGGAGTTATTAATCTCTCTCTTCAACCTGTTGATTTAATCAGTTTTAGAAAAGGGCAGATGGCCTTGTGGAGAGGGGATGGGATGAAATCTCCAGGTGTAGACAGATGGCAGCCCATCGTAGCACAGGGAACGAGCAGAGGGCCCAGCCTGGGAGGGTCCCAACAAGAGCAGAGGCGGGTATTGGGAGCCAGAGGCCTTCTGAGGGAACATCTTCCTCACGAAAACACACTGCCCCTTCAGGGTGTCCAGGTGGGAATGCAGTGGACAGACTGCCATCCCCGTATGTCACTCTGCTTGATCCCACTGCATTTCCACTCCAGTAGTGTCGCATGTAGGTTACCTAAGGACAGTGGTCTCCAAACTTTTTTTTCTTGGTGACAGTGTCTCGCTCTGTAGTCCAGGTTGGTTTTCCAGGTTGGTCCTGATCTTATTATGGAGACCAGGCTGGCCTCAAACTCACAGTGATCCTCCTGCCTCAGCCTCCCAAACGCTGGGCTTGCCGGCATGTGCCAGCATGTGTGGCTTACGTGATATGGGGAATCAAACTCAATGCTATTCCTCGGGCCCCAGTCCCCAACATTTTTGGCATGGGGAGAGTGGCTTAGCTGAAGACCATTCTTCCAGAGAGAGCGGGGAGGTACTGGTTCTGCTGCAGGTTGCTGGAGGACAGCAACCGGAAATGAAATCAGCACCAGGAGGGGGAGCCGAAGCAAAGCTCCGCCTCCTGTCAATCACCAACAGTATAGAACCTGATAGGAGCAGCTGAATGGAGGTGGGGCCTCACACTGTCCTCCCTCCCCACCCCCTATGGGGTACACTCTCCAAGGTGACAGGGCTGGGATCAAGTTTTCTGGAAGGCCAAGGGAGAGATCTATCTCCGCGGAGTGAGGATCCAGGTGCAGGAATGCCCCTTTCCTCCTGTGCTGGGGAGGGTCCTCTCCGCACTCACCGCTCTTGGGCCATCTTGTCTTGGGTGGTTTTGGTCATGGCCTGGATCCGGTCCAGCCTCTTGGCCTCCAGCCTTTTCTTCAGCTCCTTGGTGTCACTGCGGGGAGACAGGCAGGGGGAGATGCTGGGGGGGGGGGGGCCCGCTGAGGGGCAAGGGCAGCGCTTTGGAGGCGGCCTTACTTCTCTGAGGCCTCCTTGAGGCTCCGCAGCTCGGCGGCCTGTCTGTCTCTGGCCAGCTCCATCATCTTGGCAGTTCGCTGCGGGGGAGGAGGGTGGGTGAGTCCGAGGCCCGAGGCCCGGGGGCAGGGAGGGGCGCGGGTGGTCGGACTGCGCTCGGTCCTTCCGGGCACCTCGGCTGCATGCTGTTCCTTGCGCTTGAGGATGCCCCGGTACTGCTCCTCGCCCTGCAGCCGCAGCTCCTGCTCCAGCCTGTCCCGCAGCTCCTGCACACGAGAGTCGGCGTCCTTGGTGCTGTCGCCTGGTGTGGCCCCCAGCGCCTCCTCAAGGGGCGGGGTCCTGCAGAGGCACAGGGGACAGATCCTGAGCTGCTGCGGTGGCAGCGGGGCTTGGAGGGCGGGGCACCGCCAGGCCTTGACCTCTTCTTTCGGGAGCCTTTCCCCGGGCAGGGTTTGCCGCTCGGGCCCGCTGGGGCCAGCTTGGCCAGCTGCACGGAGCCGTGCTGCAGCAGCTCCTCCCAGCGCCGCGCCCCGCGCCGCTCCAGCTCGCGGAGCTCCTTCTCCTGCCGCAGCTGCAGCTTCGCGACGCCCTTCAGCTCGAGCAGCTCCGCTATGCTGGCCGTCTGCGGCTCTGCGGAGGGAGGCCCGGCTGAGGCAGGGGCACCCAGCACCCAGGCCCGTAGGAGCCACGGTCCTCCCCACCAGGAAGGCCTCGTGCACGGGGAGGATTGGCACTGTCGCTCCATAGTCCAGGCTGGGCCTGAACTCACTTTGCATCCCGTGCTGGCCACCAGTTCTGCCTCAGCACCCCCGAGGGCAAGCACACCAGGCTGATTTTTATGGGGCGTTGGAGAACTGAACCCAGAGCCTTGGGCTTGTTAGGCAAGCACTCTAACTGCTGAGCTACACCCCAGCCCCCTGGAGAGCCTCAGTGTGAGGCCCCTGAGGTGCACTTTCCCAGCTCTGAGGCTTTGGACACAGACTTGGGCCCACAGGCGTAGCTGGAGAGATGGAGGCCCCTTGACTAGGCAGGTGGACCCCGAAATGCCTACCTGCTGACCCGCTGCTCACGGGTGCTGCGGCTCCATTGACCTGGCAGGCAGCTAGACCCCCAGATGGGAAGGGCTTCTGGGCAGACAGAGGAGATTAGAAAGGCGCCCTCTCAGCCTGTCTCCCTGACAGAGGCTCTGCCCTAGTCCCCAAGCGTACCACCCCCCCACCCCACCACCACCACCGCAGGGCAAAGCTTCAGGGGGGCCGCACAGACCTCGGGCAGCACTCCCATGGCCTCCTTGAGTTTCACAGATTTCTTATCTTGAGCATTGAAGTACTTGATGGGGTTGGCAAGGGCCACTGTGAGATCTGGAGCACAGGACATTACCAACCTGGTAGGTGCAGAGACAGACCTGGAAGGGTCCCCTGCCCTCCTCCCCCCGCCCCGAGTTTCCTCAGCCCCCTCTGGAGGCTGGCCTCCTACCTGCCCAGGTGTCAGGTACGTAGTCCTTCATCTCTAGGAAGACAAAGAGTGCAGGCAAGGTGAGGGGCATGTTGCTTTCGCTGTGCAGGCACAGGTGATGGTAGCCTGTTGGGCAAGATGGCCTGGATGTTGAGCCAGGCCCATTCCTGCCCATCGCTCAAGACTTCTGCAGTCAGAGAGGGCAGGGTCTGAGTCTGGTACTCTGTCTTCTTAGCTGTGTGACCTTGGGCAGGTTATTTGAACTCTCTGAGACTTTGATCTATCAGGTGGGGATAATAGCGTTATAAGTGGAAACAATGGTTATAAGTCCTTAGAATATTCATTTTTTTTTTTGAGATAGGGTCTTGCTTTGTAGCCCAGGCTGGGCTTGAACTCATGGCAATCCTCTTGCCTCAGCCTCTTGAGTGCTGGGATTATAGGTGTGTGCCACCACACTTGGCTTATGTGGTGCTGGAGAATTGGACCTAGGGCCTTGCACTTGCTGAGCTATGGCCCCAGGACCCCTCAGCACATTAAAAGTGCCCATAGGTGTCAGCCATTCTAGAAACTAAGCCAGTGGTACCATGAAACCATGGCATTCTATTAGGTGGGCAGGGTGCTCACCTTTCCTCTGTCCAGTTCCTGGAGAGGTATATTCCCTGGGGTTTAAGTGAAGTCTAGGAACCCTCCCTGAAGTTGCCCATGCTGTAGACAGGCCCCTGGTGCTGGCATGGCCTTAGATTCCTTAGGGACACTGAAGAAGGCCCCTCTCCTTACCAGAGTTTAGAGCATTGATGGGGATGATGCGGTGTCCAAGGAATTTGCTGCCTTCCTCCATCACAGCCACCCTGAGGGAGGCCAACTCGGGCATCAAGATCTGGGGAGAGTTTGGGACAAGACAAGCTGAGGAAGGCAGAAGGGAGTTGCTCTGCCCTCCTCCCTGGCTCCGGAGGGCTCCATCAGTGTGAGAATGTGGCATGTGTCACTAGATTTGTCTGCAAGGACAGACAGGGCACAGCTAGGGCTGTCTCTACGGGCAACCTCGCGGCTCAGCCATGGCTGCTGGCCTCCTATGGGCGAGAAGGGCTGGATGTGAAGCCGAGGGCTGTGGACACCAGATGCAGAAGTTTCTTGGCAACATTGCCAACCGGTGTCCAACAGGGCAAGTATCCCCTTGATCCCATGGCACCCCGAACCCTGGGCCAGAAAGTCATGTTTCTGTTTCTAAACCTAGCATTTATGCCAAGCCAACATCGATAAATGCAGGCTTGGGACTCTGGAAGCTCAGGAGGGCACAGGTGAGGGGTGGGAGAAGCAGAAGAGGACTGAGGAAGCCCCTTATCCGTTTCCTCTTCTTTTTGTGGTGGTGGCAGTAGTGGCTCTGCACTGAGTTATATCCCCAGCCCACTTTTTATCTTTGATCTCGCTAAGTTGCCCAACCCAGCCGGGGCTCCAACTTGTGATCTTCCTGCCTCAGCCTCCCTGAGTGCTGGGATCATAGGCCTGTTCTACTAGGACTGGCATATTTATTTCTCCTTCTGTATAAACAGAAGCCAGCCCTGCCCTTGTCCTAGCTCCCCACCTTCTCAAAGACAAAAGGCTCCTCCTTCCAGACTGGGTTAATGGAGTTGGTGTTAGGGGACAGCTTGGTGCGGTAGCGCCTCTTGGGGTCTCCCGGAAGCCCAAACAGCTCCACTTCCACATATGTGCGCACACTGCGTTCTGACAGGAACTGCCCAGAGATCACCTTGGGTGGGGATGCAGCAAGGCCCACATCAGACCCCCATGCCCAGCTTGCCCCAGGGACCCAGGGCCTCTGGCTCCACACAGCCAAAGCACCCATTTCTCGGAGTAGTGGAAAGTCCCACTTAGCTCTGGCCACCAACAGAGGCTGTGCGACTCAAGGGTTACAGCTGAGCTTGGAGAACCAGGGTGCTTCCAGAATTCTGAGAAAACCAGGGTGCCCTCACCTTCCTCCTCAGCTGAGCAAGCAGCAGCACCTTCCATGGGCCTGGACTTATGCTGCCCTGCTCTGCCCACTCCCTTTCCCCTCCCCCAGCCCAGCCTCAGCCCTTCCCCTTGGTTTCCATGGGGACCAAGAAGCAGCCTCAAGCACTGAGGAGGAGGCAGTTTCCAAGGTAACTTGTGACTGTGCTAGCCTGCTGGGGCTGAGTGTTTGGGACTGGAGGGGAGGGGGTTGGAGGTGGAGGGACGGGCTCCTGGGACTTTCTGAGTCCTCAGCCTCCTCTCCCCTGGTGCCCCTTGGGCCTTGCCGTAATGGAAAGGGTGGTGGCCACCACCACGTCGATGCGGTCCACCGAGAAGGGATTGAACTGCTTGTCCGAACGGCGCATGAACTCATGCTTGAGGAGGTAGCCACTCTGTCCGTTGAACTCAAACAGCGCCATGTTCTGCTGCATGGGCAGGTCTGGTGGGGAGGCCAGGATGCAGTGAGGATGGCACCAGCCTGGGTCTAGGTCGACCTTCACTTCCGACCTGCCCCAGCTTCTCGTGCTCTGGGCATGGGGAGGCTTGGGTGGACCATGTTTCTCTCGTGCCAGCCTAGTTCATAGGAGTGCCTCATCTCTCAGGAAGGGACTACAAGCTGGGGTCAGCAAGGGGCAGTGACACGAGCAGCGTCCAGGTTCACAGTGGGAGTTGGAGCGAGTGGAGCAGGTGTCCCCACGGACACCCGGGCAGAGCGGCCCAGCCGGTGCTGGCCTCTGGCTTCTCGCTTCCGTGTTCACACAGGCACCATTGTCCAGGTGTGAGCAGCTGCGCCGTCCCCTCCCAAGCACTCACCCATCTGAATATGCCCCCAGACCCAATCAAAAGTCAGGACCCCCAGGGAGGGGCACAGGTGGGACAGGCAGGGCCCAGGGTGGGGCATCCAGGGTGGGAAGGGCCCTCACCCATTGTCTGGAAGTTGAGGGCGACCATCTGGCATCCAGCATTCCAGAACATCTGGGGCATGTAGTTGGAGGAGTCCATGCGGGTGCCCTTGGGATAAATGCGGCTCATCTGGCGCTTGTTGTAGCTGCCACTGAGTATAGGAGCTGGGTTACCTCCCCCAGGAGGCCCAGGAGCCTTCCTGGGGGCTCAGGCCTTCCCCCACCAGGCCCCACCCAGAGACCCTATCTGTCGCCTCAAGGATACTCCACAAACTGCACTGCGGCCTTGGAGAGCAGGTCATAAGCCTTGAGTTCCGTGAAGGAGGAAATGACGTAACTGCGGTTCTTCTCTGTGCAGGGAAGAAGGAGGGTGGGAGAGTCTGTTCAGGCCGTCCTCGCCTGCAGCCCTGCCCTCCGTTTGGGGCCACTCCTTCTGATATAAAGTGGCTTCTAAGCCAGCGTTTCTGGGGGCCTGAGGGGCAGGGGCCAGCCTCCAGCGGAAATGTGTGAGTGATGGTGCCCTCCCAGTGGGACGCCCCAGGAGGGGCCACGTGCGAGGTCCTGAGAGGTGGGCTGCACACACTGGAGGGGTGGGGGGGCCGCTGGGGTGAGCTGGCGCCGTGCTCGCAGCATGGGAGTGTGCTGGGAGGTGCCCAGTGAAGGAGGACCGCAAGCCAGGGCTGAGTGCAAGGAGGGGACCGGGCACTGAGGGTGGTGCACAGCGCAGCTGGCTGAGGGGGTGGCGTAATGACCTGCCTGGCACCAACACAGTCCAGTGCATTCTGTTTGCTGCCAAGTTCCTCAGAATGGAGCTGGGAGCCCAGGAGCCACTGCCACTTAGACGGCCCTTTGCCTGACTCCTCTGCTGGGTATTTATAGATGGAAACTGATGTCTGAGGGAGGGGGAGAGGCCCTGGCGCTGGGGTGAGGCCTGCCCGCTCCCCCCACCCTCACTCGTGACTCCTGCTCATGGACACGGGTCGGACGTACGGGCAGAGAGCTCAAAGGAGATGAACTTGGTGGGCTGGACATAGTTGACAAGGCTGGACATCTCCTCATATGCGGTCACCTCGAGACCTGCAGTGCCCTAGCAAGCAGAGCGGAGGGGAGGGAGGGCAGCATGGAGCGGAGTGGCAACCCCAACCCCACCCAGAGGGCTCGCGGGGCGGCAGAGGGGACTCAGGCCCGGCCCTCAGCGTACGCACCTCATCTGACTGCATCTTCTTCATCTCTTCTTCATCCAGGCTTCCTGACTCCTCCTCCTCCTCCAAGTCCTCCTCGTCCAGCTCAGTAGCCCAGACTGCCACACACAGCCGTCAGCTCTGCCTCTTCCGGTCAGATACCTCCTGCCCCACCCGCCTCCACTGGCCAAGTTACCTGTGTCCTCCACCGCTGGGGCACTGGGAGGGCAGCTGCCCTCAGCCTCCCCACTGGGCTCCTTGCTGGGGGCTGCTGAACCAGAAAACTGGTTCTTTTTGTTCTTGATGAGGATCTTGCCCCGCAGGTCCTCAGGGCTGGGCAGAGGGGTGCCTGGTTTCAGCTGGGGAGAGGGAGAGGAGGGGACCAGCTCCTCATCTGATCCGCAGGGTGTGCCCTGGGCTCCCACGGCCCAGATGCCCCCCAGCAGAGCCCACTCACAGGAAACTTCTCCAGGGGCTCCGTGAGCAGTGTGTCCCCAAACATTGTCCGGCAGTACTCAGCCATCTTAGCCTGCTGGCGGGGTCTGCAGAGAGCAAGAGCAGGAGTGGAGTCCCAGCAGCCCAGCCCCAGCCCCAGCCCCAGCCCCCCTTCCTGTGAGCCGGCAGAGGTGAGGGAGGCAGCCACGCAGGCCCCGGGGAGAGTGCTGAGACTGGAGAGAGCCATACAGGTGGGTAGAAGCTGGGGACGGCTGAGGGGGACAGGTTCAGGCAGGAGTCTGGGGACCTGGTAGAGAATGAGGCCTGGGTACGCACGAGTCCACGTGGTTTTCAAATGACAGGATGACAGGGTAGGGGGAGGTCTTGAAGGCACTTTCTGCAATAGCTTCGATGGCTTCCTACAGGAGAAGGGCACCCAAGGACAGAAGGAGGTCTGTGCTCCAGCTCCCCTCCCCCAGCCACAGTGCCCTTCCCTATTTCCAGGTGCAATCTGCATGTGAAAGCAGATGGCCAGGGTTGGCAACCCTCTCCCCGCTTGTCCCCCACGGGCTGGGCTGGTGCTCCTCGCTCCAGAGGCTTCACTCTCTGCACCCTCCAAAGGCCCACACTATTCCCCACTGCCGTTACCGCCCACCTCCACACCCACTCATGCCATCCCACGAGGCTCACCTTGAACAGGATGTCTGTGGTCATGGTGAAGCCATGGGTGATGATGGGCTCCTCATCTGGGGGCTTCCCCTTCCAGCAGTCGAGCTCCACGCAGCGGCAGCCAGACAGCAGTACCTGGCGGTACATCTCCGCGGAGGAAAGGCCTGAGAACTGGCCGGCTGAGTCGGGTCAGAGGTAGGGCAGGGGCATCACTCAAGAGCAAGCCATAGCTCAAGCCTGTAATCCCAGCACTCTGGGAGGGTGCAGAGGGCAGCTTGCGGATTTGAGCCCAGCCTGGGCAACTTACTGAGACCTTGTCTCAAAATTAAAATTAAGAAATGGGCTGGGGATTTAGCTCAGTGCCAAAGGCCTGGGCTTGATCCTGGGTACCACAAAAAAAAAAAAACCAGGCCAACCCCTCCCCCATCACATCCCATTAGCAGGGTCAGCAGCTTGTGGGCAACACCTGCAGGGATCCAGGGCATAGGAGAGGTCATAGATAAGGCTACCAGGGCCCACCTGTCAAGTAGGTATTGTGGGAGGAGTTGATGAAGTAGTGATTGAGCGGCTGGGTCATGTCGTGGTGCAGCAGCAGCTTGTCTTGGGCCAGCACGCTGTTCTCTGGCCCACAGAGAAACCAAACCATGCCCTCAGGTGACAGCTGGCCTGGGGGAAAAGGGAATAGCCATCAGAGCTGCAGCCGAGCTGCCAGTGCCGAGCAGGATCTGGGCCCGGAGGATTCCCTCAGTCTCACCCCTCTGCACGTTGATGCCACTGGGCTCATACTTGTCAATGAAGCCCTGCACCTGGTCAGGCCGCACTGGGGGGAACAGCAGGGAGTTGAGCCGCGAGTCCCGCTGCTTCTGGTTGATGAATTTGGCCAGGTGCTCCTTGGTCATGTAGGGTTTGGCCTTAGCGTGGCTGCAGGCCGGAGAGAGGAGCACAGCTCCATGTTCCTTGGCTTGGAGGTTAGACAGCCCTCTTCTCCGGGGCAACCATGATATCCCCGGTGCCCAGCCCAGATCAGCCCAGGAAACTCACTAGGAGGTGAAGATCTCATCTATTTCTGGCCGAGGACAGAGGCTCATGAGGAAGCTCTTGTACACAGATTCTGGGAAGTCCTCAGGATTGATGGCATCATTCTGAGGGAATAGGCACATTGTCACCCCCGCCCATACTGGCCCAGAACTAAGACCCATAACCTAGACAAGGAGACTTGATCAAAGAAAGTGTTCAAGGCAGACGAAGTATACCCTGAGCACCTGCCTCCCAGAGTCCCGGCTCTAATCAGACATGCTTAGCCGGTTTGCTCTGACGATGGTGGCCAGTCCCTTGGCTGGAATGGGATCAGAACCAAGTGTGACCAGAATAATGAAAAAATGTGTCAGAGTCAGCTTGCAGGGCAGTAGGTAGGACCTCTCTCTTTTAGCAAAGGACAATTTTTCACAAACGAGCAGTTTGAATATGAATTTATATGCACCTACCAACAGAGCCCTGAAATACACAAAGCAAAAACTGACAGGATTGAAGGGAGAAAGAGATAACCCAACAACTGGGGCTGGGAGTGTGGCTCAGTGGTGGAGCGTTCACCCAGCACACGTAAGACCCCGGGCTCTGCAGTGGAGAACTCGCCCAGCACACGCAAGACCCTGGGTTTGATCCCCGGTACCCCAATAATAACAAAAACAATAATGGAAACACCAAAAAAAGGGACAAAAAAAGTAAGTTACACTTTTTCAAAATTTAAAACTTTTGTGTTCTTAAAGTCACCGTCAAGAAAGAGAAAAGACAACCCCCAGAAGAGCCATGATATTTGCAAATCAGATATCTGACAAGAAATAACAGGAAAAAGACAAGCCACTTGGAACATAGGCAATGGGTATGCATAGTTATGTCTGCAAAGAAGATATACAGATGACCAATAAGCATGTTTAAAGATGCTCAATGTCACTGCCATTAGGGAAATGCAAATCAAAGCCCCGATGACAGCAGGTGTGGAGCTACAGCACTGCAGTCCCGCGACTCAGCAGCTTGACTTGAGCTCAGGAGTTCAAGACCAGCCTGGGCACGCAGCGACCGGCAACAGTCTCAATAACATAGAAACCATTTTAAAAAAGAAAACAATGAGATACTACACTCCTACTAGGATGGTTTAAAAGATAGTAACAGCGTTGGTGGGATGTGGAAAAACTGGAACTTTCATACAGTGCTGGTGAGATTACAAAACGATGCAGGCGTTTGAGAGAGCAGTCTGGCAACTCTCTGCAATGTTAGGTAGTTACCGTGTGCCCCGACAGTCACATGGGTGTGCATGTATCCAAGACAACTGAACACGTACGCACACAAGATAATGCCCGTGAGTATTCACAGCATTAGAATTCAAAATAGCTAGAACCCAGGGAAAACCCAAGTGTTCATCGACAGATAATAAATACACAAAATGTGTCTATCCATACAACGGAGTATGACTTCACAACAAAAAGTAGCTCAGGTGCTGGAGGAATGGCACAGTGGTTAAAGCACTTGCCTAGCAAGCGCATGGCCCTGAGTTCAATTCCCCAGCACCACACAAACCCAGGCATGGTGGTGCCGACTGTAATCCCAGCACTTGGGAGGTTGAGGCAGGAAGATTGCCTTGAGTTCAAGGGCAACCTGGGCTACTTAGTAACTTCAGGACCATCCTAGGCTACAGAGCAAGACCTTGTCTCAAAAAAAAGTAGCCCAGTGGTTAGAGTGCTTGCCCAGTGTGTGCAAAGCCCTAGATCCGATCCCTAGCGACACATAAAAATCAGCTGGGCTTGGTAGTGCACACCTGTAATCCCAGCACTCAGGAGGCTGAGGCAGAAAGATTGCCGTGAGTTTAAGGCCAGCCTGGGCTATAGAGTGAGTTCAGGACCAGCCTGGGATATAGAGAAAGACTTTGTCTCAAAAAAAAAAAAAAAAAATTGAAGTGGCAACACATGCTACACCATGGGCGAACAAGGGAAACACGCTCAGGGGAGAAAGCCCAACAGGAGAGAACATGTGTTGTTGGAATCCATTTATGAGCAATGCCCAGAACTGACAACTCGTCGAAATAAGAAGCAGGAAGCAGATTAGTAGTACCCAAGGGTTCTGTGCCTTTGCGTTTTGTCTCCCTGGGAATATATATATATATATATATATATATATATATATATATATATATATATATCTTTCAGGATCTTCCCAGGAGGCCAACATCACTCTCACTTTGGCTCAGAGGATCTGAGCAGGAGAACTTGGAGGAATCTCCCAAGTCCGTCTCTGCCCCTGAAGATAGGTCAGTGGCTTTACTGGGACATGAGGACAGCAGATAAAGGAGGGTACAGCTAAATCTGGAGCTCCAGCAGCGGGCGAAAAGGAAGGTGGGTGCGGACAGGCAGCCAGCAAGTGGCAGGGACTACAGGGACCACAGCAGGAGCCCGGCTTAGCCTCAGCTTGGCTCCTGACTGACCTTGGGGGTCACCAGTGCCACAGAGCTGCGCCTAGGTGGGGGCAGTTTCCCTCTGGGATCAGCAGGGTCTTAGTTTTATTCATTTATAATGTTCTAAATCCTTACCAGGAGAGCGTACTCCCTGGGCACAGCCTGTGGCCTCTACCAGGGTGCCGGCCAAGGAGGTGGGGCCTGAGATCCCCTCCCAGCCCACTGGAATCTGTCTCAGGGCCCCCTCTATCCCGGAGAGATCCTTTCTGGTAATTCACATACGGCACCTTGTGGGGTGACCCTGCTGACAACTTGTAATTAAAAATTAATTGTTTAATTAAAAAGAAACGGAAAACTGCTTTTCTGTGTTGAGCTGCAGCCTGTCCTGGCAGCTTCTACCCTGGCTTCTGTTCCTCTCCCCCCATGCCCTGCAGAATGAATCCTTTTCTGGAGCTGTCAGGTCCCTGCAGACGGCCTCCTGTCCCTCTTGACCTCAACTCACTCCTCCAGCTTCAAAATGTCCACTTCAGTTTCTGTTTCTCAGGCTACAACAGGAACACTGGCCTTCAATATGGCCCACCATCCAGGGCCACCAAGGAGTGCAGGACCTGCTCTGAACCCAGCGCCTCACCCCCTAGCCCTGGCCCCTTTTCTGGGCCAAGACCAGTAACCACAGTTCTGGAGTTAACTGGCTTTTCGGGTTATGGATGGGACTGTGATGCCATTCCTGCCCACCCCCAACCACTGTCACTCCTAGCCAAGCTGCTCTCTGGCAGAACTGGGGTTCCTGGGGGTGGGCCAGGGTGGGAAACCACTCACCTTGCCTTTTGCAAGGTGACAGACACTGAGAGCATCTTCTACCCGCTTGCGGTCAGCAGGAAACATCTGGAAAAAACTGAAGGGGCAAAGAAAGGTACCAGGCAGAGAAGCTGCTGGGTAGGGAGGGAAGGCCTGGGGAGCTGGGCAAAAGCAGGTGGGGGAAGCTGGGGACTCACTTCTTCACAGGAATCTTCCCCTCGGGATTTAGCTGCATCCTGAGCTTCACCAGGCTACAGGGTGGGAAGGAGCCTGGGGTCAGTCACAGCTGGGGGCTGACATGCTTGCCCCCCGCCCCCGGTTAAGGTCACATGGGCAAGCACTTACATCTTGTCCAGGAAAGTGCTGCGGGGGGCGTTGGCTGTCAGCGGGTGCTTTGCCAGGGCCAGGACATCCTCAGCCCAGTCCTGCCGGGCCACAGAGCTCAGCAGTTAGGCCTCTGAGCACAAGGTGCCTAGAGCACCCTGAGGCCCAGGCCTGCAGGGAGCCCAGGCCATCCCAGGCACCAAGGGGCTCCCCACACACCTTGCCCACATTATCCTTGTAGGAGACAAAGTTGTGAAAGGTGAGATCCACCATGTCGGGGCCAGACACCACCGTGAGTGTCTTCAGCAGGAAGTGGCTGTCTGGGAAGTCCATGTTGAAGACCACACGGAGCTTCTGGCTCTGCAGGGAGAGGTGACGCGGCGAGGGTTGGAGGGGAGCTCACCTCACCCGACACGGCTCCCCCATCCCTCTCCCTCAGCCGCTGAGCAGAACCCCACCACTCTGCTGGGAACCGGGCCTTGGCATGCCCATCCCTGTCATCACTAGCTAGATCAGGAAGAACCAGCCCACGGGAAGAGATGAACTGAGCTCATCAGGCCTGGTGTCCTGTTTTTGCCATCTTTGATGGTAGATTTTCAGCTCTCAGACTCGAGTAAACTTGTTATCTCCGGTCCCTTCCTCTAATTTCCCTACCATCCTTAGGCAAATACAGGCAAACCAGCTGAGAGGATGAGGCCTAACCAGCATCTCCCAGACAACATCGGGTGCTCTCAGGGGAGGAGCTGGCCCCTTCTCCCGCCCTGTTACCATTCCAGCTCCCCGTGCCCAGCTCCCAGGCTCAGAGCCCAGGCAAGCCCAGGAAGCCCCGGGTGGCCACATTCCCTCCTTGGCTCAGGCTGGCATCCTTGCTACCCAACCAGGAATCACGTCTCAGAATCAGGCTTCCCACACTGGCCGGGACTCGTCGCCCCATGGGGTATAACTAGGCTGCTTCTGATCTTACCTTGGGAATCTTGGCAAACTTCCCAAAGCGGGTGTCCCGGATGTTAGTGATATCCAGAAACTCCATCTCCTGGAGGAATTGGGAGGGTGAGACACGAGGGATACGGGACAAAAGTCAGGTCATGCACAAAGAACAAGCCAGGCCCGTGGCGCAGGCCTAACATCCCTGCATTCTGGGAAGCTGAGGCAGGAGCATCATAAATTTGAGCCCAGCCTCGGCAACTCAGCAAGACTATCTCAAAATCAAAAATTAAAAAGAGCTGGGGATGTAGCTCAGTGTGAAATCCCTGGACTCCATCCCCAAGACCACGAAAAGGAAGAAGAAGGCGTTGGCGAGGGCAACTCCAGGGACCACCACCCAGAGCCGAGGGCTTCCACAACCCTTCCCATCTCAGCCAACCCTCTAGACGCTGGGACTGCCTTAGGCCACTGGAGCCGGATTTAATCTGTGACCTACAGGTTCTCCTCCACCATCCTGGAGTCTCCGTGCTTCCTTCCCTCCTTCTGCCAGGCTACCAAGGCATTTCCCTAATCTCAGCCCTCAAGTAGCTCAGAACCACTGGCAGAGCTGCAGCCCTTTGTCCCTTCCCTCTTTCTCCAAGTGACAGTGTGGCTGAAACATCTGCTCCCCATGCGGCCAGGGGCTGGGTAACTGAATCCTCCCTCCCAGAGCAACCCATTCAGCGCACATGGAGAGGTCCAGAATCCCCCTTCTAGGCCATTCTCCACTCTTCCCACCCACCCCAAGCATCAGGAGCCTGGCTGGGCTCATCGCGCAAGGAGGAGCTGAGGCCACGGTGGGCAGGGGCTGCCTCACCTTGCTCTGATAGGTCCAGTATAAGTAGTAGCCCTTGGGATCCACGCGGAGGATAACCGGCGAGGCTGCTGATGTTTCCTGCAGAGACAAGGAGTCAGCTGTCTGCCATGGCCCAGGCCGGCGTTCCAAAGCTGGTCATCTTCCCAGGAGTCTGAAGGCATTCCCTTCTGTTCTTCAGAAACAAGAGCTAGGATGGGTTAAGGATTGGAGAGGGCATCTCTAAAAGAGAAAGGTTTTCCTTCTAATCCCAAATAGAGGTTCTCCCTCTACACCTCAAGCAAGTCCTGGATCCCCACCTCACCATGTACCCAAGGTCACTCAAAGCTCCACCAAAGGACTAGAACTTCTCTCCCAGGACTCTGGGGCCACCCAGGAAAGCTTGGCAAAGCAGAGCTGAGTACCTGAACTCTGGCACTCATAGCCAAGGCTGCACGAGCTACCTGCAACCTTCCTCCCTGCAGGCCCTGTGCTCCCTCCATCACCTCCCCACACATCCGCCTAAACATCCCATTATGTCACAAACATCTTTCCTGCTTGCAAAGCACCCAAACCTCCTTGACCTGAAACATAATCAAGGGCCCGCCTGTGCCTAACTCCTTGGGAAGGCCATCCTGGAAATGTGCACTGATAGTCACAGTGTGTGGGGGGAGTGTTCACAGGCCACAAGCACATATGGGAACCAGGAAATCCCAAAACGCTCAGGGACTTCAGGGCAATAAGCTAGACATGTCCTTGGTGCTTAGGGCTCATGCCTAGGGTTTGCTGAATGAGTGAACGGACAAGTGTAAAATCTCTGCCCAATTCCTGTAGCACTCACACAGCACACAGGGTACCTTGTAGGGATCACAGTACCAGCCAAGCACGGTGGCACACACCTTTCATCCCAGCACTCTGGGAGGCTGAGGCAAGAGGCTCACGTTAGAGCTCACCCTGGGCTGGTGATGTAGCTGAGGGTGAAGTCCTTGGGTTCAATCGTCAGTGCCACATACACACACACAGAACATCTGTGTACCTATGAGTGAGATATGTGGGGATCAGAGAGCCTGCCCCCTCCCCCAGAGCATGTGGGAGCAGCACATGTATAAGTACTGCTGCGGTGCAGGGGGGGTCCATGGGAAAAAGAGAAACAGTGGGTCCAAAGGAGGATGGGGCTGAAGAAGTAGTAGCAAGTGGCCCAGAATACAGATGTCAGGGAATCTCACCCGGGAGTGCCCCAGTAGCGCCTATTCATGAACAAACTTTGAGGTAGGCCCAGCGGCCCAGGCTGTAATCCCAGCACTCTGGCAGACTGAGACAAAGAATACTAAATTCAAGCCCAGCCTGGGCAGCTTAACAAGACCCTGTCTCAAATAAAACATTAAAAAAGGGGCTAGGGATGTTGCACCGTCTGAAGACCCTGGGTTCAATCCCCAGTGCCACAAAACAGGAAGAAAGGAAGGAAGGAAGGAAGGAAGGAAGGAAGGAAGGAAGGAAGGAAAAGAAAGAAAGAAAAACTTTGCTACCCTCTCCCGACTCGCAGGCTGTCCCAGGGGCCTGGAGAAGCATGCATCTCGCCACACGCCCATTCTGGAAGGCCTGAGGCCTGTCCTGCAGAGAAGGACAAGACGCAATCCTGAAGCAAAGCTGGAGTTTTGGTTCTAAGTGGTTTCTGAACTAGCAGTGGGTTCTGTGATGACCACTGGCCTAATCTCAGAGGGTGCGGAGGTTGCTGAGTTCCTTCCCACACTAGCAGGAGAGCCCTTTCTCCAGACGCACCATGAAGGGCTGGGGACAGGGCACAGCGTCCAAGAGCCACGAGCCGCTTCCACCCACTGAAGAGCCTCTATCACCGTGCATGTCCCTGTCGCTAGGCTCGGAACAGTACTGCTCATACAAATCAGGGTCCTGCCTCCGGGAGGGGAAGGGGTCAACGGGATGCACAGCTTGGGGAAGGCCACATGGCTTGTCCCTTCCCATGGTGACTCTCTCCCGCTGGTGTATGCACGCTGCCCTGAGGAACTGAGAGGGACCACTTCGCTTTTCATTCTGAGCCACTTCCCTCCTTCCACAGGTTCCTGGGACATGCCACTGCCACATGAGGGAAAAAGAAAGCAACTAACCACACCCCCCCCACACACACACACACAGTCGTGGCAACGGGCCTGAGACCCCCACACCTTACCCATCCCTGGGACAAGCCAGCTCCAGGGCCCTTCCCCCACCGCAGCAGTGGCTGCATTCCTCTTCCTGGGAGCAGCGCAGCACCCTCTCAAGCCCCCTTGCCCTGGAGGAGGGATCTCACACTGGTGTCTTCCCTGGCCCCAGGGAATCTCTGACCCAAGTCCCGGGAGGACCAGACGCTAAGATCAGTCCCCCGTTTAGGAAGAAGCAGACTGGGGGACAGGGTGCAGAGCAACACCTTCCCCTTCCCCAGGAGACAGACCAGCAGGAAGCAGGGAGGGGCACACCAGCCAGCTCCTTCCAGGCCCCTGGTGCAGAGCCTCCAGCTCTCATTTCAGAGTAGGACCGGGCAAGGGTGGTGCACACTGAAGGTGCGAAGGAGCTGCACCTGGGGCTCTGGCCTCCTGCTGGGGGGAAAAGCAGGTGTCTGCGTTGGGAGGGGCCCCTCGGGGTGTGAGTCCTCCCCACCACTGTCCCGGCAGCCGGAGCACAGCCCCTGTGCTCCTGGACCTGTGGAGTGGGGAGGGC
This sequence comes from Ctenodactylus gundi, assembly GCA_004027205.1. NCBI lineage: Eukaryota > Metazoa > Chordata > Mammalia > Rodentia > Ctenodactylidae > Ctenodactylus > Ctenodactylus gundi. Next base: position 48,288 of record PVKB01003397.1, on the reverse strand, counting down.
AGCTCTGGAGCCAAGGAAACTCCCTCCCAGGCCCCCAGGCAGCCCACGTCCTCCTCACTCGAGACACAGAGGCTTGGTCCCAACAGCCAGAGACAAGCACCTCACCCCAGCTTGTTTACCCGGTAGCAGTGCCCGCAGCCTGGCCACGCCACACAGGCGCCAGGGTCCTGGGAGACATAAACCAAGCCTCTGCCAGCAAAGCTCCCTGCCTGGACCCAGACAGCGCAGGGCACCCTGGTCTACTCACATCATCCCATTTGATGAAGCGCTCCCCCTGGCTCAGATAGGCTTTCACCTCAGGGGGCAGCAGGACGGGACTGAGCAGAGTCATGGTGCCAAGTGTCCCCTTCAGAGAGGCTGGACAGTCGCAGGCAGGCGGCAGGAGGGAAGGAAGGGTGGCCCACAGGAGGGGGAGCTGGGCTGGGCTCGCCAGGCCCTCCCCGACAGTCCGGAAGTCGGGCGCTCTTATAGTTCACAGGGTGGCAGTGGCTGGGTGATGGGCTGGGGCGCTGAGCGGCCCATCTGCCTTGTAAATCAGCTCTGCCTGCGGCCCCTGCTCCTGCCCAGGGTGCCCGCTCCCCTCCTGGAAGCCCCCGCCTCCACCCGGGGCCTCAGCACTTCCTGCTGGGGCTTCCTTCTCTGGGCTGCTCAAGCCCAGAGGCAGGTCATGGGGGCTGGGTGCCCCAGCCAGCCCTCTCATCCCAAGGAGCCCAGAGGGGAGGTAAGGGGGACGGTTGCCGGGCTTGAACTAAGGCAAAGTGCAAGGAGCTCGTGGCAGAAGGGATGTCCTGAAGGATGGGGCTGCCCTGGAGGCTGAAGTTGAGGAGGGGACAGTTGCTCCACTGGGATGGAGTGTTTTGAATAAGCAAAGTTAACCGAACCCACACCACACCTTTCTCAATGCTTCCGACCCATGCAAATGAGCACGTGAGGCAGCCAGGCCTGCAGAGTTCCCTGCCCAGCTGCTGCCCGCCAGCTCGGTGCCCTCCCGCAACTCCACTCCCGGAGCAGGGGCTGTCTGGACTCTTTGGGACCGGCACGCCACACGGCCCCTGTTCCCAGGAGTCCAGTCCGAGCCCTGCTCTGCTGTGGCCTACTTCCTCCTACCTAAGCTTCTGCTGACTGCCCGCTTAGCCGGCTGGGAGGAGGGAGCTCTGCCTGTGACTTCCTTCCTCTCTCAAGGCCTGGCTTTCAGCCCTCTGTATCACCACGCCCCTCCCGGCTACTCCGAGACCCTCACCCTGCCCTAGAACTGCCAGGGGTGAGATATTCCAGCAGGACATCCCAGGGCAAGCTGTGCGCGAGTTGGCAGACACCTGTAGGACCAGCTCGAGCCCCTCCTAGGCAATTTATTGAGGCCCTGTCTCAAAAAAAAAAAAAAAAAAAAAAAAAAAAAAATCTGGGATGTGCAAAGTGCAAAGGCTCTGGGTCAATCCCCAGTACTGCAAAACAAAACAAAACACGACAAACCAGTTCATGCAGACTAGCGCTGTGTTGGATTCCCAGCCCAGAAATAATCCCCAGAAAAATAATTCTCAGATCAGAGGGATAGAGTCTGGAACCTTCAGTAAACAGCTCTGAAACTCCCACAGGCGACAGGAGCTCAAGGTCTCTCTCTCCTCCCGTCTGGGGCCCCCTGGTAGCCCTGAAGTCCTGGCCTTCCTTGCGATCATGTTCCTCTCTGTTTGAACGAATTTTGCAAGGGAAATCCCTGCCCCTTCCCAAGGATCCTGCACCTGTCACCTGCAGTGGACCTCGTCCCCACCCCCAACACACACCCTGTTCCCTCCATCCTCATAGAGCCTAGAAAGACAACCCCTCCCTCTGTGGGGAGGCACTGTCTGACCCTGACCATTCCTGTGATCCCAACTCTAACTTCCGTGGGGAACTATGCTCTTCCGCCCACATCCAGACCTGGAGAGCCAGCCAAGCAGAGCTGGCTAGGAGGGCCTTTATGGAAGAGGGCTCTGTACACCTGTAGTTCTGGCTGCCGGGGAGGCTGGGGCAGGAGGATTGCTTAATACCAGGAATTCAAAACCAGCTTAGACAATATTATAGCAAGACACTACTTCAAAAAACAAAATCGAACCTTAGAAAAGCAATTTTTAGGAAGTGTGAGTTGACAAAGCAAAACCTAACAATACAGTGGATATGAAGAAAATCAAGGAAGTCAGGTAAATCCCCATCCTGGGAAACTGAAGCCTTGGGCTCCAGGGTGAGGGGATAGCAGTCTCAGGCCCCCCCCTCCCGGGGTGGGCGGTGGAAGGGCACGAATGCCCCCTGCTGGGCGCACTGGAAAGCAGAGTGGAGGAGCACCCAGGAAAAGCCAACCCACAGGGAACTTGCTGGCAGACCTGTGCTATTAACACCCATGAGGACACAGCGCTAGCTCCCGGAAATGTGGGATGTGAAAGCCTTGGGCAGGTAAAGGTGTTTATGCTTAATGGCTGCCTCAGGGACAGGTCCCACCTTCCGTCTGTCACTTGTTGGTGCTCTGTGGGGATAGCTTTGCTTTCCCAACCTTCTCAGAAGATTACTAGTAGAAGCTGAGCTAACATCCCTGGGTGCCACTTCCAAGCCAAGCAAATGATTAGGTTTTTTACATGATGCCACAAAAGGTCTGATATAGCAGTGGGTTTAGGAGCCTCAACCAGGCCTAGCAAAGTCTCACAAGGATACGGATTACATAATAAAATAACCATAAATCTCTTAGTATAGTGCCTACATATTGAGGCAGGTATTTTTTGTTGTTGGTATTCTGGTTATTTATTTATATCCCATTTTTTTGGTAGCACTGAGTATTAAACCTAGGGCCTTATCACTGAGCTACATCCCTAGACCTTAAAATTTAAAGTTTATTTATTAGGAGACAGGGTCTGCTAAGTCACTAAATTTCCCAGGCTAGGCTTGAACTGGCAATCCTCCTGCTTCAGCCTCCTAAAGTGCTAGGATACAGGCATGCAGATCCGTGCTTGGCTTGTTCACTTACTTATGATCAGACGCTGCCCAGAGAGGTGCACTTGTACTGCTTCCTCGTAGAGGAGCCCACTCTCCCACTCTGTGACTTCTGCCTCTGCAAATTCAACCATCTGCAACAAAAATACTCCAGGGAGAGGGCATGGCAGGACACACTTGTAATCCCAGCACTCTGGGGGACGGAGGCAGGAGGGTCGCCAGGTAGAGCCCAGCCCGGGCAATTTAGCGACTTGGTGAGACCCTGTTTCAAAATAAAAAATAAATAAAACAGGCTGGGGATGTAGCTCAGTACAAAGACCCTGTGGTCAATCCCCAGTACAAAAAAAGGATAATTGGAGGAGGTGGAATCACATCTGTATGGAACATGTACAGACTTATTTTTCTTGTTATTGCTCTCTAAACAAAACTATTTACATGGCATGTATGTTTAATTAGGCATTAGAAGAAATCTAGGAATGATACAAGCGTGCAGGAGGATGTGGTTAGTGATACGCAAATACTGTCCCCTCTTATATAAGGGACTCAAACGTGTGGGCGGAGCCTGAGAACCAGCCCCTAGGCTTGGTAAACAGCAAGAAGCCAGTGAGGACAGGAAGGTGGGAGACAGAACTGGGGGCAACCTGGCCTACCAGAGCGACAGCCCACACCACCAAGGTAAAGAACAGGGTTTCACGGGGACACTGGGCTCCAAGGCACCCAGGCTGCAGGACCCGGCAGGGAAGTGGTGGCTTAGCAGAAGCATGTGGGGGGTTTCGCTGATGGCCAGCTCCACCTGAGACAAAAGGCAGAGCAGCCAATAACCATAGACTCCTAGGCTGCGGCATGAAGCCAACCATCCTGCTGCCACGGGCAAAGCTCTGCCAGCAACGCGCTTTCCCTGCTGTGCTCGAACCCTGTGGGTCAGGCCCGGGGAGGAGGTGGCGGGAGGAGCAAGAGGACAGAGAGTCTGCGTTTCTCCAGATCCTCATCTCTGATGCCAGGGGCGGCCAGCGCTCTAGAACCCACCCAGACGCCATACCGGCTCATCGGTCCACACCCGAGATACGCAGGGAAGTCTGTTCAGGGTGCTGTGGAGTGGGATACACGTAAGCAAGGACATGTGGCAGACAGGGGCCAGGACACAGGATGCATATGACACTTTTGGACAGGGGGTGGGGGTGGGGGGGCGGAGAAAATGCAGCATAAAAAGACCAAGGTGAGCTGGGCCTGGTGGTGCAGGCCTATGATCCCAGCACTCTGGGAGGCTGAGGCAGGAGAATCGTGAGTTTAAGCCCAGCCTGAGCAACTTAGCAAGACCCCATCTCGAAATCAAAGATAAATAAATAAATAAATAAATAAATAAATAGGCTAAGGGTATAGCTCGTTGTGAAGAAATCTGGGTTTGATTCCCAGTACCAAAAAAAAAAAAAAAAAGATACAAGTGGCCAGGTGGTTCACCTTCAGACAGATGGGACTTTTTCTCTGGATCCCAAAGGTTAGAATCAGGTGACCTGGTGTCAGCTGCCAAAAGGAACTTTCTGAGATAGATTTTCTTGCAGAAAACTTACAGGGGAAGGCTTTCAGAGCAAACACCTCTGAGGTAGGGAAAGAGGACTGGGCGGACGAAGGAATGGGTCAGTGACGTTAACATTGACTCACAGCGCTGGGGTCCAGATGCCCTTCAGAGTTAGCCCCAGCTAAGGTGAGGGGGCTGTACTGATTGGGCAGACACCCCTCGAGGAGGCAGGAATGGGACAAGGAAGCTCCTTCGGTGACTGGAGGAAATGCCAAGGGAGAGACTCAAGTGTGAGCCATGAGCAGGTGACATTTGGTTACCTGGGATGTCTGTTGGTGGCCCCAAGGCTGAACAAAGACTCACGTATTGTCACTTCATCCAGCTTAAACCAACTCGCTTTATAAAGGTCGCTGTTCCAAACCACTGGTGATCTTTCCCTGGAAAACTGAGAACTCAGGGGGAAGCTGAGCCACAGCCCTGTTATTGCAGCCAGACTTAGAGTCACAACAGAAATTCACCATTCCCTCCTCTATCCCCAGCCTTGCTTTTCCTTACCTTTGGCTCCCACGCCTTGGTGCTGGGCGGCTTACCTGGCAGGAACACCCTCTCCATCATAACCAGGTAAGAAGGCACCAAACCCTTCCACCTAGAGTCTCAGATGACCTTGTTAGGTCACAGCAGCCCTATCTCTTCCAAAGGATCAGGGTCAGTTACCCTGCCAGGAAGTGGCTCTTTTTTTTATCTGCAGGTATCTTGGCTCAAGGAGTCTGAAGGACGGACAGTAGCCACCCTTAAAGTCTACAGGCTTCTTGTGCTCTTCCCCCTCCGCGAACATGGGGCCTGGAACCGTGGGAACACGGAGAGCAGTGGTATGTGCCGCTATTCCCGCTTCTCCCACACATGGGGCCACAGCACCATGTAACAGGGGATTGGGGACCTGCCATCCCGTTACTTCTGAAAGGTGCTTCAGAAGTGTGAGAGACTGTCCTATTGCTGTCAGCCTTGTTCAGCCAGCGACTTCCGGGTGGCGAGTCACACAAGGGGCACAGAAGAGCCTGTGACTATCTCCCATACTCGGCTATATGCATGGAGTTATGTGAGGTTATGTCAGATCCTGGGTCTGTGAGCGAAACACTCTAGGCCCAAGAGAGTGGTCGTGTGTGTGTGTGTGTGCGTGTGTGTGTATATGGTGGTGTGGATTGAGTCCAGGGCCTTCACACCTAGCTATATCCCCCGCCTATTTTTATTTTTGATTTTCAGACAAGATCTTGCTAAGTTGCCCAGGCTGGTCTTATTTTTTCTTTTTCTTTTCTCTGCATCCCAGGCTGGTCCTGAACTCACTATGGAACCCAGACTAGCATTGGACTCAAGGCAATCCTCCTGCCTCACTACCCAAGTGCTGGGATTACAGGTGTGCCCATTTTATGCCCAGTTCATGTGGTGCTGGAGAATCAAACTCAGGGCCTTTTGCTTTAACCACTGTGCCATTGCTCCAGCCCCAGACTGGTCTTAAACACATGAGCTTCCTGCCACCGTCTCCTAGAGTGCTGGGATAATAGGTCTAAGCCACTGAGCCTAGTTAAGGGGGGCCTTTGAGTAAAAAAAATAAGCCCATATCCACAGTACCAGTCAAATCAAAGTAAGAGGGGTCCCTGGCACTTCTAGAGTAGAAAAGAGTCAATATAGTTACAGCAGATGAGTGGCAGGCTGGACATCTGACAGTGACAACAGTGAGGCCGGCCTGGGTGAGCGGGAGCCCATTCTGCTGGCCACCTTTGTCATGCCATCACATATCTATGCATATGCCCCATCTGCGGCCCTATGGATCCTCTGTTCATGTGTCCATCATGCTGGCACGTGGAGGTTTATGAGGCAGGCCGGCCAACATCATTCCTGCACAGTCCTTGAGCCTCTCTGCTGTGCTGGGTGCCACCTGGTAGACATGAACACTGTCTTAGTTACTTTTTTATTTCTGTGACACCCACAAATTAAGGGAGGAAAGATTTATTTGCTCACAGTTTCAGAAGGTCCCACACAGTCCATTCATAAGTCTCATAAACAACAGAGAAAGCCCGTGGGAGAGGCTGGAGAGCTGCTCACAGCACTGCAGACAGAAGCCAAGCAAGGCTCAGGCAAGGCCAGAGCTTTTCCAGGAAGAAGCTGTAACAGTGATTGTTCTTCCATCCTTTATTTTTTTCAAGCTGCCAGGTGGGCCTCCCCTACGCAGCATAGGGTCCCCTTTCTAACTTGCTGGCCCACAAGTCAATAATCAACCCCTGAAAGCTCTGCCCTGGCATCCCCCAAATTTCAACAAGTTGACACAAGTTCTTCAGGTCAAACTCCAGGCATCCCCTTTCCAGCCAGGCCCCATCTCCCAATAACACACAGTGCCACAGTTATCCTATCACATCTAAATACGTGAAGCTTGGTGGGGGGGGGGGCACTCCAGATCTAAGCCACAGCAGACATGCAACACGCACAGCTCTTTACACTTTGCCCCCACTATCCTGAGTACATCCCCTCCTGCCCAGGCCTTCCCGCTCTCACCTTCCAATACTTTCTAGGTCCATCTACAAAGAATCAAGCCACTCATTGCAGCTCATGAACCTGTACAAATTACCTCAGGCCACTGTATTGATGTAGAGCGAGTCCCCTAGTCATGTATCGGTGACAGCTTAAGGCATTTGGCTGCTGGGCATGCTAGCGCAAGCCTACAATCCCAGCATCCTGGGAGGCTGAGGCAGGAGGATTACAAGTTTGAACACAATCTGGGTAATTTAAGCAACTTAATGAGACCTTAACTTAAAATTCTTTTTAAAAATTTTAAGATGGCCAGGGAACATAAAGTGAAGGTCTTGGCTTCAATCCCTAGTACAAAAAAAAAAAAAAAAAAAAAAAAGGCTATCTTGTTCTTTCTTCAGTGTACAGTTACCCAGCAAATGGCCCTGGTGCCTTTAAGGAAGGAGCAGGGAAATGACTTCTGCATTGCCACAGTCCTGCAGGAGACTCCCTCCTGGGGACCTGACCTCTGGGTCTGGACATCTAAAAACTGAATGGGATCTGGAAACCAGACAAGGGATTGTGGCTTTTTTATTGGAGGGACTGCCATCAACCTCTGGGTCTTTGATCCTTGGTTTCTTTTCATTACACAGCCCAGTGACTCTCAATGTGTGGTCTGCAGACCCCTGGGGTCCCTGGGACCATTGAGAGGGTTTTACAAGTGCAGGGTTATTTTCATACTACTACTAAGATGTTATTTGCCTTTTTAACTGTATCGACATTTGCCCCGCTAGTGCAGCAACTGTAGGTGCAACTTCTGACCTCTTAGTACACAGGCTGTGCAACAGAGCTGACCTATCAGTGCAAAGAAAGGGAAAGGCCAGTGGGGCAGGGAGAGAGTCAGCTACACTTAGGTGGTGTTCTGTTGTGTGTCGTGTTTGTGGCACTGGGGACTGAACCCAGGGCCTTCACACTGAGCTACATCCCAGCCTTTTTTCTTTTTTCTTTTCTTTCTTTCTTTCTTTCTTTCTTTCTTTCTTTCTTTTTTTTTTTTGGAGGCGGGCAGGGTTTCATTATGTTACTCATACCGGTCTTGAAGTGACTTTCCCTCCTCAGCTTCCTGAGTAGTTGGGACTACAGGTATGTTCCACTATAAGCAGCCTCGAAGAGTTTATTTATTTAGCAGTACTAGAGAGTGCTATCACACTGAGCTAAGTCCCCAACCCAGTATTTAAAATATTATTTTGAGACAGTCTCACTAAGTTGCTAAGTAGCCCAGGCTGGGCTCCAACATGTGAACATCCTGTTTTGGTCTCCCAGAATGCTGAGATTATAGGCTTGTGCCACTCACAGGGTGAGTAATACCACCCCTGGCTGCCCGGCGGCTTGGCTCAGGGACACTGCCTTGTTAACCACTTTCATAGCCATACTGCCAGGACCCCCCACTGCCCCTCCAACATGTTGCTCATTACAATAGTTGCCTCACTATCTGGCTTCTGTTATCCTATGGGTCTGTCGCCTCGGGTGTTATTAAGGATCCAGTTCTGGGAGGGCCTCTTGTTGGCCTCCAGAGGACAGCAAAATGGAGATGCTCAGAGATGTTGGTACCCTTCTTACCATCTATTCCTGTCGCTTGATCCCACAGTACCTATCCTCTGGGTATTCCCCAGGACTTCCATGGGTGCCTGGCTGCACACAGAACACTCACCACAGCATGCCCCGCCGCAAGCTTTTTATTCCTGTAGAACCAGTAATTGAACCCAGAGCCTTTTCATTGAACTACATACCCAGCTCTGTTGATTATTTTTTAATCTTGAGATTAAAATCTTGAGACTGAATTGCTGCATAGCCCAGTCTGATTTAAACCTGTGATCTTCTTGCCTCAGCCTCTCAAGTAGCTGAGATCATAGGTAAATGGTCCCACAGTGGTTTGGGAATTCCCACTTCTCTTTGGTGGGCCAGTGCCTTTTTTTGCCTCCCAAGATCCTTATCAGAGAGTATTCACTGGAGTAACTCTCATAGCAACAACATCCGCCTAATTCTGTGCTACCCTCCACCTTTGCAGCTCCTGCCTCCCGCCCATATGCATTGGCTAATTCTGCAGCGTCTTCAGGAAATAGTCTCAGCACCTCTACCTTTCTCCTGGGACAGGGTCTCACCCTATGGTTCAGGCTGGTCCCAAACTCACTATGTAGCCCAGGCTGTCCTAGAACTCACCCAAACCTCCTGCCTCAGCCTCCTGAGTGCTGGGATTATAGTCATAAGCCACCACACCTGGCTTATGTGGTACTGGGGAATCGAACACAGGACCTTGCTCATGCTAGACCAATGCTTTAACTTCTCAGCCCTGGAGCAGTTTCTTGTGCAAAATTAAGATAAGTAGTAACTGGCTGATAAGTTGCTGCCAGGCAATGAGATAAGGAACACAGGTCCTGGTAGAGTGCCCAGCGCTTGCTAAGGCCATGTTACTGCTGTTGACTGTTCAGAACTTTCCAAAGCCTGAAAGGGCTGCCACGGGGAGTAGACAGTAGAGCACACTGTCAGAAACTGTCATTTAGCCGACAATCCATGGCGACATTGTGGAGGAGGTGCTAAGATTCATGGGGTGTACACAAACGATGCCCTTTTGGGCCCACTCGGTCCCCAGCTGCCTAGATTCTCATTTCTGCCTACCCTTAGCAGCAAGGGGCTCTTAGAGAAGCGCATGCACTTTTAGGCCACTAGGGGGCCATTTAACTGCCTGTAATAGGAATAACACTAATGGTTTCTTAATGGCTCAGGCACCAGGGAGATAGGCTCAATTATATCTGAAAGCATTTTGAGTTCTAGGGGTAAAAGACACTATGTAAATCCAGATAATAAATAGGGCTTATTGATGACAGGTTAAAGAACCCGGCACTGTTTAGTTTGGAGAAGAATAGAGCAAGAGAAATTGAATAAGGGCTTCGAGCATACTATTCTTTAGTATGGAAAAGAATGACATGCCGTTTTCCCACTCTGCTGGAAACCAAACAAGAAAGAAGTCGGTTAATTGCAATAGAAATACAGAGACACAATATGGAGTGCACTGCAGAGAAGGACTCAAGGGAGGCTTTGTGTTGGCCTGTGTGGAATCTTTAAGGAAAATTCACCTTAAGACAGTTGCCTTGTCCTGCCAGAGAATAGCAGAGAGACAGAGGGGATGACTTCCAGGTACAGTTCAGGGATTTTTAACTCAACTGGCTGCCTTCTCGGCCAGCTCTGGCTGACCTGGGAACAGAGTGGAGAAAAGAGGGTGTTGTTTTTTCCTCATCTGCTCACAGAAGGTAATAAACAGCCCAAACTCTCAATGTCCTTGAAATTTCTCAGAAAGTAAAAAGGCAAGCTTTTCCTTGAAGTCGCCTCCACCTGAGGTTTGGTGGAAACTGAGACCAAAGGGCTGGACTGGAGACCAACGGCCAGCAGCACCCTTGGCAGCTGAGGGGGCCACTTGGTTTCCATTTGTACAAGTGGCAGGGCAGAAGTGTTGGGGAGGAACTTCCGGAGGGGGTCTGGAAGTGGAAAGTTCCTGGAGAAGAGGAAGAAGAGGACATGGAAGGGCAGAGGAGGTCCTGCCCCACAAGGCCAGCGGCAGGCGAGGCTCACACTTGCAGGAGACATAGGGGTTTCCCCTCAGGCACCCCAACACACCCTCACACAGTCACTGTCTCCTTTATCCATTCCCTCAGACACCCAGGCAGTCCACACAGCCCGTCTGGGAACACAGGAAGTAGGATTCAAGGCAGAAGGAACTAGAAATTCTGGAAAGCTTTATAGAGAGGGAATGGGGGAGGAGAGAAGGGAAAGGGAAGGGTGGAAGGAGGGGGAAGGCACAAAGAAGATGACTACTGGGAGCCCAGAACTAAGAGGGGTTGTCAGCACGCGGGCAGGGGACATGGGTGGATCTGAGGGACAAGCCTGAGCCCTGGCCTGGAGCCAGGAGGACACTCCTCACACGGAAAGGGGACAAGGAAAATGACATGTTGGGCTTAGAGGCAGATAGAGGATCAAAGAAGGAGAAAGCTAGGAGCCCACTCCCCCAGTGCCGTGCAGCAGCCCCTCTGTCTAAATCGGGACCAGACCTGGCAATCAGAACCGCCAAAGGCGAGACCCTGCCGTGAACTTGGCTAGCTGAGGGAGGGCGCCTCCGGTGAACCAGCCCTGCCTGTGGCTTTGCCCCGAGGCTCAGGAGGCCTAGGCAGCCCGATTCTGGCGGCTCTATGGACAGGGCACCGGGAAGACTCCAGCAGAGTCCCTAAGTCCAGCCTGGTGTCAGGAAGGAGGGCGACAAGCTGCGGCCTCAGTGCGCTCTCGGCTCCTTGGGCCGAGCCGGCCTCCTCAGGTGCGTGTGTGGGTGGAGGTGGGGACACTGGGAGGCCCGCCAGGGAGCAGGGAGCGAGCCGCAAACCGCGTGTCATCCCCATTTCAGGGGTGGGGGTGGAAAACAGACCTGGGGGCCGAAGCCCGAACTGCTCTGCCACCCGTCACTCGGGAACCCGGGCGTAGCGGGAGGTGCCAGAATTGACAGCTCGGCGCCGCAGCCACCCCGCCCCCTTCCCGTTCGGCACCCCGCCCAGCTCAGCGCCCTTCCCCTTTTAAAGAAGCGCCCCAGGCGCCGGCCCGTGCGGGCCCGCGACGACGTCGCCCCTTTAAGAAGCCGCGGTCCCCGACTCTCTCTTAACTGGGCGTCGCCACGGGGCGCTCGGCGCCGGCGCGCAGCCGCCTCCCCGCGCGGCGCTTCCGGGCCCGGCGGCGCCCTTTTAAGAGGCGGCCCGGCGGCGCCCCCCGCCCGGTGCCGGCGCGAGGCGGGGCGGCCGGGCGGGAGCCGAGCGCGGAGCGCGCGGCCACTGGAGAGCGGGCGGCCGGCGGCCGGGCAGGCGGCGGATGGGGACGCGGAGCCGGGCGGCGGCGGCGGCTGTGGCGGCGGCGGGGAAGCAGCTGACGGGCCGGCGGCGGCGGCGGCGCAGGCGGTGACGGGCCCAGCCGGCGGCGGCGGCGACGCGGGGCGGGCCGCGGGCCGCGGGCGCGCGAGGCGGCGGCGGCGGAGCGCGGCAGCGCCGGGCCCGGGCGCCGGGCCGCCCTTCCCGCGCCGCGGGCCGCCGGGCCCCCCGCAGCCGGGGCCGTGGAGCACCGGGGCAAAGGCCGGGGCCCCCCCATGAAGGAGCGCGACGCGGCCCCGGCCGAGCGGGGCAAGCCGGCCACCTACACCGGGGACAAGAAGGCGAAGATGGCGGCCAAGACCAACAAGAAGTGGGTCCGGCTCGCCACCGTGTTCGCCTACGTGCTCTCCGTGTCGCTGGCCGCCATCGTGCTCGCGGTCTACTACAGCCTCATCTGGCAGCCGGTGGGCGCCGGGACCTCGGGGGGAGCAGCCGGCCCGCCCCCCGGCGGCTCCAACGCCACCGGCCCGTCCGGGACTTCGGGGGCGGCGGCCGCGGGCAACAACGCCACCAGGTCGTCCCGCCGCGAGGCGCCGCGCGCCGCGCCCCCGCTGCAGGCGACGCGGCCGGAGCCTCCGGAGCCCCCCGCCGACGGCGCCGCGGCCGGGCCGCTGGAGAGGCCGCGGGGGCCGGACGAGGACGAGGACGGCGCGGCGGCGGCGGCGCCCGGGAGTCATTGAGCCTCCGCGCCGGGGGCAGCTGGGGCGCAGCCCCGAGCCCAGAGGCTGGACTTGGCGGCGGGACGGGTCGGCGAGCCCACGGGAGTGACCCCACGCGAGTGGACACCCGGCCCGCACACACACCCCTACGTTCGCCACCTCGCCTCGGGAACGGATGGCCTGCAGCCCGATCTTCAGCCCGGGGACCGCGATTCGCCGCCGAGGACTCGGGGTTGGGTCTGCCAGGGCCACAGGAGGGGTGGGGAGGATGGGGAGACCCTAGCGCGGAACCCTCTGCGCGCCGGCTCTGCTCGTCCTACGTGCAGGGGTAACTGGAGCGTTGCCCCGAGACTTGGTGGAAGAAGGACTTTTTTTTTTTTTTTAATAAGCTGAAGCTCTCAATAGGAAGAGGGCACCAAAAGTAGTGGAGCTCAGGTACGTCAACCTAGTTGCAGCGGCCAGAAATGCATTTAATTTTTAAACCCCTGTATATACTTGTTGACATATGCACTAGGAGCTGTGATCACGCGGAACTCTGAGTATCCTCCCACTCCCTGGGTAGCTACTAACTGATGGGCTCCAGCAAGGGCTATTTGCTGGCCTCCAAAGTGCGCCCAGCCAGAAGGGTGCAAACATGGCTTTCCCTCTCCCCGTCCTGGTTCAGAAAGACAGGCTTATAACGTTCTTGCAGGAGAGTGCAGGCATTCTTAGACTCCTCGCATGACAGTGGACGAAGTAGAAGCAGGGTGGGCAGGGTGGGCACTGTCCTGACCCCCCTTCCCACCCTCGTGCCCCGCCAAAGCGGCTTCCTGTTGCAGCCCCACGTCTGGATGGGGGCCAGGGGTGGTGGCCGGGAAGCAGCAGGCCTTCCCCTCGGAAGTCCTGAGGAAAAGCAAGCTCTTGGGAGCAGAGTGGCAGCTGCCCGCACCCCTTGCTCCTCCAGCTCCATCTGCTCCTCATCTTTTCTTGCTCCTGGGGGTCTTGTCTTGCCCACCTTTGCCTTCTCTCTCTTTCTTGAGCCTCTAGCCACACAGCTGCTCTGCGGCCGGTCGAGATCCGCTTCCTTGGCGTCCTGTGGGTCACACTGCGGAGTGGGGCTTTCACACTCTGATGGGGGCTAGTGGGCTTTTGCGCTTGGACTGTGCTTACGATTGCGCTTGGATGGCCAGTTAGGGACCAGCCGTGGGAATGTTGAATTGGCTTGTCCTTATCCTTCCTGGTAAGCCACGCGTTACTGCAAGCTATGATTTTTTAGACGAGTCGACGGGTATCAAGGGAAATGGCATACATACAGCTTTGGGGCAGCAAGAATTATACTTCGACTTGGATTCCGTTTTCTTCGGCCACTTGCTTTTCAGCAATTGAGTGTGGGTAGTGACAAGATACCAAACCCTTTATTGTTTCCTTTTTTTGGGAATTGAGGCACTTTAAAAGAAAAGGAAAGGAGAGAAAGAAAAAAGGAAACTTATCCACCTGAGTCCTGAAACAGCGTGTGTTTTGGTTTTCCAGCCTATACTCTCATTAGCTCTGCTCCGGATTTCCAGGACAACAGCCTTGTGTTAAGCCATGTCCTGTTGAGGACAAGAAAGTAGCAACTGAGCTGTGGTAGCAGGCTGGTAACACCTGAGGTCTCTGGGCTTAGAGATTTCTTAGCAGCTGACTAGGACTTCATTAGGAAGCCCTTGAGGCCTTTTTAAATTTTTGGTGAGAGACTAGGGGAAGAAAAAATACTACTTTATAACTTCAATAATAGCCTGTAATTTATATTTAATGTGTGAATTTTTAGTCCTATATTTTAATAATTTGTAAATTGATCTCTTATTCCAAGAATCCTTTGGACTCCCTGGAGACCACTTGTGAGTCCCGTGTCCCTGTCCACCACCCTCCCCACCCCACCGCCCCTTCCCAACCTGCTTTCTAGACTGTTTAAATCCACTTTGGGATGGGTCATAGAGCCCGGTGAGACCCTTCGCGGGTCCAGCCTGCCTCCTGACTCTAAGCCTTCACTGGAATTGGGACATTGGCTCCAGCCCAGCTGTGAACATGACCAGAGACATTATTTATAATTCAGCCATTCAAGATATACCTGTACTCAAAAAGTCCTGTATATTTTTTAAAAGTTTTATTTTTCAGGTGAACAAAAATACATTCTAAGAACTCTGCCTAAGCCAGTGTCTGTGATCGTGTCGCCTGTGGGCTTTGTGGGGAAGGAGCGGGTGCTCAGTGGGGGCAGCGCAGGCTTCGGCTTCGGGAAGAGCTACCTCCCTGTTTGTCAGTGCCTGCTGGCTCAGCAGAGCTGATTGGTGAAGGGTGGCGTCTTAGTTGGGAAGCAGTCGAGGGGTTATGAAAGACAGCGGTATTTAGCTCAGCCACTTTTGCCATTCTCGAAAGGCTGAAAAAGTTCTGCACAGGACCCTGAGCAGATGCGCAGTAGCTGACAGGGCCGCAGGCCCAGCGAGCAAGAATGCTGAGTTCCATCTCCAGCACTTAGGGGTGCAAACACGAGGGGAGATGAGCACCCCGCTGGCCCCTCGGCAGATCCGGAAATGCTGGGTGGGGGGAGGCAGACCACTGGTCTGCACTGCTTGCTCAAGAGGGTCACCTACCACAGAGCTAAGCAGGTAAGAGGTGGTAGTTGCTTCAAAGGGACTCTTTTTTTTTTCCTCCCCTTAAGGCAAACAAAAAGCCATGTGGGTGAAGAACACAAATTCAAGGGATTAGTATGTGCAAAATACGTGGTAAGCAATTGAGCTCAGCTCGTTCTTAGACAATGCTGCCCAGCACAAATCCAGAACGAGAAGCTAGTGTTGAGGGGCCCCCTGCAGCCTGCCCTTCTCCAGAGCTGGCAGGGGGGAGCCACTGGGCTTTAAATCACCTTGTAGTCTGCAGGGAGGCTTGGAAAAAGTCCGCCCTTCCTTTATTTTCCTCTTCAGCCTCCACAATGGCTTTCCGCAAGCAGGCTTGGGAAGGCAGAGCCAAGGGGAGGGAGAGTCTCAGAGCTCCTTGAGTCAACCCCTCCTTTCTGCAGACGATGGCATGTGGCTTCACACGTTGGGCACAGGCAGCAGTGGGTACAGCAGGAGCCGCTGCTGGTGGAGCACGGCTTGCGTGGCTAGGAGCGGTGGTCCGATGGCTTTTGATACAAGCATTGGAAAGGAGCTGTTGTATGAGCGCCAGATTTTAAGTTAGGAATGAGAGGCTATGCGAAGAGAACTAGTTGCTCCTTCTCCTCCTGTGTGCCTGTACTACTGGATTATTTCTAGGTGTTCACTCATGTTGGAAGTTACCATGTGCATTTATTCCCTGGCAGCCTGAATTTGAAGGAAGAGAAAATTCTCATTTGAAACTGAAATTTTATTTATTTTTAACTAATTTATTTGTTCTTTCAGACAGGGTCTTTCTCTGTTAGTCCAGGCTGGTCCCGAATTTACGAAGTAGCCCAGGCTGGCCTCAAACTCACAGCAGTCCTCTTGCCTCAGCCTCCTGACTGCTGAGATTATGGGAGTGTGCCACCATGTCTGGCTAATTTTTTATGTGGTACTGGGAGACTGAATCCAGGGACTTGTGCTTGCTGCACAAGTGTCTGATTACTGAGCTACACCCTCAGCCTGAAAGTGAAATTTTAGAATATGTGGGGTCAGAACTCTTTAAACAGAGGTTTTGTTTTTGTTTTGAGGCAGGTTTTCACTCTAGTCCAGGCTGGTCCTGAACTCACTCAGTAGCCCAGGCTGGCCTCGAACGCACAGCAATCCTGCTGTCTCAGCCTCCCAAGTGCTAGGATTACAGGTGTGCACCACACCCAGTGTATGTGGTGCTGGGGAATTAACCCAGAGCCTTGAGCTAAGCGTTTTAACCACTGAGCTATTCCTCCAGCCCCTAAACAGCTTTTGAGTATATCCTTTCTTCCCTGTGGATATTCAGAGGCCAAGACCTGTTTCTCTTCCCAGTATCTGTAGGTTTCTACATTGGAGGCTGTGGTTGTAGCTGTTTGGTCTACCTTGTTTTTCAGTTTTCACTGGGGAATTCTAAGATAGCACGTTTTTTAGTCGCGTATTTATATCCTATTTTGAAATGCTGAAAGCAGAGCGTTTGCTTGTTCCTACATCTTTCTTTCTTTCGTTCTTTCTTTCTTTCTTTCTTTCTTTCTTTAGTGCTACATATTTCTTTAAGGGGAAGTAAAAGCTATTTAGAAGGGTAATAATTGCCCTTTTCTGTCTGAAGAGAATGGAGGTATTTCTGGAATTGCGATTCAGTAACACAAAGGTCACAGCTATGCTTTTGTGGAGAAAGGGACTGCCTGGGCTTTGCCCATTTCTCATGGCCAGTGCTAACTAGGTACTCAGAGTTTGCTGGTCACCTGGTTGGTCCTGGCGTTAGGTAGAATTGGCTTTCGTGTCATTATGGTGTCCGTGTCAGAATCCGTCTGCTGAGCTACATCGACAGCCCACAGTCTGGTACAAGCAGCCCCTGCTCACTGTAGCTACACTAACCTGTCTGGCCTCAGTTTCTTTATGTCCAAGCAGAGGGATGTCTAGGTTTCGCCGGGTTTTTTCCAGGTGTCAAAAGTCCACAGCTGTGTCCCATGTGGTACTTAATGAACACGACATAGACTGTGTGACCCACTCATTCTCCTGTCCCAGCCCTAATGGTGAGCTACAAAAATAGATGCTCTGTTGACAGTTTTTGGTTGCATCTGTTTCACTTGCTGACGTGGCCTGTGGTTTGGTGCTGCCTGTGTTATGCCTTTGCTTCCCTCCAGAGCTAATTAAAACAACAAACAAAACATGCTTCCCTCTGCCACACACCCGGCCTCCACAGGCTCTCCATCCTCAGGCCGAGCAGCCTTGGCTCCCAGCATCCCCCGTGCACACAGGCCGCCTGATTAGTGTGGAACACAGTGGCCACGTTGGTTCCCTGTGCCCCACTCACTTCTAGAAATTTGGTGGAGTTACTAGGAAGGATCAGAAAATGATCACACAGTTCTTGTGCTCTTTTTGGTCATGTTCACGCTGCTAAGCTGCTCTTTTCCTCAATTTTAGTAATCACTTTTGCAATAGCTTATCTGTTAAATAGCAATAAGAATCTAGTATCCTTAGGAATATCTTCCATAAAGCACTACTGTTCATTCAAGAACTACTTACTTAGTGCCCACAGCGTGAGCCTCAAAAGTCCCCAAACAAGCTTTGTCCAAAAGACACCAGTGTGTTTGTCTGTGGAGAAAGGGACTTCCTTTAAATGTTTCTGTCCCTGTCCCTCAGTGCTCTTAACATTTGTGAAGGCCTCCTTGACTCATGTCCCAGAGGCCCCCTGACTCAGCTCAGCTCCCTGTGGATACCCAAAGCAGTATCAAGTCACAGCAGTTACCACCTCAGCTGTAGGCAGTTCCTGGCTTCCTGAGGACATGGGTGAGGATGCATTGTGTTCTCAAGAGGGAAGGCCCAAACTGGAAGATTGGACACATATGGACTCAGCAGTAGCCCTGGTGAAGGCCCTGGACCTCTCCCTTTCTCTCAGTCTCTCTCTCTCTCTCTCTCTCTCTCTCTCTCTCTCTCTCTCTCTCTCTCTATCTCTCAACTGGGTCTTGCTCTATAGTCTAGGCTGGTCCTGAGCTCACTAATGTAGCCCAGACTGGCCTCAAACTCACAGCAAATCCTCCTGCCTCAGCCTCTCAAGTGCTGGGATTACAGGTGTGTGCCACCACCCTCAGCTAACCTTTATGTGGTGGTGAGGTTTCAAACCCAGGGCCCATGCTGGCTAGGCAAGCTCTGTGACTGCTTAGCTATACCCTGAGCCCCTGAACCTCTCCCTTTTCTGCAAACCAAAAGGAACTTTATGCGAGCAAACAGAAGTCATAGATGTGAAAAGGCTGTGAGATCTTGGGAATAAATGTACCGTGTATGCACACGGAGTAATACATTTCTGGGGCATGTTTGTCCCTTTGGGAAAGAATGACACATGGAAAGACATCTAAAGGCCCAGGCGGCAAACATGACACCAGGGCCGAGGCCAAGGCATCGGTACCACCCTCACCTGGGAACTTGGTAGAACTAGGACACCTGAGGCCCATCCCATGCCGCCCACAGGATGGGCGACTGTGGGTTTGCAGCACCACTGGCCCAGCTTACAGATGGGATGTTTCTGTTTTGACAGCTGGCTATCAAGGTGACTTCTGGCTCCTTTGTGTAGTTGAAGCCGCTGTGCTGCTGTGGCCTCACTGGTGTTGGTGAGCACAGAGAAAGCCTGCACAGTCCATTATCTTTGACAGCTGCAGCAGAATTTGCCCTGGAGTGCGTACTGGGAGCTTGTTAGGCAGGTGGCAGCCTGAGGCCCCTCCGGCTCTGACAAAGGTACTGGTGTGCTGACCTTGCCTCCTGCCCGGGCCTGCTGCTCCAGCCAGTCCTTAAAAGGAGCCGTGGGTGCCACATTTGCTCTTCCTGGTGCCATGTCTGCACTATTTCACTTCCCTGGCGTCAAGTGGATGCTTAATGAGGGCTGTGACGCAGGCCGCAGACTGGAGAGGAGGCAGCCCTGGATCCTGTTCGCCCGGCTCCTCCCAGCATGGGCCCCTGCCCTTCAGCCCGGCCGCCTCTCACGCCTTTCCCACTGGCCCCTTAACTCTGACGCAGAAGGAAACACGGGTGGGGCCTGTGGACACTGATAAATGACACAAGTGACAGAAGTAATGTGCTGCCTCTTTTCTGTTCTCTGGTCCATGCCTCCTCGATTTAGTCCCCACATCCCAAAGAAGGCACACCGGCTGGAGAGTTCTGCCATTTCCTTGAGTCTTTGTGGGGCGCCAATACTATCTTTCCCTGCTATTCTGTCCCCAGGACCAGGGTCAGGGCTCGAGGAGACTGTTGGTGGTCAGACCTTCCAAAATGGTATCTTGGCAGGTTAGCTGGACATCTTCTAATTTCAAGGATTCCCCATAAACTCCCTTGACCATGAGAAAATATGGCTATACCGGGACCCAGGGGCATAGACCTGAGCTCCCAGCACTCTGGACAATTCAGCAAGAGTCTTGTCTTAAAAACGGGCTAGGGATATAGCTCAGCCATGGACCCGATCCCTAGTACGGGGAGGGGGTGCGGGGAGTCATAATGATTCTTTCAGTGGTGAAACTTAACTCTAGGAGGCACGGAGCAAATTCCAGAAAGCGTTTGGTTTCAGGGGATTTTTTATTTATTTATTTTTTTTGAGGCAGTGTCTCACTGTGTAGTCTAGGCTGGTCCTGAACTCACTATGTAGCCCAGTCTGGCTGTGAGCTCACAGCAATCTTCCTGCCTCAGCTTCCCAACTGCTGGGATTATAGGCATGTGCCATCACAATCCGGCTTATGTAGTGCTGAGGGATCAAACTCAGGGCCTTGTCCTTATTAGGCAAGTGCTTTAACCACTGAGCTACATCCCCAGCCCCGCTAGACCAAATATTAAAGGAACAAAAACTGTGGTATGGGATTTGTGAGATTGCAGCTGATATAAACAGAGGAAAAGGGCCACCACACGCTGAGCCTAAGAGCCAGTGTGCAGAGTAAAGGGGCAGAGAGCGTGTCTGTGGCCGGAGGGACCCTTGGAGACGTCCTTAACTCCACTAGACCACCAAGGGGGAATTAAAAGAAGTGAAATGCCCTAGGGGTCCGGATAAATATTACAAACCATTCCTCCTTCCCTCTGAGGACACTGACACCAGGGAAGGTGCTGGTAAATTCACAGCAGCCGAGTTAGACAGAGGTGACACCAAACAGCTACCACATTTATTGTGCAGAGTGACACTGAGGGCCTTCTGTGAGCCAGGTACTGTTCTAAAGTGTGTACTGCATGCCAGGTATGTTTGCATACTCAACAGCCCTTCAAGGTAGGTACGACTACCCTCGTTTTGGAGATAAGGAGACTGAGGCTTTTAGAGGTTAAAACTGACCAAGGTTATTCAGTTGACAGACGGCAGGCCCAGAGTTCTGATCCATCCTGTCAGATGTCAAGGCCTGCGCCTTCACGGCTGGCTTATGCGGCCTGTTATCCTCTCTCAAGTCAGGTCTGTTTCCCTTCTGCTAAGGGAGATGGTCCTGGGATGGGGAGACCTCTCCCTCTTTTACCCGCCCTTGTTTCAAGGCCTTAGGTAGGACTGTTCTTTCCCTGCTGATGCCGACCCGCTCCTGGTGCCAGCCCCGCATCTGGGTTCCAACAGCCATAGTTAGCAGAGATCTCTGAGGAGTGGTCTTGTCTGCTAATAGTAGAAGCCCATCCAAGAGGAAGGCTCCTGGGCATGGTGACATGGCAGCTTGCACAACCCCAGTGTCTGTGGAGCGGGGCCTAATTACACTTGTCTCTTCTCCAGCTAGTTCTGTCCTGGAGCAGAAGTGGTGGCACCATAGCTGTTGTGTCTCTTACCTCAGAGAAGAGCTCTCCTTTCTCCGGGAAAGCTCAGTGTTACTTGCCATCTACAACCATCTTCCTGGGATCAAGACGGCCTGGGCCAGTGTCCATCCTTTGCCCCACAGTGCCCTCCTCCTGTTACCTTCCACTCGCTGCCCCTGGACAGAAGCCCCTGCCCAGCTCCCTTTCCTGTGTAGGTTCCTAGGAACCAGAGCTCTATCCAGTGTCCGTATCCTCCTCCATGGTAGTGTTGTGGCTTGGCCTCTACACTTTTAGGAAGGCACATCTGTACCATTCATAGCTTTGGGTATTTGGGATAGGACTGCTTTTAGAATTCAAGTTTCTCTCTCTCTCTCTCTCTCTCTCTCTCTCTCTCTCTCTCTCTCTCTCTCTCTGTGTGTGTGTGTGTGTGTGTGTGTGTGTGTGTGTGTGTGTGTGTGTGTGTTTGCTGTGGTCTTGGGGAATAAACTCCAGCCTCACTCTTGCTAAGCATGTGACTCACTGGAGCTACATTCCCAGCCCAGAATTTCACTTTGTTTCTGTGGCACTGGAGATCAAGCCCCGGGCCTTCACACTGAGCTATATCCTCAGCCCATTTTGGTTTTTTGTTTTTGTTTTTCTGAGACAGGGTCTCACTCTGTAGCCCAGGCCGCTCCTGAACTGTGTAGCCAAGGCTAGACTTGGACTCAGGGCAATCCTCTGGCCTCAGCCTCCCAAGTGCTGGGATTACAGGCCTATGCCACCACGCCCAGCTTATGTGGTGCTGGGAAATCGAACTCAGGGCCTTGCGCTTGTAAAGCAAGCACTTTAACTGCTGTGCCATTCGCCCAGCCCTGGTTTTTGCCTTTGAGACAGGCTTTCTCCAAGTCACTAACTTGAACTTGGCAATTTTCCTGCCTCAGCCTCCTAGGATTATAGGCCTACTCTACCAGGCCCAGTCAGAATTCAAATTCTTAGTCAAAAATCATTTTCAGAAACATCTGAATTCAAGACTGTGCCTCAGGAGTCATGGGCTCTGGGGCTTGTGTGATAGTCCAAAGCTGTAAACTTGTAACTAGAAGTCAAGAGGAAAACTCAAGCTTGGAGAGTTTGCCCTGGCCCAGGCACGCGCTGCCACGTGCACAGAGGTATTTCCAAGGCTTCCCATGCTTTCTCTGTCCACCTCACCCCCACTTCCACCTGTTCACCCCATCACAGTCCTGAACAGCACCCCCCACTTCACTGCTTGCTACTGATCTCCCCAGGAGACTGTTTTCCACGGCAGTCTGCAGCTAGGATGCCCCTCCACAGGGTGGGGGTATGCTCCTCAGCAACTGCAGCCAGCTGGCCCCCGAGAGTCTAGAGAGGGCTTTCACCCCCCCACACACCCCCCACAGCCACTCTTGTCCAGACCCTTACTGCTCTGAAGGTGCAGCTCAGGGACAGCAGGACAGGCCTATCTTGGCCCTCCCAGGCCTTCTGAGTCTCCATGACTCTTCACAGGAAAGAGTGAGCAGCCTGATCCTTGATCCTTTCCCTGAGTAGAGAGGCTAGGGGAGGGGCACTCACTAGGGAGGTGACCATGAGGACATCTTAGAATTATCTAGACTCTCCCCATAGCCTGTGAGGCCCACCAGCCCTCTGAAACACACATGGAGGTCCCAAGAGGAAAGGCGCAGAAGGGGCCGCAAGATGAGGAAGAGCCAAGGGCTTGGGAGCAAAGGACACACACCACGTCAAAACGGAGGTGCCTGCCTCCGCTGAGCAGAGAGGGGGTGTCTCCTTCAGGATCCTCCCACCATCCTGCCCCTGTGCCCCTATCGGGCACCTACAGCCAAGATCCCCCTCTGTTCAGCCTGGAGCTGCTGGATGACTGGGTATCTTTCCTCCCTCTGGCTGGCAAACCTGCCAGCACCCACCAACTGGATTACTGGTAGTGGGTGCTCAGGAAATGTTTGTTGAATTGAAAGGAAGCCACAGCTTGTGAACAGGCTGGATAATTCACCAGACGTGGGCCTCAGGGCGGAATGGAGACTGAAGCAGGAAAGACAAGTCCTGATGCCTCGCTTAGCTGGAATCGCTGCTCCTCTGTCGCTCAAGTCTCTGTCTCTGAATCCTTGATTTTGCGTGGGCTTGCTGGGGGAGGCGGCGAAAGAGGAAGGAGGAGAGGCAGGAAATGACCCCGGGGCCGCCCCTCCAGGGTGCCCGTGGTGATGTCTGACTTGGTGGGCGGTGCCTGCTGATAAGCTCCCCCACTCTGCAGTGGGGACAGGAGATTGTCCCCTCCCCAGTCTTTTCTGGATACCCTCCTTTTGATGGTGCCCACTCTTCCACTTGCGGCCCAGCCCCTGCCAGCAGTGAGACCCCTCTCTGGGCCTTAAGCTCCTCTTCAGGAGAGCAGGAGGCAGACAGGTGACTGCTGAGGTTCTGCTGGTTTGGCCTTCCTGGAAATCTGGGATTGTGAATCCCTGGGTGACAGGCAGGGGCACAGGAAAGGGCCAGACATGGACTGGCCATGTCAGCACTGAGTCTGCCTGGACCTGAAAGGCCAAAAGCTCGCAGCCGCCAAGTCCTGAGGGATGATGGGAGCCAGGACAGCCAGCTGCTAGGTGCTCCCAAGCCTTGCTCTCTCCACAGGGTGGAAAAAGCTCATGGCCTGGGCAGCTGTAGGCCCTGTCACCAGCCTTGGACACCAGGTGCCTCACTGGAGTGCGCCAGGGGCCAAACCTGCTTGTGAAGCCCCCACGTGCACAGGTATGTCCTCCCGGCGGACCTGCCAGGGAGTCTGCCGCGCTCCTCAGCCAGACTGGCTCGGCCCATCATGCAGAAGATTCCTGACAAGCTCTTCCCTCCTCTTCTCCGTCCTGATGACCCAGCTCCTGGGGCCAAGCTCAGCGCCCTCCCGCAGGGCCAGGACCCCCTGTCCTGCCTCTCATACTGGTGCCTCTCGCCCTCTGGCCCCGTCCTCTGGGAGGCCTGCTTCTCAGGGCCGGGATCTGCTGGGCCCCCATCTTACCAGCCCTGTCCTCTCTCGGCACTAAGGGCCCTGCTACTTTCTGCGGCTCAGAGCCAGTCTGGACTTCTGGTCCAGACTGGTGGCTTTCCCACCCCTGGGGTTGCTGTTGGGAGCCATCTGGACAGGACCCTGGGCTGTCCTGGGCTCCAGGCCTAGGACTGAGCACACAAGAGCTCTGTGCAGGCTCAGGGCTGCTGGCTCCTCCTAGAGAGAGGTCAAGGGGAACCAAGTCAGAGTTCTGGGCAGAGCTGGGGCCCTTGGTGGCTGTGGAGGCTCCTGACTCCATACCGGGCCCCTCTGGGGAGGCAGGGGCTGGGCTGGCCGCTGTGCTCTCCTCCGATCTGCCCAGCTCCGCCTCACCCGGCTTTTGTCTGCGCTCCTCCTCTGCCCTGGAAGCCTTTCTGACACTCTGGCTTCCCTGAAACACAAGAATAGCCCAGCTGCCTGGGGAATCCAGGCTCTTGTCCCCAGCTGCCCCGTCCTGTGCCCAAGGACCCACCTCCTGGCTGGGAAGCTCCTCCTTGTCTTCCTTCATGTCCCACCTGCAGGAACAGAGCGTGTGCTACCCAGTGCCTGCCCCACCCGCCTCCATGTCACCCCTTACAGGGGTCGCCCATGACCCAGGGAGAAACTAAAGCCTGTGTCTCCGAGCAGAATCAGCTGCAGCGAAACAGCAGATGCTCCTCCAGCCTCACTCCCCAAATCCAGCCTCTTCCTCTCAACGCCACCCACCTAGAGTCCATCCTGGGTCCCCAGCTGCTGTTTACAGCCAAGCCTGCTGCCCCTTGAGTTCCCTGGGGCCTCCGGGCATGTCCCTGCCTGTACTGCCTGGGAAAAGAACACTTCACTTCCCGGGGGAAGGAGCAGCCGCAGTTAGCACAGCCTCCCAGGCACTGGGCTCTGCCACTGCGGCCTCCGCTCCTGGCCTTTCCCCGCCTCTCATTAACCTGCACCAGGCAGCACCCCGCTGGGAGGCAGGGGCCCCGGGGACAGAGCAGGCACCTGCTCCTGGGCCATCCCGGAAATCAGGACGCCCGATGCTCGCCTGGGTTTTGTCCCGACCTGTCGTTACCTTCGGGCCCTGCCTGTCAGCCTCTCCTTCCCCCGGGGTTTGCTGCCTGTGGCTGGCACCGTGGACAGTCTACCAGGCTGTCCAGCCCGACCTGCGAGAGACAGTCCACAAGTCACAGAGAAAGAGATGTCGCTGACACCTTCCCCAGGGACCCTGCCCCTTCTTTCTTGCACTCACCTTTCCCATCAGGGGGCAACAGGGGGGGCTGTGGCTTCCTTTGTGTCCTGGGACCTAAAGGGGAACAAAGGAAATGGGGACAGGTTGTGGTGACAGAGGATCTGAAGCAGAAGCGCCTTTTCTTCCAACTCCAAGAAGCTACCAGTCCTGAGGCAGTTAGGGGTCCTCTGCCTCCGGCATGGGGCCCTATGCTTTTTGCCAGTTTCTGGCGAGGTGACCAGCCACCTGTCTTTCTTATAGATGGATGGAGGGTGCGTGAAATCCATGTGGCTGTTCTTGCAGCAGGCTGGAGAAGGCCACAAGGACTTTCACCTGACTGGGAGCAGCATCTGGAAGGACCAAGGGTAGCTTCCCCAGCTTCCCCTGGGGCCTGCTGGGATCAGAACTGGGCAAAACTGCAGGCTCAGGATGCAGGAGGGCAGGTCTGAGTCTAGGGAAGATGACTCCCAGGCTTCCTTTCAGTTCTGAAAAGAAGTGGGAAACTCCCACGTGTGGTGGCACACACTTGTAATCCCAGCACTCTGGGAGGCTGAGGCAGAAGGATCACAAGTTCAAGCCCAGCCTTGACAACTTAGTGACTTAACAAGACTCTCTCTCAAATAAACACTAAAAATGAGCTGAGAATAGCTCTGAGCAAAGGCCAAGGGGAAAAATGGGGAACCCAAGAGAGGGAGGTAAAAAGAGAAAGGTGTGTGGGCGCGGCACGGGCTCACCTCTTCTGCTGCCTGTCTTAGCCAGGCCCTCCTTCCTGGGCTCACTGCAGTCCTGTAGCCTATGTAGAGAGAAGGGGCCCAGGCTGTGACGGCAGGATAGACAGAGGCTACGGCAGGCCCCACACGGATGCTGCCTCCCCTGGCCGGTAGCTAGGGGTCACAAGAAAATGGTGGGCCCTAGAGAGAGGGGAGTCCAGTGCCATGAGGAGCCCAGGGCTCAGGGCTGAGCAGAGGCAGGCAAGTCCCTGCCCTCCAAGCGATGCCCATGATTAGCCCTGCCCCCGCGTCCCCAACTCGTCAGCCTGGCAAGCTGCCTGGCCCCGCCACCCACGTGGGCTTAGCCTTGTCCAGGTCCCACGGGCGGCGCCAGTCACCATGTGGATCTCTGTGCCGGGCGAGACGGGCCAGGTCTATCTGCTGTCGTTCCTGCTTCCACTGGACATAGTCCCACCCCACTTCCAGTCCCCCTGGCTGGGGGGAAGCTGAGCCTGGGAGCACGCCTGGACTTCGGGGTTCTCGAGCACACTGCAAAAGACACTCACACCGTGGGGACAGAAGCAGGAAAAAGACTGTAGACCAGGAAACTCTACTAACCCCTCCTTTCCAACGGAGCAGGTCTGTTCCGTCTCCAGCACACCGCTGTTTGCTGTGGGCAGTTTCCAGACACTTGTGACTGGGCCAAGTAGCTTAATCTTTCTGTGTATTATCTCCTCATATGGAAAACCAGGCTGCAGCAGGCCCGTACACAGCGTGGCTGCAGGGGTGTTTAGAGGGCCTAAGTTCAGGCCACCAGAGGCTTTGAGCAAGAGCAAGGGCTAGGGGCTGCTGCCACCTAGAGGTCACAGCTGGCACAGGGCCAGTCCCCTAGGCCCTCCCTGTCCTCCACACCCCACCCCGTGGCAGGGGGTGGGGGCGACAGCGGGCAAGTCACGTCTCTGCCTTAAACTGCCTCTCACTGGCAGGCCCCAGAAGAGGAGTGGGCCAGACAAAGGAAGGCAGGGAGGGATTTTCACAGAGCCTGCCTTGGTCGCGTCCCCACAGATCGAGGTATCTGAGCCAGCTTTCCTGACTCGTTCATGTCTCTGCCCCCTCTGAAGATGTACCTTCTGTACAGAATCTGAGCTCGTGGGCACCTGCACGGGGTGGCTCTGGCCGCAGGCTCCTCCGGGTGAACTGTCTGCCCCTTGGCTCCTTGCTCTGGGGGGCTTCTCACTTACAATCCGCTTGGCCTGGGAAAGGGGAGATGCCATGTGGCACGACCAGGAGAGCGGCAGCTGCCCGCTGCGCCTGGATGCCCGCCAGGCCCTGCTCACCTTGGCTTTGTTTTCCATCGTCACAGCTAGTTCCACTCGCTCCCCCATGGAGAAAGTACCCACATGGTCCTCCTCATCCTCAAGCACCTCATCGGCCACACCATGTCCAAGGGGGCTTCTTGCCCAGTTCCTGCTGACAACCCGCTTCTCCTGCAGTAGGAGATGCCCATTCCCTCGGGCCACATTGCACTGCTGGGCAGGACCCAGGGGCTAGGTCCTCTGAGTGGTTCCCAGACCCAGAGGACATTCCCTGGAATGCCGCAGAGATGCTGGCTTCTGGGGGATTCATATGCCAATGGCAGTGGTCCGTCATCTTCAAGCTGGGAAACCCAGAACACTCAGACGATGGGGCTTTGTCCCTCTGACACTGTTCCTAGCCTTCAGCCTGGATTTCTCCGTTCCCCCACTTTCTGGGTAGCTTCTAGTCCCCAGGGCCTGGGGTTAGGAGTGGCCTGTGCTTTAGGACAAGGGTGCAGGGCTACTGGGCTGGAGAAGGGCACGAAGAAGCTTCTATTCGGGACCTTTCGTTGGTGGCCCTTCGTGGGGGACTGCAATGACCACGCTGGGAGCCACTGGAAGTGCTCCAGGACAGAAAATAGGAGAAGAAGAGGGACAGGGGCAGATGTCCCTCCTTGTCACGAGCTGGGCTGCTTCCCTGCCCCCCCCCCCCCCTGCCACCCCGCCCTATCTCCAGGTGAGTCTTACGCCGGGAACCTGGCTGATGGTGATGGTGAGGCTGTCTGGGAGGAGTCCCGGTGTGGTCACAGCCATGCCTCCCTGCTCCGCCTGCCGACGGTCTTCTTGGATCTCCTGTGGGAGGGCCTGGGGTCAGCACATGCCATGTCCCCCCAGATGCACAGAGACAGAGACGCTGACAGGCCTACACAGAGAGACACCAGTGGAACACCAGAGGGGAGAGGCTGTGCATCTCAAGTGCCTAGGACCATCTACCCAGCCCTGGCCCCAGGCCCCACAGATGTGCTCTAGAGCCTTCACAGGAGACGTGGCATGTGGACAAGTGTGCGACAGCCGTGGGGATGAGGGCGGGGGTGGAGGGGTGGCGAGGCAGCCTGCTTACCTGGTACCTGCGCAGTAAGGCCTGGTTCTTCTTGCGCAGGGCCACGATCCTCCGATCCAACTCTGCATCTTTCTCCTCCTGCCTGCTCATCAGGGACTCGGTGCTAGGGGGGTCCTACAGAGGGCAGGGACCTCCAACTCCTGACTGCTGGAGCCACACCTGACCACTTCCCCAACTTTCCCTCCTAGGTTTACTCTTACACCCGAGCAGCAGGCCTCAGACCCAGAGGAATTCACACGGAAGGGCAGGGGGCCTCTTGGGGAGGTGGCCCCTGGAAGTCCCCAAGCTCCCATCCCAGCCAGACCTGTCTCTGCCTCCAGGGGCTCAGGTCAGGACCTAACACCCAGGGCACAGCTCCGAGGGAGCAGTCCCTCCCCCACCCCCCAGGGAGTTCCACTGCAGGCCAAGTCTGGAATGGGAGTTATAAATGGCTCTGGCAGCTGAACCTGCCGTGACTGGGAAGATGCCAGGGGATTTGGGAGGTCGAGGGGAGCTGTTTGGCTCCAAAACTCAGAGCCACGGAATAAAAGGAAGGCCTCAACTTTGTCTTAAGCTCTCAGGCCCTAGACCCCGGGCTATGGTCAGCCCTGTCATGGGCTCAGCCTTCCAGGCCCAAGCTGCTGGCATGGCCTGTACACCGAGGAGCCACCCAGGCAAGCCAGGCCTCTGAATCAAGATCCCAGGTCCCTCCCTATCTCCCTACCAGGTCTCTGCTGTGGCTGGGACCCCTGCCCAGCCCTCCACCGGCCTCATATGGCCCTCTTCCTCCCAGGCCCTGCTGTCCCCAGCTGCCCCCAGATTGTGGCTACCCAGTAGCTCGGCCCCCTCCCAGCCCCAGGAAGCCCCCCACCAAAGGCAGGGTGCCACTCACGGCGGAGTACATGGCAGCAGCAGGCACAGAGAGAATTCCAGAGGCGCCCCCGGGGGAGCCAGAGCAGGAGGGAAGCCGGAGCCTCGGAGCTAGGCCTCTGCTGGCCTCTCCCTGCCGGCTTTCTTTCGGCGCTCAGCACACGAGATCATGTTGTGATTACAAAAGACTCCGCTGGGCTCCCCGCCAGGAACGCTGTGGCCGCCACCCCCACCCTTCCACTCTGGGAGGGCGCGGACCAGGGCACCGGCAGCCAGCTGGTCCTACCCAGCACCTCTTCCCGCCCCACCTCAGCGTCCCCAGGGACTTTGCGGAGGAGGCCTGGCCACCCAGGCTCTGCCTGCACCCGGGAGCTTGGGCCTGCCGCCAGTCAAGATGGTCAGCTAGCTCTGGCCTTGTCTCTCCCACTGTAGCAAAAGGCCTACAGGACACAGCCCAGCCTGCCAAGCTATGCCAAGGCCCATGGTCGGAGGCCCTTGCCCCAGTGTGCCACCCTCTCTAGCTGGCTCTCACCAGCGTAAGGCATTCAGAGGGACCAAGAGCTCATCTCCCCAGGCCTACACACCATCACGTACCGAGAAAACCACCATTAATCGTTCTTGGTTCGTTCTGCAGAGGCTGCATGCCTCTGCTTGGGAGGCACCACCGTCTGGGTACAAGATGCCTCATTCAGGGGCCTCAGCGCACAACTCAGAGCTGCCCATGGCCTTCTTCCCTCGGGTTCCTCCCCGGAGCCCTTTCTGGCCTTGCTCTTCCCTTCTAGCCTCTGATGCAGGAGAGGACCCCAAGGGTCTCCGGAATCAGCCCCCTCCCTATAGCCAAGGCTGGCCTCCCTGCCTGAGAAGCGCTCCAGGGTCTCTGGAACTCCAGGCCTGAGGTTCCAGGAAGTGGGGTGCTTTCCCTGCATGAGAACAACCTGGGGTCCCATTCAGTGGTTACAAGCCCCTGACTTTCAGCCCTCAAATGTCCAAAACTCCGGCATTCCCTACCCCTCTGACTGAGCGGGCCTCCGTTTCCCTGTCTGCTCTATCTGCCTTTTCTCTCCTCCCAGACGAGTCCAGGCAGCCAGAGGCTTGGTCTCTGCTCCGGTTTCCAACCCCACCCTCCCGCTTCTTCCTCCCACCCCGGCCTCCCCCTTTCCCTCTCTAGCTGCCCTGACCCCCTCCCCGCAGCGCCGGAGCCCCCTTCTGCCTGCACACTGCTGTGTTTTCCTCCTTTCCTGCCGGATGTTCCCTCTGAGTCACACACATCTACTCTCTCAGAGACAGCGACGGTGACGCACCCCTGCTCCTCGTTTTGGGCCACATTCACACACACTTGCTGCTGCTCTTTCCGCTCTTGCTGCCCCCTGCCCCCACAGGATGCTGAGTGCCAGCCCACCATCAGAAGCCATCCTGCTGGACTCTGTCATGGGAGATGGCCGGGGAGGGAACCCTAATGTTCTCCACTCACTTGGGAACCCAGGCCCAGATCAGGGCTGGGGAGGAAGGGTGAACCCAGAGGAAGCTGCAGGGCGAGGCGAGGCCTTCGCGCCCCTGCCCCAATCCTGGCCAGAGTGGGGACAGGGCAGCAGCAAACACTGGCAGAGATCCAGCCGTCCTGCAGGGTGTGGACCCCGCTCTCCTGGAGGAGCCCGAGGGACGGGTGCCCTCACCTAGAGGCAGAGCCGACAGGCACTCATGCCCAGGACAACTCCACAGTCAGACAGGGACCCGCAGCTGCCAGCCACGTGCTTCCAAGTGTTACTCACACAGTATGTCGCGCCTCTGAGCAGCCCCCGCATTCTACCGCCTTCTGCAGAAGCTGCAGTTTGCCTGTCTGCACTGGTGCTGGCCAGAGGCTGTGCGGGGGCCGGAACAGTTCGCCAAGTGTCTCAGGATCCCCAAGGCCTGGCAGTGTGCCCCAGCCCCAACAACTTGCTGCGTCAGACCCTGCAGAGTGAAGATGCCAGTAAGCAGGCCACCCCGAGCCCTGTGGGAGAGGAGGGGTCACCGGCCTGTCTCCCCACCTGGAATGCCCTCCGCCCTGAGAGAGCCAGTGAGTGACCAGGGTCCTTCAAGAGTGCTAGCCTCGTCTGGGAGGGGGTGGGTGGGTGGAAAACGTCTGGAGGCAGAGAGAGGCAGGAAGATGACCAGAGTGATACCCGCATGAGACCACAGTTCTGTTGCTCTGTGTGACCACCAGAGGGCAGCTGCGTCAAGAAAGCCTGGCCGTGGGGCCCAAGGTATTTTTCTTCCCTTTTTCTCCCTAGCATCTCCCAAGCCAGAGTCCCAGCTTTGTCACACCAGGGAGCCTGGCCAGTTGTAGACAGCTTACTTTTATTGATGAAGAAACAGGAGCAGAGAGGTGGCATCATGTGCCTGGGAGGCCCAGCCTGTTTGTGTTGCAAGTGAGACTAAAAGCCAAGGCCCCACCTACCCGCCCCAGGCCTTTTGCACTGCTTGTCCTGTCCACATTCTTCCCTGAGCCTTCACTCTGTCCCTCCCCTATCTATCTGAGGTTGTGCTGATTGCCCCAGAATCCCAGGGCCTGGGTCAGGGTCACAGCTCGTCCTTGGATGGTCCCTGCCCTCCCAAAGCTACCCACCACCTAAGGCAGCAGATCCCCCCCCACCACCACCACCACCACCATGGGGTAGAAGGTATCTGGACCTCATTTTAGGTGGACCACAGACCTGAAAGCCAATCCTGAAGATAAGATGGTTGAAATGAGGCTCCTCTCTGAGGAGGAAAGGCGGGGACAGATCTAAGACAGTGAGCCCCAACTTTCTGATACCAAGTTTAGTTGAAGACCATTCTATCAAGGGTGTGGGTATGCAGTAGGTCGTTGGAGAAAAGCTTTGAAATGAGAGTAGCAGTGGGAAGCCGAGTGGAGGGTGAAGTACCGCCTCCTGTCAATCATCAGTAGCATTAGAACCTGATAGGAGCACGCTGACAGGAGGCGGGACTTTATCTAAGGCTCAGGAGCAAAGGTCTGTAGAAACTTCACCTGTGGGGACCTCATCACCACCGACCACCACCAACCCCTGTGAATGACTGGCCAATCAGAAGAAGCAGGCTGGAGGGTGTAGCCCAGCAGTTAAAGTGCTTACCTTGAAAGTGCAAGGCCCTGAGATCAATTTCCTAATACCACATAAAGGTGTATGTGTGACGGCACACACCTATAATCCTAGCTGGGAGGCCGAGGCAGGAGAATTGCTATGAGTTTGAGTCCAGCCTGGACTCTGTAGAGTAAGACCCTATCTCAAAAGAAAGAAAGAAAGAAAGAAAGAAAGAAAGAAAGAAAGAAAGAAAGAAAGAAAGAGAGAGAGAAAGAGAGAGAGAGAAAGAAAGAAAGAAAGAAAGCCTGGCCTGTGGGCAACTTAGCAACAACCAGTCTCAAAATCAAAAATAAAAACGGGCTGGGGATGCAACTCAGAGTGAAGGCTTGGGCGGATCACCACAAACATCAAAACAATATAAAAAATAAAAAATAAAGAAGAGGAACCAGGCATGTTGGCACCTGTCTCAGGAGGATGGCCTGAGTTTGCAGCCAGCTTGGACTACATAGTGAGCTCAGGACCAGCTTAAAATACACAGCGAGGCTCTGTCTCAGGTGAATAAAAACAAATAAATAAAAAGGAAACGTGAGCACTGCCCCTTGCCCTTCTCCCCAGCCTTGCTGAGGGACGAGGCGGGTTGGGGGCTCCTGGCTCCCCCTCTTACTGGTTGGGACGTTTCTCTCTGGCCCTCCTCTACGAGCACAGAGGGTCCACACGGAATCATTTAGCTATAAAATGAGGTAACATGGGTTCATATTCATATCTGGAACAGAACGTGGCCTGTGATGGCGCACACCCGCAGTTGCAGCTCGCTGGGACTGAGACAAGGGGACTGTGAGTGCCTGGCCAGCCTATACCACGTGGTGAGTCCTTGTCTGGGGGGGCAAAAAAGTATCAGCCAGAAAAAGGCTCTCGACAGGTTTCTTCTTGCTTCAAGTTGCTTCATACAGCCACTTCCTCACTGTCACTAGAGGGACCCAAAGGCCACCCACTGAGTAATGTCATTTGTGCCATGGGGCCAGAGGTCTGAGGCACCCTTCAGTGTCCCTCTGTGCCTCCCTCATATCTCCTCCCCAGCAAATCCTGCAAGTTTCCTGTGCTACCCACTCCATGCACGATCTGCTCCCACATGCCTGGCCCCAGCTTCCATCTCCCCCCAACCAGCACAAGGGCTCCTGGAAGCAGCTTCACCTGCCCCTGGATGCTGGAGATGGCCCAG
Source organism: Ctenodactylus gundi (assembly GCA_004027205.1). Classification (NCBI taxonomy): domain Eukaryota; kingdom Metazoa; phylum Chordata; class Mammalia; order Rodentia; family Ctenodactylidae; genus Ctenodactylus; species Ctenodactylus gundi. The sequence goes on along the minus strand of PVKB01003397.1, from coordinate 14,854 downwards.
GCTCACGTTCCAGTACTCAGAGACCATTTTCATGGCTGGGGACTAAGTACTTGGAGGTCACCGGTGTCACCTGCCAGGTTTAGGTGGGTGGACAGAGCTGGTGGCGTGACAGCCCAGCTACGAGGCAGGCTGCCTGCCTGCAAGGTGGAAGTGACAGGACTGTGGCTAGCACAGCATGCCTTCCCTACACAACCACCATACATTCCTGCCTCAGGAAATTCTGTCCTGTCTCCTGAGACTGGCGCCTGTGCCAGGCCAGGTCTTGCCCTGGGTGGGGTGACCTCAGCATACATGAGGTGGGACTGGTCAGGCTGCCAGGACAAAGTCTGGGCCCCACCTTCTGAGAATACATATGCCAGAAGAGGGTGGCATCAGGGCAGGAAGCACAGGGCGCTGGGACCCACCCCGCACTCCGCCTTGCAGGCCACACCTGGAGCCTGAGCCAGCAGCCAAGTGCTCTCTAGCCTCTCCCCGCAGCGGGAGGTGAACCCCAGGAATGGAGCCCCTGGAGACTCCCTTGTTTGGGCCTCTGTCCTCCACAGCGGGGCGGCAAAGGGGACTCATCACGCCTTCCCAGAATTCCACACCTCAACTCCAGCCCAGAGTTGCCCAAGCCGTGGCGGTGGCCAGCCTGTGAAGGCTTGCTATCCCATGGCATTAGCAGGGCACCTACTGTGCGCTCCACAAGGCCTGAGCAAAAGAGGGCTGTGGGGGAGGGGACAGGAAGTGGTGGTGGCTTATGTGTAAGAGAATGCTAGCTCAGAGAGGTAGATACAGACCTGAGGAGCACTCAATCCCAGCACTCGGGAGGCTGAGGCAGAAAGATCACTACGAGTTCAAGTCCAGACTAGGCTACATAGTGAGTTCAGAACCAGCTTGGGCTAGAGAACAAGACTCTGTCTCAAAAGAGAGAGAGAGAGAGAGAGAGAGAGAGAGAGAGAGAGAGAGAGGAGAAAGAGAAAGAAACAAACAGAGGTTGAGTGGCAAGTCACTGAGGCACAGACTGAGGTTAGGGAGAAGATTCAACAGCCACAGCTGGTGAGTGAGGCCACATGACAGTTTGGGATCTGCAGAGACTCAGCAACCGGTCCTGGGGTGCCTGGACATGGGGGGCCTTCCCCACTGCCCCTGTATCACAGAGGCCACAGCCTGCCCTGCTGCCTTTTCACCAGCCCAAGCCAGGGCAGCGCGGCTCTGCTTGCCATGGGAAACCCGTTCACCAGCCAGGCTCCTGTCTCGAGGGAATCCAGGAAGCAGAGTAGCTTTCCTGATTCTGTGGACTGGCTACTGGCATCACAGGGAGAGCTCATACTCTGTTTCGGGGGCCTTAGTGTTTGTCCTCACCTTGCCTGAGAACCCCACACACAGCCTCCTGTGCCCCATGACTACCTTCAGCCTCTTCTGTCCTCCCCTCCAATTCCAGTTCCTCACCCCAGAAATGTCTCCTCTTGCTCCCCCACATTGCTTTACCCTATGCTCGGTGGTCCTCTGGCTGGGAGGTTTCTTTTCTCTCCAGTTAGCCGTGTGACCGAGCACCCCGTGGGTACTTGCTATCTCTAGGGCACAGGGCTGAAGGGCATGGGGGTGCATGCATGCTGAGGTTCTGCTGTCCTCAGAATCTTAGGTTGTAAATTGGACCTAGAGGAGCAGGCCTGGAATCCCAGCACTCTGGGAGGCTGAGGCAGGAGGACTGCAGGTTCAAACTCAGACTGGGCAATTTAACACTTTAAAAGACACTGTCTGAAAATAAGAAATAAAAATGGGGAGCTGGGAGCACAGCTCAGTGCTTGCTGAGGAAGGAGGAGGACAGAGTTAAGTCACACAGCACCACACAGACCGGGCGTGGTGGCACACATCTGTAATCCCAGCATTCAGTCGGGGGGCGGGGGTGGAAGAGGACTGACATGAGTTCAAGGCCAGCCTAGGCTACATAGTGAGACTCTGTCTCAATAAATAAATAGGCTGGAGGAATGGCACAGCAGTTAAAATGTTTGCCTTGGAAGAGCAAGGCCCTGGATTCAATTCCCCAGTGCCTTATAAAGCTGGGCATGTTGGTGTATGCCTGTAATCGCAGCACTCAGGAGGCTAAGTCAGGAGGATTGCTGTGAGTCTAAGGCCAGCCTGGGCTACATAGTGAGTTCAGGACCAGCCTAGACTACTGAGGGAGACCTGGTCTCAAAAAGAAAAAAAAAGAATAAATAAATAAATGTATGTCTGGGAATGTAGCTCAGTGCAATGGCCCTAAATTGGATTAAAAAAATAAAAGTCTTGAGGCCAAAGAGGCTGTGAATGTATACACCCAGCTGGAGGCTGGCTCCAAGGTGCCCATGATTGCTATGGCATCTTCCTTACTTCCCAGGCCACTCAGACTGTCCCATTTTCTCTGCCCTATGATCAAGGCAGGACCTCTCTCCACCACCCAAGGCCTTGGTACTGCTACCATCCATATGCAGCGATCACTTAGATTATGCTCAGACCTTGACTCTAAAAATGGCAAGAATTGAGAGTTTTGAAGGTTTTGTTTTATTTTGAGACAGGGTCTCGTTCTTTAATCCAAGCTGGTCCTGAACTCACTATGTAGCCCATGCTGGCCTCGAACTCACGGCAATCCTCCTGCCTCAGCCTCCCAAGCACTCGGATTACAGGCATGCAACACCACCACACCCAGCTAACCTTTATGAGGTGGTGGGGGGTTTGAACCCAGGACCTTATGCATATTAGACAAACATTTTAACCACTGAGCTATGCCCCCAGCCCAAGAATTGAGTTCTTGAAGCTAGAACCCAGAGCTTTGCCTGCTACCCCCTTAACGATCCTCGAGGACATAGGCCTCTCTGTTCAGCTTCCTGCCCAAGGCTGGTGGCAGAGTGGGAAAGTCAAAGCATCAGGGAACAAGAGGGTTCTTACAAGAGGTGGGCTGGTGAGGGCAGGGTGTAGTGGACAAGGGAAGTCATCGACCCTGCGTGGGCTGGAGACTGGGTGCCCAGTGAGCAGGCACCACACCTTTGCAAACAACCTTGGGCCTGCCGCTCCCCAGAGCCTGCCTGTCCTCCCTGCCCTGGACCCTCAGAATGGGTGCAGAACAGGGCCATGCCTCTCTGCCTAGTCATAAACCAAAGTTCTATGCCTGGAATGTTACCAAGGAAGGATAGTATTTTTCAAGAGAACATTTTTTTTCTTCCTGTGATAATGGCCATCAAGCCCAGGACTACACACTGAGCTGCATCCCCAGCCCACTGTTGTTTGTCTTATTTTATTTTTATTGTCAGATAGGGTTGCACTAAGTTGCCTGGGCTGGGCTCAACCTTGTGATTCTCTGTCTCAACCCATCAGAGTGATGGAATTATAGGCCTGCCAGCAGGCCTAGCTAAAAAAGCATTTCTAAAAAGCATTTCTAAATGTAGGGGCTGAAGGAGTAGATCAACAGTTAGAGCCCTTGCCTAGCAAGCTCAAAGCCCTGAGTTCGATTCTCCAGAAGCACATAAGCCTGGTGTGGTGGTGTACACCTATAATCCCAGCTCTTGGGAGGCTGAGGCATGGGGATTGCTGTGAGTTTGAGGTCAGCCTGGGCTAATTTGTGAGCTTAGCACCACCTGGACTACGTAGTGAGATCCTGTCTAAAAAAAAAAAAAAAAAAATCTAATGTGAAAAACTATCCAGGCTTTCTAGACTCACAGGATCCCCATTTCACTGGCTAAGTGACCCCAGACAAGTTTCTAAGTGCCTGTTTCTGGCCTTCCTTTAGTCTGTTGAAGAGGGGAAGATTACAAAAGCTCCCAGAACTGACCTGAGGCTACGGACACTGTAGACACTGTTGTAGAAGACCCCAACACACAGGCACTTTATTCCTCACATGGGGATGAATCACTCTGCTCCTCTCTCCTCTTGTTCAAGCTCTTTTCTGACTAACAATTATAGTGCTTTTGATTTTACAGCTGTAACTGAGGTTAAATTGACATGCCATAAACTGTGTAGGCATAAGCTGTACAGTTTAGGCAGGGTGTAGTGGCACACAACTATAACCCCAGAACTCTGGAACGCTAGGTCAGGAGAATCTCAAATTCAAGCCAGCCTGGGCAATTTAGCAACTTAGCAAGATCCCGCCTCAAAATGAAAAAGAAAGCCATAGCCAGGCCCAGTGGTAGAGACCTGTAATCATAGCATTGTGGGTGGCTGAGGCACGAGGATCTCAAGTTTGAGCTGAGGCTCAGCCACTTAGCAATTTAGTGAGACCTTGACTAAAATAAACAATAAAAAGTTCAATCCCCAGTACCACCAACTAACTTAATTAATTAAAAATAAAGCCAAGGCCAGTGGCACAGTCCTATAATTCCAGAACTCTGGAAAGCTGAGGCAGGAATATTGCAAATTCGAGGTAGCCTGGGCAACTTAGCAGGGACCATGCTCAAACTCATTAAAAAAAAAAAAAAAAAAGGCTGGAGACATAGCTTAGTGTGAAGACCTTGGGTTCAATCTTCAGCACCACAAAAATAAATAAATAATCTAACTGTCTGAAGATGTACCTCAGTATACAGGTCCTGGGTTCAGTCCCTCATGCCACAAAAAACAAGTAAATAAATGAAGAGTGCAGCCTGACCTTCTGCTCCATACAACCATCACCACCAGCCGTACTCATGGACAGAATCTCAAAGCACCATACATACTTCCTCGTATCTCATTTCATTCCCTCCCTCTCAACCCTCTTCCCAGGCAACCACAGGCTGCTGTCACTATTAACTCATTTACCTTTTCTACAACTTCATAGACAAAAGTATACAGGATGCATTCTTTCTTTCTATTATTTATTTATTTATTTATTTATTTATTTTTGAGACAAGGTCTCGCTCTGTACCCCGGACTGGTCCCGAACTCACTATGGAGCCCAGGCTGGCCTTGGACTCACAGCAATCCTCCTGCCTCAGCCTCCCGAGTGCTGGGATTACAGGCGTGCACCACCAGGCCCAGTTTATGTGGCGCTGGGGATTCGAAGTCAGGGCCTGGTACTTGGTAAGCAAGCGCCTTCGCCACTGTCCCATTCCTCAGCCCGGATGCATTGTTCAGGTTTGCCTACTTCACTCAGCAGGGTGCGTTTGCAGTACTGTCACAGTTTTTGCCACTGGTGGGTCGTACTACATTGAATGCACATCCCAAAGTGGTTTATTCATTTGCTGAGTGGTTAACATTTGAGAAGTTCTCAGTCTTCAGCTATCCCAAAAGCTACTATGACCATTCAGTACAACTCTTTGTCCGGATCTACTGTTGAGTTTTTTGTTTGTTTGTTTGTTTTGTTAAGACAGGGTTTCACTCTTAGTCCACGCTGGTCCTGAACTCACTGTGTAGCCCAGGCTGGAGTCCTCCTGACTTAGCTTCCCCGGTGTGCCACCACAGCTGGCTAATTTTTATGTGGTGCTGGGAGATTGAACCCATGGCCTTGCACATGCTAGGCAAGCACTCTAACCATTGAGCTATGCCCCTCGCCCAACCTTGTTACTTTTTAAAAAATAAATTGACTGAGGCTGGAGGAATAGAATAGCAGTTAGAGCTCTTGCCCAGCAAGTGCAAGGCCCTGGGCTCGATTCCCCAGCATCACATAAGCTGGGCTTAGCAGAATACATCTGTAACCCCAGCACTCAGGAGCCTGAGGCAGGAGGATTGCCATGTGTTTGACGCCAGCCTGGGCTACCTAGTGAGTTTAGGACCAGCCTGGACTATAGAGTGAGACCCTGCCTCAAAAAAAAAAAAAAAAAAGAAAGAAAAGAAAAGAAAAAGAAATGAATTGACTACAATTAAATGCATCTTCATATAGCTCTTCATAAGAAAACCTGGAAAGAATAGCTGCTTTAACTTCTGCCCCTGGCATCAAGGGGCTGCTATTCTCCTTGATTAAACAAGGCCAGCCAATGCACTTTGCCTCCCTGAGGGCAGTCTTCTCTGACTTCCTCAGTTTTGTGCAGTATCGTGGGATCAGGGAGAGCCATTTTCTTCTAAATATGTAAATGAGAAATAAACACATATATTAAATACAGAAAAAGAAGCCACTGATAAACCAACCATAACCCAGCCCTTCATTCACTCATTAAATATACATTGGGCACCTAATAATGCCTGGAGAACCACTGAGGGCCAGTCTGGGAATGCAAGGTGACAGAGAGCCACCACAGTCCACATCTGAGGAGCAGCAAGGCCAGCGAGAGCAAAAGATGTCAGAAGAATCAACCCAAGGACACAGGACAGCTTGTGGCAGAGCCCCCTGCTCTGTTTATGGGGACACCAAACAACAGGTTCTGGAATGCAGTAGATTGTGGGGCTGGAGAATGCAGAGCACGGGTTGGGTATAGCTCAGGGGTTAGAGTGCTGGGCTAGAATGCCCAAGGCCCTGGGTTTGATCCCCCAGTATCACATGAAAACTAGCCAGCAATGGTGGTGCACACCTGTAATCCTAGCACTCAGGAAGTTGAGACAGGAGGATTGCCATGAGTTCAAGGCTAGCCTGGACTATATCGTGAGTTCAAGACCAGAAAGAGAGAATGTAGAACAAGCTAACAGTCGAAGATCCTACATCCTGTGTGTGTGTATGTGTGTGTGTGTGTGTGTGTATGTGTGTGTGTGTCTGTCTGTCAAGATCCCATCACAAAGTCCCTTTTTTATTCCCAAGCTAGCTCCCTGGGTGGGCAGCGCACCTGAGAAATTAGCCTGGGTCCTGGAGGTATAGCATTAGCACGCTGGGAAGCTGAGGCAGGAGGATTTTAAGGCCAAGCTCAGCCAAGGCAATTTAGAGACTTAGGGAGACCTTCCCTCAAAGTCGAGAGAGAGAGAGAGAGAGAGAGAGAGAGAGAGAGAGAGATGCCGTGATTTGGAGGCCAGCCCAGGTGACATAGTGAGTCCAGGACTAGCCTGGATTACAGAGCGAGATTCTGTCTCAAAGAAAAAAAAAAAGAGTGACAGAGAGAAAGAGTCAGGCGTAGGGACTGGCCCCAGAGTGAAGGTTTCGCTAGGCCTTCCACTAGGAGGATCACTACTTTCCTCTCCCACTCCGGAAGGACATGACCATCCTGCCTAGTTTGCAGGAATCACAGGTTAGCTACTGTGTGTGTGAACCACTGTGTATTACCTCTCATTTCATAAAAGCTCCACACATGTTCAGAGCCAGCCCTTGTGTGCCCAGCACCTCTGCCAGGGTTGGGGACCCCTGCTGTGGTTCTATGGCATCTTATCACCAGGCCAATCTGGTAATGGATGGTTCCCTTCCCCCCATCTGCTCCCCTCCCCCACCACATCCTGCTTCCTGCTGCTCTTTGCCCAGATACTGCCTGGCCCATCCCGCCTCATTCCTCTCTACCCGCTACACCCCTGCAGCACACCTGGCTCATCCTGCCCCTCCCTAGACAATATAAATACACCGAGGACAGACAGAGCCTTAGAATTCCAGCCCAGCCTCTGCTTTCTCAGGTAAGAGCCTGGCTGCACTCACTGTGGGTCGGGCAGGAGGGTCCCTGGGAGTGTGGCAGGTGCCTGTGTCTCCGTGTTTGTGAAGGCGTGTGTGTTGGTACCTCTCCCAGGGCAAGGTCTGTCTGTGAGCCCTGTGACTGTGTTTCTGTGTCTGCCCATCTCCCTTGCCCCACTCCTGCCCCTCCTTCTCTACTTGGGCGCAGCCTCCACCACACCCCAAAGGCAGAGGGGCTTCTTTGAGGGTTGCAGAATTCCATTGTGGGCCTTCTTTCAGATCTGCCAACCTCCATCCTCCAAATAGCTGGCCCTGAGTTGGTAAGATGCTCTAAGCACTGTCTTTTTTTCTAACCTGTACTGGTTTGGGGTGGGTTTGTTTTGTGGTACCAAATATGGGCCTTCACACTGAGCTATTTTTATTTTTTGATGTTCAGACAGGGTCTCACCAAGTTGCTAGGTTACGCGAGGGTTTGTTGAGGGGCTCAAATTTGCGATCCTCCTACCTTGGTCAGGCTCCCACATTCTCCCTGGGAACACAGGCATGTGTGATGATGGGCCTAGCTCTATGGTTCTCTGTACTGTCTTCCTCAAGTCCAGCCCCATGGTCTCTTCTAGCCTCATCGCTGTAAGAAAGGATGCAGGAGCGAGGACCACGGGTACTGTTCAGAGGTTGACTTAAGTTGAATATCTATGGCAAAAGTAGAAGCCAATAAAATGAGTGGTTCATGGGGCTATACATGAAGCTCCATGGTAGAGCACTCAGACTGCATCCTCACGTGAGGCCCTACATTGATCCCCAGCAGAAGAGAGAGAGAGAGAGAGAGAGAGAGAGAGAGAGAGAGTGTGGCTCAAGAGACTATTTTCCAAAGCCCAGGGCTATTGTATTAGGCAAATATATGTGCGTGTGTGAGTGTGCACACATGGACACAGGCATTTATGCTCATCCTTAGCAACCAAGTGTTTGGTCCTTATATGTACTACACAGACACTGGGCCATTGTAGGGTTGTCTGGGCCTCAGCAGCTCCATCTGATGAACTCTGGGGAATGGCAACATGACCTGCTCCTATCCTCCCCCATCCTAGTGGGAGGAGGCAGTACTGAGCAGCTCAGACCCCCAAGGCTTTTCACTCACTTTCTACTCAAAGGCAAAAACAGAGGGTCCCTGGATGTCCCCGAAACTCCACCCATCATCCTGTCTTGCCTTTCCTGCTCTGAGTACTTATCTCTCCAAGCTTTCCTCTCCCAGTCTAGCACCAGGTATTTACACAGAGACCTTTAGGGATGGGGGTACCGTGGCCTGGCACATGGCAGGCACACAACATGAATAATATGATTGTATTTGACCCTGGCAGAATTGAATTAAAGGCATCATGAGTCTGCAGGTGTATCAGGGTGGGGTCAGGTGGAAGAGGGTGGCTGACCAGGGGCCAGTGTACCTGTCTCTGTTCTCTCCCTGTGTGGGTAAACTCCCTGCATCCACTGTACTATCTCTGCCAGCCCCACAAATGCCAGCTCCACATCAGGTGCCATGCTAGGCTAAAGGCACGGTCTTGGCCCTTGCATGCTTCGAGCGGCTGTGTGTCATCCCTGGTAGGAAAAGGTAGGAGGACGAGATTTAAATCATCATAAACTAAAACTGCATCTGTTGAACCACAGGTGACTCTCTGCTCTTGCCCCATGAATATGGATCCAGGTAAGCAGTGCAGCTGGGAGGCTGTGGGGTGGCAGAAAGAAGAGAAGAGGGACAGAGGTAAAGGCAGGGATGATGAGTGAGCCAAACCTATTGCGTGCCAAAAATTGTTGTGTGTGTGCCTGCATGAAAACACAGCAGTAGGGTTCCAAAATGAAACGCTTATGTTCCCCATTGTTTTTTGTTTTTCTGGTACTAGAGATTGAACTCAGTGCCTTTGCTCTGAGCTATATACCCAGACAATTTCTGATATTGAGACAGGATCTTACTAAGTTGCTAAGTTGCCCAGGCTGGGCTTGAACTTGGAATTCTGCTTCAGACTCCCTGAGTGCTGGGATTACAGACCTGCACCATTGGGCCCCCAGCTAAGGCCTTACATTCTATAGAACGCTTTATAATTTAAGAATCATGCTCACACTTCCCTTCATCCCCTGGCTCTTACACTTCAGGAGGAAATCAGGCAGGTACTTTTCCCCTTCTATTCACAAGGCCTGGGGAAGTCAGAGATCATGCCTGGGGTGAGGCCAGGGAATCAGGGCCAGGTGTGGTGCCCAGAATCCAGCTCTTTGTAGCCATGCTACTGGCTCCCCTCAAAGGGCACAAAAGAAACAGCAGGCAACTGGCATCGAAGCAGCAGCACTTTAGAACACCTAGGACCACTGAGGTGCCTTCTGCAGAATGAGCCTACCAGTCCCATAGCAGGAGGCTGCATAAGCCAGAAGAGAATTTCCTGCAGGAGGGTAAGGCAGAGTTGAGCCAGAGACATCCCCAAGAGGCAGAAGGCATGGCCCAGAGCTGAGACCAGGAGATGAGCAGGAACCAACACAGGCCTCTGAGAGAACCAGGACAAGAGGGGACAAATGGAGAGGCTGGCTAGAAGAGGAAGAATCAGGCTTTGCTGCAGCAGAATGCCTCCCTAGTGCCATGAGGTTTGGCCAACATTAGGCAGGCAGACAACTGCCAGAGTGCGCAACCCACACCTCCGACCTGGCTCAGCGCCACCCAGCGTACCCAGCCAGCTCTTGAGCACACAGGGATACAGAACCGAACTCTGCATTGACTTTCAATATAGATCTGTGGTTGAGTGATGAATGAAGGAATGATTGTCAGGCAAGTGACTGAGTCTGAGGAGGCTTGTTGGGGTGGTGTGTGGGCACAAAGTAAATGCCAGGGAGAAGACAGGCTTGTCACTACGAAACTAAATGACCAAGCCTGCTTCTTTTTCACTCTTCCTCTCCCACAGGTTGGAAGGTAAGAAAGTTTCCCAGCCCTCTCTCTGCCTCTTCCTCCCAGTTGGCAAGTTTTCCAGGTCTCCTACTTCCTTTTTAGAGCCCCCCTCCTTTAAATGAGAAGAGCGGGCTTAGCAGGCACCGGAGGAAAGGACAGGGCACGGACACACTCATCCGCCCCCTGCCGGTGCAGCTCTCTCCTTGGCATCGCTCCTGTTTTCCCATCTGTCTCTCTCCTTTCCTCACTTCCTCTCCCCGCTCCAGCAGCCCATCCTCTCTCCTGCTGCTTTGCAGCCTGTTCTGCATTCATCTGCTTTCCTGGCTACCCCCACAGCCTAGGCTGGTGGCTGGCTCCCGGAGAGGAGTCCAGGGGCCAGACTTCGGCCACAGAAGGGAGGCTACCCACCCTCTACTACCTCCCCACCACTACGCCCCATCAACTACTACAAGAGACCTTCCCTGGCCAGGCTCTGTGGCCTCACCACAAAAAGAGCCACAGGAGAGGCAGGCAGGATGGAAGTGGCTGTTTCTTCTGAACCTGGAGGGGGCAGGAGTTGCTCCTGCGTGGTTTCAGGAAAGCCCCAGCCCTGAAGCCTCATCTTCTCATTTGCACCAAGCCTTAGTAGGATTAGAATGAGGAGTTATCACACCCAAGGATAGAAGCAAGGCATCTCTTTCCAGTGGCAAGAGACATAGACCCCACTGCCCTGGGGCCTCAGGACTGGTTTCACAAAGAAAAATCACACACCCTGTGCCTCTTTTGACTGAGGAGTAAAAAAAAAATGTAATTTGTGGTACTGGGGATCAAACAGTGCCTTAACACCCAGCTATAAACCTAACCCACTTGTTTTTTATTTTGAGTCGGGAATTGTTTTATTTTTTTTTTTATTTTGAGGCAGTTTGGGTTCTTTCAAAAGGCAGAATTTACTACAACAAAAAGAATCTATTAGGAAGGCTTACAAATCCGAGGATAGAGATGGTCCAAGATGGCGGCCTGCACATGAGAGAGCTGGAGGGTCCAATGGCTGCTCACAGTGAAGCAGAACTACCATCCGGGACTGCAGGACAGTTGGTGAGAGTGTGCAGTGGATCTCTGTTGTTTGAAGAACAATGGGGAAAATTGGAACTGAAGATCAGCAACTAAAGATCCGACACCGGCAGACAGGCACAAATCCAGACTGGAAGGAATCTGTGATGAAGATCTACACATGTAGCAAGTCTAGCAAAGCAGCGGCTTCCTGACCCTAGACAACTGTGAAAAGCAGAGCTTTCCCAGTGGAAGAAGCTGTAACATTTTTTTTTTCTTCTTCCTTCCTTTTATATGTCCCAGTTCCAGTTGGGCCTCCCATATCTGGGTGGGTGCTCTTCCCTCATTGGCTGGCCCACAAATCACTCGCACTCTAATCCAGGCTGGTTCTCAGTTCCCAATCTAGGCGTGGCTCCCAAATCCTAATCCAGGTGTGGTTCCTGATTGCCTCAAATTGACATAATCTCTTCAACAGTCAAAGGGTCTCACTAAGACACTAAATTGCCCAGGGTGAGCTGGAACTTGCAGTCCTCCTGCGTCTGCCTCCCAGAGTGCTGGGATTACAGGTCTATATCACCAGGCCCAGTTTGAGGACTAAAACTTTTTTTGTTTTGGTTCTTTTTTTGTTTTTTTTTTTGTTTGTTTGTTTGTTTGTTTTTGAGACAGGGTCTCGCTCTGTGGTCCAGGCTGGTACTGAATTCACGTCATAGCCCAGGCTGGCCTTGGACTCATGGCAATCCTCTTGTCTCAGCCTCCTGAGTGCTGGGATTACAGGCATGCGCCACCACGCCCAGTTTATGTGGTGCTGGGGAATCAAACTCCGGTACTTAGCGCTTGGCTTAGCGCTTGCTCAAGCGCTTTAACCGCTGAACAATTCCTCCAGCCCTGAGGACTAAAATTTAACTTCACTTTCTGTTCTTACTAATTCCTTGGGTCTGGCACATGCTAGGCAGGGGCATGGGCTCACACATACACCAAACCTCACATACACACAATTGTACATATATCTCACATGCAGCAGGGACGTACATGCACCCATCCATGCACATGAACTCAAACATGGCCACCTGTGTGTAATTGCAGCCTGTACCATGTTTGTATAAATGTACCCATTCCCTACTAGAGACCAGTGATCTCCTCACCTTCCAATCTCCTTCCTTTGGTTTCCTTTCCCCCTCCAGCTCTTTCCCTCCACTACTCCTCAGCTCCCAGATCTCCCCAGACTGGCCTCCTATCTCCAGATGTTCCTCGCTCTCAGTTAGCTCCTCCCAGTCTCCCCCAGCCTTCCTCTGATCTTAAGACAGTGAGCCTGCATTTTCAGCTTGGCAAAGTTTTTTATCACTATGCAAGGACCCTGGGTGATGTAAAGGAATGATGAGATGATTCTGCTTCTTCATTACAGATAAAATAAAGTAAGGTCCAGGGAGTGGTAATCACTGCTTAGCTCAAGGGATAGAAACCCATAAATCTACATCCCTCCCCCTTTGCTCAATGCTCAAGTGTCTTCATCCTGGCAAAAGGCCCAGGACTGACAGCAGTCACTGACACCCCTGCCACCTAGCCCTCCACCACAACTGTCTGTTGGTGCCCAGGAGTCCTAAGTTCCTTGGGGAGGAGGTGGAGGAAAGAGGAGTGGATGGCAGGTGACACCAGCATTAACCATGGACTCTGACATAGCTCATATGCCTTTCCATAGGGGCACGGTCATCCTCCAGGCCATGGTCCAGGCCACTGCCCAGGGAAAGGCCACCTACCGGGACCTTGTCATCCACCTGGTCATGGTCCGGGAGGACACCACCCACCAGGACCCGGTGGGCACCCACATGGTCACGGCCCATGTCACGGTCCTGGGGGACACCACCCACCAGGGCCTGGTGGGCACCCACATGGTCACGGCCCATGTCACGGTCCTGGGGGACACCACCCACCAGGGCCCGGTGGGCATCCCTGTGGTCCACATCACTGAGGAAACAGAAGAGAACAAGACGCACATTGAGAAGCCTGAGAGGGTTGCCCTGCTGGCCCAGTGTTGGACCTGACCCAGCGTTTTCTCTTCCTAATAAACAGCCTCCCTGAGGCCATGTTCTAGTTTTAAGAGAGCCTGCCTTCCTTCTCACCCCACCTGGCACTGAGGGGCCTGACTCTTTGAGTTCCCATAATGCAAAAAAACAAAGCATCCAGCCTAGCATTCTCAAAAACTTGGCTCAGTATATGGATAGTCACTCTCTTCTTTTCTGCCCCCTCCTATGAAAAGTTGTCAAATGTAACTCATCGCCTCTACCCCAGCCTGTACCACCAAATCTGGTTCCTACAGCCGCCCGAGGTTCCCGCCTGTGCACCTCATTCTACACACCTAATGGCTCCCCACTGTCCAGATGGATACATCACCATTCCCTAACAGATCACTGATTCTTCCAACCTCCCAACTCCTGTTGCAGTTCTCTGTCTCCCAGCCTCCCACCTCAGGTCAGGAATGCCCCCTTCTCACACTTCCACATTTTCAAAGCTTTGCAAGCTGGCTGAAGCCCCACAATCTCCAGGAAGCCTTCCCTAAGGCCTATTAGTAGGAGAGAGGTCTTTCCTCTTTGTGCCCCCTCCTGAACCTGACCCAGCTTTCCCAGCTGGTACCAATTTAAAAGATAAACCTGACCCTTTATCTTTCCAACAAAACTGTAGGCTGCTTAAGGCACTTCTACACCTCTAGGTCCCCCATTCCATCCCCTTTGAACTAGCCTTGCATAGACTGGCACTGCACGCATTTTAAGGGGTATCTGTGGTCCAAACACTACTGGTTTTAACACCCCCCCCACCCCCGTACCGTCCCACCCTGTCCCATCCCGTCCTCACCCCCGGGTCCTGTGAAACCCTTTCTGTCCATCCAAATTCCCCCACACCCGGGACACTCCACTCCTAGGCCCCAGGCTTCTCACAAGGCTAATGCGGACTCCAGCTCCCAGCGGCTCTAGCCAGGCCTGCCCGCGGCCCCCCAGGCGCTAGTACACTCCCCTCTCCCTCACAGATAGTCCTTCAGGGGAGAGCAAGCAGTGTGCCGGTCTGCGTGCTTTTCAGATCCCTCCTGGGCTGAGGTGGGTGGGCCAAGTGGTGGCTATGAAACCGAAAGCTGGGTCTTAAGCGGTGCGACTCTCTTTCTCTCGCCCCTCACCCCAGACCCCCACGTATTGCGCACTTAAATAACTGAGTGGCGACTCTCGACTCTCTCGCTGAGGAGAGCAGACCCAGGTCCAGGTCCAGGTCCAAAAGATGGAAAGAGCCAACTGCAACAGATGCCTTGTCTCCTGGGCAGACGAGGATGGCACTGGGCGAGGCCGAGATTGCGGGACCCAATCGCCTAACCTCCCCTCTCCTCAGCGTCCAAACCGCGGCCATACTGATAGCAACCGACACCCACTACAACACACACACACACACACACACACACACACACACACACACACACACTC
>PVKB01003396.1:71035-203669 GCA_004027205.1 Ctenodactylus gundi | reverse complement strand
AAAAAAAAAAAAAAAAAAAAAAAAAAAAAAAAAAAAAAAAAAAAAAAAAAAAAAAAAAAAAAAAAAAAAAAAAAAAAAAAAAAAAAAAAAAAAAAAAAAAAAAAAAAAAAAAAAAAAAAAAAAAAAAAAAAAAAAAAAAAAATCATGATTGGGACAAAGACATAAACATTAATGAACTTTACAAAGGAAAAGCTTTTGCAGACAACAATTTCTGATTGCTGTTGATAAAGTTTAAAATTTTTTAAAGGCAAGAGGCTTTGGAGCTAACCACAATGGCACGGTACTTGCCTACCACATGTGAAGCCCTGGGTTCAATCCCTAGCACCTCAAAAAAAAAAAAAAAAAAAAGTGAGAAGAAAAATTTTCATTTAGAAATTAAGAAACGAATTCATGGGTAAACTAGGATTAAAAGAAAATTGAAAAGAAAATTACAAAGTACCTAGAAAGCAGGTAAAGAGAACACTACATAACAGTTCTCATGAGACAGCGCAAAGATATGGTCAGAGAAAATCCAAAGATTAAACAAAAAATTTTAAAAAAATTAGTTTTCTATCTTAGTCACTTTCTCATAGCTGGGACAAAATACCTGACACCAACAACTTAAGGAGAAAAGGTTTATTTTAGCTCATATTACAGAGGTCTCAGTCCTTTCATAGTTGGCTGGCAACGGTAGCATGACAGAATGGGGTGGCACAGAACAGTTGCTCACAGCATTGCAAAAAGAAGAGGGAATTGAGGAGGACCTGGGGCAAGAATCTATCCTTCCAGGCCACACCCTCAGTGATCCACCCCTCCCAACCAGGCCCTACCTCTTAACAGCCTGTAAAATCTACCGATTAACCCCTCTGGTCCAGTCAACCCCCACATTCCAAATACATGAGACTTTAGGGGGACATTCCAGATCAAAACATTTTATCCTTGGCCCCCAAAAGACTCATCTTCACCTTCTTAAGCAAAATTCATTTAGTCCATCCCTAATAGTTGCCAAATTATTAACAGTTCTAGTACTGCTAAAAAAAAAAAATCAGGTCCAAAGTCTCTGGTGAGACTCAAAGAAAATTTTAGCTGTGAGCACCCACAAAAATCAAAGAAAGGCACAGGGTAAACATTCTCTCATTCCATTCCCCAAAGGAGGAAAACAAAGATAGAAAGCAATTAAACCAAAACAAGACCAAAACCTAGCAGGGCAATGCTAAATCCCACAGCTCCATTAAATCTTGTATATCTGTGTCCAGCACCAGGGGCAAACTGTGACGAGATGTGAGCTCCAAAGGATTTGGGTGGCCCCAACCTATATGGCACTGCCTAATAAAAATGTGATGGCCTCTATCTTGGGATAATTCCACTCACTGGCTGTGGCTTTCCTCAGCAGCCATCCCATATTTCTGCTATTTCTGCATTCCTGGAGTCTCCACTGCACTTTCAATTCACAAGCTAATGCACTACATTCTCAGGGGTACACTGCCTCATTCTTACATCTTACCCTGCAACTTTTGCATTCTGCATGTCTGTAAAACCAGCAATATGAGGATGACAATGGCAAGATCTGCTCCTGGCTTGAGGATTAGTCTGGCTCACTTGTCCAGGAATGCAGTGGCCTGTGAGTTCTTAGATGGTTGATATCCTTGGGAATTCACCTTCTTTGAACTCGACCCTGTAGGATGCCCTGGGGCTCTCTTTTCATAGCCAAGCCTTTTGCCTTTGTACCTCAGAACCTGCATGTGGTAGGGCCTTGCCAATCTCTGAGATGCTCTCTAGGCATCCCTCCCCCTGTCCTGGTACAAGGGCAGTTGGCCTCTTTCCAATGTCAATCCTTCTGGCAACCATGCTCTCACTTCCCATGATTTTGCAGGCAAAAACTCAAACTTTCTACATCTTTGCCAAATTCTCCTGACCCTCAGTGTAGGTCTGGCTGAAAACAGCAAGCAGTACCCAAGTAACAGCTCAAATGCTGGGTTGTCATGAAATTTTTTCCACCAGGTTAAAATTAGTCCACTGCCCTTAATCTCAGTTTTAGGTAAAGTCTCAGGACATGAGAAAACAGAAGATGCACTTTTGCCACAGTGTAAATATATTGTTTTTAGTTCTACTGCTCATAGAGTTCTCCTTCCCATCTGAAACTTATTGAGACTAACCTTTGTAATCTGCATTTGGTCAACATGCTGGTCTTCTGAGCTTTGACTAGAATCTCTCATCATTCTCTGCTTACAGAATTCTAAGGTTTCTATAATCAGCATCTCCAAACCTTTCCGAACTGCTCTTACAAACCAGTTCCAAAGGCTTTTAAACTACATGGTGAGGTAAAGTCAAAGTAATGACCCCATTCCTGGTACCAATTTCTGTCTTTGCCACTCTCTTACTGTTGGGATACAAAGCCTAACAGTGACAACTTAAAGGAGGAAAGGTTTATTTTAGCTTACATTTCAGAGGCCTCAGTCCGTTCATAGTTAGCTGGCAGTGGCAGCATGGTGGAAGGGTCTGGAAGACAGTGGTTGTTTGTGGCATTGTAAGAGAAAGGAGTGGGGTTGGGGGGAAGCCAGGGAAAGAATATATCCTTCCAGGCCACACCTCCAATGATCCACCACACCCTCAGTGATTCCCTCCCCTCCCACCTAGGTCCTACCTCTTGACAGTACATGAAATCCATATATTAACTCACTTGTCTAATCAATCCCACAATCCAATCACCTTCCAATTACATGAGGCTTCTGGGGGGACATCCCAGATGCAAGACATAAACCCTCTCAAGAAGTTACAAAAAGTACAAAAGAACCTATAATAGTAAATTAATATAGTTAAAAGCTGAAATTAATAACATTAAAAAATAGGAGGAGCTGGACATGATAGTGTACTGGTGCATGCCAGTAATCCCAACACTCTAGAAGGCTGAGGCACCTCAACTTCAAGCCCAGCCTGAGAAATTTAGCAACTTAGGGAGACCTTGTCTTTAAAAAAATAGTAGAAAGTGAACAGTAGAAAGAGTGTATTAATGCAAAAATATTAAACTAACATAAACATTAATAAAGCTGGTTAAAAAAAGAAACAAGGAGACATAATCACAGCTGCAGAAGAGAAAAAAATCATAGAAGAACCCCTCATGTAGTCCTCATTTATCCATAAACCTGAAAATTTAATAATTCAATTGCCAAATATAAATCACCTAAACTGACTCAAAAAGAGGAACATCTAAATAGACAAATTACCAAGAAAAAATTGCAAAAGACATCAAAGACCTGCCATTGAAAGTGGCACTGGGATCAGAAAAATTGCATGAATTTTATGTAAGCTTCAAATGATGGGTAACTCCAAGTTTATTCAGATGACTGTACATCATAATAATGTACAATTATTATGGACGATAATATTCTCAATTAATGGACAGCAATCTTCTCAATTAATGTATAAGGCCACCATAACTTTAATTACTAAAACCTGTGGAAGATGGTATATGAAACCGTAACATTCATTTATTAAAATTATTGCAAAGGTTATTTAAAATTATTAAATTGAATTCAATCAATTAGAAGAAAATCAATGAGAAGAAAAAATGGTTATAACTAACTCTATTCATTCCAGGAATATAAGTAATATAACAGCTTTATTCATACAACCTCAAAGAAAGTAGAAAAGCCATAGGATACAGGATCACATCAGTAGAGGTAGAAAAGGTACTTGGCCAAGTTTACATCCTTTCTAAAATGGGGGTGGGTACGATGTGCAAAAAGAAAGACACAGTCTACATGTATGAAAATACCACACTGTACCCCACTTATATATACAATGAATAACGTGCTAAAGAAAATAAAATTTAGAATTCGGGTAATTTCTAAATGAAAAGCAGGATTAGAAGATGATTATTATGCAATATTTAAAAAGGTACTTACCAAACCCAACAGCAAATATGCTATGAATGATGACATTCCAAAACCATTTAAATTAAAATCTAGGTCTAGATAAGTAATATAGTAGAGCCAAAAAACAAATAAAATAAAACAACAAAAAAACTCCCACAGCACTAATATGGTAAAATGAGAAATTAAAATCTCCTTTTCGATGACGCTGACTAACCAGAAAACTTGACATTATAGTTACAAAGGTCTATTATAGTTAATTTAAAAATTGATTAAGACTGAATCCAATACAGAAGCTGAAAAGTAAAGTTTCCCCCTCAGCAATAGCAATCCTAAAAATTATAATTATATTAATTTATTCATTCCACAGTATATACTTATTTCAGAACTTCATATTGTATGTAACTATATATAATTTTTTTTAAAAGATAGGGTCTTGCTTTGTAGCCCAGGCAATCCTTGAATTCACGACAATCCTCCTGCCTCAGCCTCCTGAGTGCTGGGATTACAGGTGTGCTCAACCCCGCACCTGGCTTTATTGTGGTGTTGGGGAATTGAACTTGAGACCTTGAGCTTGCTAAGCAAGCACAAGTACATACAATTCTTTCAACTAAAAGTTGATTTTAAAAGAATCTAAAAATAAAAATATGATTGATCTATAATAGTAACAAAATTATAAATATTTAGGGACAAATTATATAATAAGCTTACTGTTATGGTTTGGATCTTAAGTGTTCCCCAAAAGCTTCGTGTACTTGGAACTGTGTGTTATTGGGAGGTTGGCCTGTCTGGAAGGGGAAGGTGTTCAAGGTTTGACCTGGAAGACTGTCAATTTGTTGAGATTGAAGATTGCCTAGGGCAGAGATTTCAATGTTTGTTATTGATTTGTGGGCCAGGAAGTGAGGGAGGGGAACCAACCTTGGGATGAGGAGCAACTGGCAGCTTGAAGTAATTAAAGGAAGGAAAAAGAAATAGTGTTACAGCTTTTTTAGAGGAAAACCCCAGCCTTCCTGGAGCGTGATTCTCTGGGCTCCTGCTTTACTTGGCTTTTGAGCAATGAAAGGCAGCTCTGCTCACCACTGTATTATCAACCCTCCGTCTGCAACGGGATGAGCGGCTCTCCCGACTCTGCCATGCACTTCCACCACTGGCAATGGGTGATGAACGAATTACGTGAGACCTGAAACTGTGAGCCACATAAATCCTTCCCTTAAATTTTGAATGTTGGGTATTCTGTCACAGCAAGGAATAAGTAATGAAGACACAACCAATTATGAAGAAAATTGTAAAACTCTTAGTGTCCATCAGTTCCATTCTTAGTTATATGCCTAAGAGAAATGTGTTCACATTTACCGAATGTGCAATCGCTCAAACCCAGAAGTCATTCAATGCTATTATCTACTTGGAGAAGGAATGAACAGAATTACGGTTAGTCACACAATGGATTAAATAAGGTCTTGAAAAGAAACAACCACAGCTACTTGCCATGGTGTGGATAAACACGAACACTGAGTCAAAGACAAGGCAAGAGTATAACAGGCCATGATTCCATTTATATAAAAATACCAAAACAAACCCAACCAACCTATGCTGTTGGAAGTCAGGGTATTGTTTCACAAGAGATGATGATGAAAAGAGAGCCTGTTATGTCTTTACAGGGGTGCTGAGTGTTATAGTTTGGATCTGGAGTGTCCCCCAAAAGCCTCATGTATCAACAGGTTGAAGATTACCTATGGGTTCTATGTGTTGTTAAAAAGTGGGGCCCGGTTGTGAGGGGTGGAATATAGGTGCGTGGTGGAAGATGGGGATGTGGTAGATTATAGATTACAGACATGAGGTGGATTAGGGTTGTGTTGTAGATTATGGCTGTGTGGCACACACTGGGCATGTAACCTGGAAAGGGTGGTTCAATGGGGCTTCAGCTGGAAAGGAGAACACGAAGGCTTCACCTGGGAGGGGCAAATCACTGGGACATGACCTGGAAGAGTGTATACTCATTTTGCCCTTCCTGCCGCACTTGGTTTCTTGTATGTCATGTTACGAACAGCTTCCTTTAGCTATGCTGCCGCTATGTACTTTCACCATTGCTGGCTGCATATGAGTGGACTCAAACCTTCTGATACTGTGAGCTAAATAAATTTGTCCTCTCTTATATTGTAGATGTCGAGTATTCTGTCTCAGCAACAAAAAGCTAAGACACTGAATATCCAGATGTGGTCACTTTGTGGGCATTTATCAAGTCTATATTCTAACTTGTATATTTTTAATAGGTATATTATGTTTTAAAACATTTTAGTGAATGATATAAAACTATACTTTAAGTCACATTCTTGAATGAGAACACAATATAAAAACCTCTCTTAAATTCTAATTAGAACTTCAGTAAGTTGTTTTTTTTTTTTAAATTTGGTCTTACTTTGAAATTGGAAGCTCAATCTCAGAAGAGACTGTCTACCCTCAGCCTGGATGGATGGGGAGATGGAGGAGTACAGGCTCAAATCTGACTCCTCTATTTCACCCAGCCACCTATACATCTCCAGATCTGCATCCACAAGAGGACAGAATCTTGTAGACTATGAGTTCAGAGCCTGACTGTCCATATCTGTGTATCTGTTTACCACTTTGTGAGGAATGATCCTGGTAGAGAACTAGCAGGGTAACATACAGTTCATTGTTGGCATAAGACGGTGGTCCAGTAAGTGCCCGCTTTCACCCACCAACACCAACTGGGTAAGAAGGCTGGCCAACACCTGCTCCATGGAACTCTAAGACTATTTTCATTTCTCAAATTCATCTCTGGCTTTCTTTAGAAACTTCTCAAGCAAAGCACTGTGTTATGATTAACTTATTTAGCCTTCACATATCCTGTTACAGAGAAAAGAGCTGTTTTCTCTCTATCTTCCAGGCAAAAAGCAGTGTAGCACAGCTGTCACTTGCTCACGGTCATTAGCCAGCAAGCAACCATGTGAAGGCTCCAATCCTAGTCTTTAGATTCCACACCTCAGGGTTCCTCTCTGCTAATCTTAGTGATAAGACAAAGTGACAGGAAAAGTCACATGCCATTGTGGGTATGATGGAGAAGTGATGGGGGTCATGGGTCCTTTTACTAAAGAAGTCCTGTAATGAATCCTTGTGGAAAAGCAGCTGGTACCTCGGTGAGGTTAAGGGGGGATAAGGCTGTTCCCAGCTCAAACAATTGGCTCCAGAGCTGACAGCTAATCAGATCATTAGAGGTCAGGTGAGCTCAACTCTCTAGCAGAACTCCTAGCAGGAGATAAGCATCAGCCTTAAGTCCCACTGTACTCTCAGAATCTCGTTCTAGCATGGCACCTCCTCAGGATGACTTGGACTTCACATGTAAGAAGGGCTCTGTGAGTTGTGGGCCAATGCACATTAGGGTAGATGGGTACCTCCCCATCCAAGTACTCATGAGATGGAACAGCTGGACTGGCCTGGGCATCAGTGAGTCTGCTGGGATCTTCCCAATCTGTGTACTTGGATGAGATGCTCCTTGTGTGGCAGCTCAATGAGGCTGTGGATGCTTAGAGAGGGTAGGCACCTAAAGCAGAATCCTAAGATGCTACAGGATGGAAGCAGGCTCACTACTGAATACACTGAGGAATGACTATACTGACACAATGCTCTGTTATTGATGTACACACACTACTGCCTGTCACCTTGTATCAATTTGAGGTAAGGAATACTACACGGAACAATGAATTGAAGTCTAAGAGAGGTTACCTCACTTGTTCCAAGTCCTGCAGGTAAAACGGGAGTGGAGCTGAGCTTGAGCTTGACTGAGAAGTTTGTGCTCTCCCCAGGGTGTTACAGTGGCCACTTCACTCAAACTCCATGGGCTTGCACTCTCCCTGCCACCCATGCCTTGCTGAGGCACACTACAGCATACATAGTACTCATTGTATGCTCTAGTCCTGCCTGAGGCCTGCCCAGCTTGGCACCTGGGGGCCAGCCTTGGGAGCATGGAGGCCGAAGAGCTGACTTCACAGAGGCTATCCCACCTGTACTGTAAAAGACTAACACTCCATGGGGACACTTACAGCATTTTGTACTGTAGATATGTTTTTAATGAGTCACAAACATGTTTCTGGCCTGACCAGCTTACTTAATGTAGAAATTCCTCTATCTTTCTCCATGTGGCTCTCTTTCAAAGGTGGGAGAATTTTTTTATATTTTTTTATATTTTTTAATATTTTTTTATCCAATCATTTCCTTTTCTTTAGGAAACAAGTCTGTTGTTCATATATGACAGGGGCTCAGAGGACTGGATACAGCTGCCAGTGCCTTTGACAGGAAGCCTCTAGCTTTGTCTGGGTCCCAGACAAGGTACAAGTACCCAGTAATCTAAGAGCTTCTTTGGCATCCACAATGGAATCAACACTTTTCAGGCAAAATGGCAACCTGGCTGGCCAGCTAATATTGGAGTTGGAGGATAAAAGGGAGATGGAGGCCAAGGGTAAATGGGCATGCTCATCAGGTTCTGAAATGATTCCCACAGAGAGACGCTAGGAGCAGATTAAATTCTGCCACCCAATATGCAGGCCCATTAGCTGATGTCAGTGTGTGTTGTCAAGGTGAGGCCAAGAGGAGCAAGCTGATTCTTCCATAGGCATACTCTTTCTTATAAAGAAGGCTGCTGGGGGAAATCCCACTTATACTTGACCACCCCGGTTTCTGTACACTAAATAATCCTGGGACCCTCTCAGCAGAGAGGGAAAATATTTGCTTACTATCTCATAAAAAGTTAATTAACTGTTATTAAAACATGCCCTTGAGCTTAATGATTTTTTATTACTATTCACTTACTGAAAGGTTCCTTGAGCTGACTCTTCAACTTGATTTCATTTGTGCTGTTTTAAGAATTTCTCTCTTGAAAATGCATGTAGACTCATAGCGAGTCAGAGGCATAATGGGCAATTTCACTGGCAATGTAGGCAAAAACACTGGGCTTAGGGGGTCAGGAGTTTCTGAGACTTGGAAGAAGAATCCTGGATTAAACATCTGTTGCTTGGTATTTACCTGATATCCATTTGCTTTTTTTTTTTCCCAGCCTCAGGTGTTTTAAGATTACTTGTTCCCAATTCTTGGTTAATATGAGTAAGATAGAGCCTAAGACAGCAAATGGTGTCTCCCAAAGCTACTGGCTGGTTCAGGAATAAGGATGTAAGTCAAACAGAATCAATGAGAGGCAGTGAAAAGACCTTTCTTGGGATGTCTTAAAGAAACTCATACTTGGAAATTAGTCCTGAAGTGGTCCTGAAGCGTGAGTACAACTGAGTGAAATTAACACGGAAGAAAACAGGGTTCAGGGAGAAGAGACATGGAGGCTCTAATGACATCTTTGAAGGCTTTGGGGCCAGATTTTTCAGTGACAGGTATTGCTAAGCTTCTTTTTCAATTAAAAAAAAAAAGTGTGGGTGGGATTTCTGTCATTGGCAACTGGAAGAGCCTGACACACAATCTGAATGAAAGCAGGATGACCAAAGATCAGTACCAGTTCCTGTCCATGTTTTTCCAAAGGAAAGCCTGTCCTGAGTGCTCGTTTTTCTGAGATTTACCCTACTAAATCTGGCAATGGGGCTTAAGCTGAGAACACTTCATTTTCCTCACAAGTGGAACTCTTTCAGGGAATATTAACACTCTGTTCTTAGTCTAACTGACCAGGCCTCAAGTTCTTTAAGAATTCTTTCTTAAGGTCTTCTGGTCAAGGTGGTGGCCAAGTACCAGAGCTGCACAATGTCTTCTTGTGGAACCACTTAAAAAAGTTGAGAATATAGTAAAAAACCGCCTGCTCAATGTAACTAGGAAAGGGAAGAGTGCCCCGACAACTGAAAGAAGACCACGGGAATGTCAGAAATCCTGAAGATATATTGGAAGTGGAGGAAAACAGCAACTGAGTTTGGCCCTGAGCTGCCAGCATCCACAGACGGAGGAAAGCATGGAGCCCAGAACCTCAGACCGAGGTAAGCACAAACCCAGGAGAAGTGGGAATTCATTGTAGCTGGTGCCCCAGCCTCGAAAAACAAGCCTGCGAGTAATGCATATTCCAAAAGCAACAAGAGCTTCCCCTAGAAAAGTCCTCTTGGAGCCTAGATCAGAAGCAGCACTGTCGTAACATGCAGTGACTTAAGCAGGAGCCATTTTTTAAAAAAAGAGCCCAAGACTGAACTGATTAGAGTAAAAGAAAGCTCAGAAGAGTGTGCATCAGGGTTTTGGGGTCACCCTTAAGCAGAGCCTAGGAAAAACCTGGCACAAGAGACAATTGTGGAGAGGAGAGAAAGGCTGTAGATTTCCTGAAGGGCTGGGTGTAGTGAGAGCAGCTCAGAGAGTGAAGAGCCCTGCCTTTGGTGGAGGAATGCCAGGGTAGACAGGAGAGCTTTGCTGAGGGGGCTGGAGATGATTATGACACCCCAGAGGCTATCAGGCTGTTAGGTCCCCCCTCACTGCCTACTCCCAGCAGAGAACTCAGCACAGAACTCAGAGGAATTGCAGCCCACCCCTAAAACACACACTGTCATAGCTGTTCAAAGAAACCTCTCAGCTAGGCCTTTAAAATGAAGTCCCTCAACAACAGAAACATGGGAAGAAGACAAGGCAATAGGACACCCACCGACATGCCTGAGACCCCAGAAACTAATTTCATGGGCTCTGAAATAATGGAACTCATAGGAAAGGAAGTCAAAAAGCAAATAAATGAGTTGAACAACCAGTTCAAACAAGACAGTCTCAAAGAAACCCAAGTATTGATCAGTGAGCTTAAACAGAAACTCACTAACCATAGTAGTGTTAATGGAGACAAAGCTCACTGAGTATATAGAAGCCACAAATACAAAGTTGGCCGAGGTAAATAAGACAGTGCAAGATATGAAGGAATATTTTAATAGAGAAGTGGAAATTTTGAAAAGAAATCTGGCTGAAATTCAGGATATATAAAACTCATTTGAAAGCAGGGGAAGGTGACTTGAAGATTGTGAAAAAAGAATGTCAGTCCTTAAATACAAGGCTGAGGAAACAAATGCTATACTTAGGCACAACTCCAAAGTTAGAAATGAGCAAAGTAGCTGGATACAACAGCTGATGGATGATTCAAAGAGAACGGATCTCAGAATTATGGGATGAGAGAAAGAGCAGAAGACAGCACCAAAGGTATAAAGAATTTATTCACTAAAATCATGCAAGAAAATTTCCCAAATCTAGAAAAAGAAATTAGCTTTCAGGTACAAACAGCTTATAGAACACCAAATAATGTCAAGCCACAATAAGACTTACCATGACATATCATAATTAAAACCTCAGAAATACAACATAAAGAGAAAATACTAAAAGCAGCAAGAGAAAAACAGGCATCATTCTACCAAGGCAAATTCATTCAAATCACTGCAGATTTCTCAATGCAAACTTTAAAGGTCAGGAGAGCATGGAGCAAGACCTTTCAAGCTTTAAAAGACAGCAAATACCAATCCACATTGTTGCATCCAGTAAAATTATCCCTGAAAATTGAAGAAGTAAAAATTTTTCATGGTCAAGAATGCCTAAAGAAATCTGCAATCACCAGCCCAGCACTGCAGAAGCAGAAAATTCTTGAAGCAAATGCTTCAAATACTTGAAGGAATCTTTGAGAGAGGCAGAGAGACAAACAGCATCAAAAAACAGAGGAAAGGAAATATTTAAAGAGAAAGTATAACAAAAAAGACTGGTATTTGAATCTTTTGATTGGTATACTTCTGTAACAGTACCATCTGTTTTATAAAATCTGTGAAGTTTCCCCACATAACTATTATTTATAAAAATATATTAGTTTGCAAGACATAATTATATTCAACATGGAGAATTGGTATAAAATCTTTAAAAATATGTGTGTATGTATTTATGGATGGATAGGTAAAAAAATGTAAACCAAATCTGGTAAAATGTTAGTAATTAATGAGATGTGAGTAAATAATTTATGAAAGTTAAAAAATTCTGAAATAACTAAGTATGCCATTATATCTACTGATTTAAGTGTAATATACTTACGTGATATAGATTTAAGCTCATTTAATGTAACAATTCAATATAGAATTGTTTGTTTATTGTAGCAATTCCCTTATTTGGTCTTTGATGTAAGTTAATTCTAAGAAAACTGACTGATATAATGATAACCTGAACATCTTTTGAATGTACAAACATTTACCTTTCAGTACTCATTTAAGGTGTTTGAAATTTAACTTCTTTTTCTTTCTCACATTTTCTAGCCTTATGAATTACACTGTTATTTTTCTTTTCTCATGTGAGCTAGTGGGTGAGGCCATGTTAAAGAATCTCAACAAAGATATAGTAAGATATAGAAAAAAGAAACTTTCGGCAAATCATCCCAATAAAGGGCTCTGCTGGACTCAGAGAAGAGGCATCAAGATATGGCCAATGCAGCCCATTCCAGGGGTGAGAAGCTGAGCTAAAGAGTGATGATTTGAGTGAAATGAGCCAGACATAGAAGATTAAATCTGTTAAATATCACATGGTCTCTCTGATTTGGGAAACTCAGAACACAGGCATCCCATAGAACCAAATGAGTGTGATAGTGGGAGGTAGGGGAGATAGGGAGGGTGTGAGGAGGGCCAAAAATGGGAAAGGATCATAAAATTGATGTGATATATATGTGCACAAAATACTCAATTTCATTATAAACATCATATGTCACATATATATTAATAAAAATGGTGGGAAAAAAAGAATTCCTCCTTTGAAATGGATTGGCCTTCTAGATCTGTGGTTTGCAAGGTCTGGT
The DNA here is from genome assembly GCA_004027205.1 of Ctenodactylus gundi. NCBI lineage: Eukaryota > Metazoa > Chordata > Mammalia > Rodentia > Ctenodactylidae > Ctenodactylus > Ctenodactylus gundi. Next base: position 191,033 of record PVKB01003396.1, on the reverse strand, counting down.
CTGAACACCCTTGATTACTGCCAAGAAGGTTTGTAGTTATGATTCCTTTCTGGCCTCTATTCCCTTCCAAACTGTACGTAACTCATTAACTCAACCAGCTTGTCTAATGGACAGACCTTGTACCTTTCATGCTTCTGCTCAAGCTTTTACCCATCCAGGATACCCTCCTTTGTTACTTCTTAGCACCAATTCTTTCCAACTGTTCAAGGCTAGTGCAGAGACTGTGGGTGACCAAACCATCCACTGTATTTCCTCTTTCCCTTGCTTTTAGCCAAATCCGAGCTATTATGACAATGACAGTGGGCTTTTAATATGCAGTTAGTGATAAAGGGGTTACCCAGAAACAGAGTTTACTGGAAAGCAAGATTAATTGGGAATTTATAGGAATAGCAGTTGGCTGTATCTCATGACAGCCTATATCTTGACTGCTCCCCAGAGCTATTGATAGTTAACCGTTAGGTAGTTACAAGGACAACAGGGTGAGATATCTTAAAGATGGAAGACCTCAGAAGCAGTTTAAGGGTGGAAGACTTCAGCAACTGAACCTTGGCAACTGAGCCTTCCTGACCAAGCTGCTAACTGGGGTCATTCCCTTATTCAGCTCATCCACAAAAGTCTCTAGACAGACACCTAGAGACAGTACCTTTCAGTTCTCCCTTTGGACTAGTGGAAGCTTTTAGTGTTCTTTATTTTTCCCCAATAAAATGCCTTCTCTAAACCTTGCTTCCCTTGTCCACATTTCATTTCTGAACATCACAGGACAGGAATCTGACACACACTGCTAGCTAACACAGCCTGCAAACACTGGTGTCCATAACTCCTCCTCATTAATCTGAGCTCATCAAGTAACTGCACTCTAACCAGTAGTGGTTTAGGAAGAGACATAAGACCCAAATCTGTTCCATGCGCAGTAAGGATAAGCCTATCAGTGAGGCTTTGAAGTACGAGGAATTAAGCCTTTACTGCTTCTAGATTCAGGTGGCAAACAATGATGCTTGTAATTGCAGAAGTGAGAAGCTAGCTTATATGCTAAGGATGGCAGAATGAAATGGGGGACTCAGATTCCTGACAAGCTTCACCGGACAATCCTGGGATGCTTAACTTTCATACTTCTTGATCCTGTGAGTTATTAATAATTTCCTGTATGTTTTTTCTGCTACATGCAGCCAGTGGAGACCTAATTACTATAACAGCTTAGTTCGAATTCTTGCTTCCTTGGAGGTTTTCTAATTATGCCAATCCATAGTGATATCCTGCCCCACTCTGCTTTGCCAATGCACAATCCCTGGATGTTGTCAGTGACAGCGAAGTGAACAGTTTTCATTCTAGGAGATTTCTGAATCAACAGTGAGGAGATGTTGAGGTCAAAACTGGGAACTGGGTTCAGTAGGGAACAGTGCTCCGGCAGGGTCTGCCATGAACTGGGAAGGAGAGATACCTAGCTCTAAGAATTAAAAAAAAAAAAAAGGGGGGGGGGTGCAAAACAAAAACTCCTGCTGCTCAGGCATGTTCCTTCATATCTCAGTGCACATATTCTCTCTACTTTATCAGGTACTCAGGCCAAAAACCTTAGTTTCACCCTTGACTCCTCTTACACACCTACATTCAGTATGAGAGAAAAATCCTGTTAGCTTTACCTTCAAAAAGAATCCAGAAACTTACTGCTCTACTACTTTCTCCCCAAATCAGTATCACTTTAGTCCCAAGTCATCAAAGACTCTCTGTTGAATAATTTTAAGACTCCTCTCCAAATCTTCCTGCTTCCATTCCTTATCTCTGGATTATTCTCCATAGTGAGATCAATATGCTTTGCACAGGCTCCCATCACATTCAGAGTAGTAGTTTAAATCCTTACCATAGCCTCAAATGTGACCCAACCCTAACCTCCTGCTGTGTCTCTTGACCTCTTATTTCCTCAACTCAACCCCTTTACTGCACACCAGTCACATAAGCCTGTCTATTAAAACATATAAAATATACTCCTACTTTGAGACCTTTGAGTTTTTATTTCCTCTGCTTGGAACATTCTTCTAAACCCCCATTTCCTTTAGATTTTTATTTTTTATTTCTCTCCCTGAGATGAGGTATTGCTATGTTGTCCAGGCTGATGCTTAACTCTTAGGATCAAGTGATCATCCTACCTCAGTCTCCCCAGTAGCTGGTACGAGGCACACACCACTATGCCCAGGTCCTTCAGATCTATGTTTAAATATTTACCTTGGAGAGGATGTCTCTGACCACTTTCACAACTCAGTAGTTCCCTCCAACTCCCCTACTCTACCTTTTTCTCATAGTCTCCCTGCCTCTGACATATTACTTTCCTGTGTGTTTGATACTTGCCTTGCCATCTTGAAAGGTGTGATCATTGGAGATATTATGTCAGGGACCACATCTGGATTAGGGTTTGGGAACTACGCCTAGATTAGGCAATTGACAATCAGCCTGGATTAGAGTGTGAGTGATTTGTGGGTCAGCCAATGAGCGAAGAGCACCCACCCAGATGTGGGAGGGCCAACTGGAACTCAAATGGTATAAAAGGAAGAAGATTATTACAGCCTCCTCCTCTGGGAAAGCTCTCGCCTTTGCAACTGTCTACAGACCCCAACTTGCTACATGCCACACATCTTCATCACAGATTCGCTCCAGTTTCGACTAGCGCCTGCCTGCCCGTCACTTATCTTCAGTAGCTGATCTTCAGTTGCCGATCTTCAGTCTCTGGTCTTCACCATTGTTCTTCAAACAACCGAGATCTGCAGCAGATTCTCACCAGTTGTCATGAGTTCTGGACGGGTGTTCTACTTCGTGGTCTGAGCAGCCATCAGACCCTCCAGCTCTCGCACATGCAGGCTGCCATCTTGGACTATCTCTATCCTCAGATTTGAAAGCCTTCCAAATAGATCCTTTTTGCTGTAATTTCTGTAAATTCTGCCTTTTGAAAGAACCCAAACTCAGTGAGGCTCTGTCTTACCTACCACTGTCATCCATACATCAGACCAGCTCAGGCACAGAGAGGGTACCAGTAACGACCTATTCAGCAGACAAACTCTTTATGTCTCCGGCTGTCCTCAGCACCGGTCTTTGCACATGATAGGTGCTCACAAAGTATGTCTATTAGATTTAATGGACACAACTGAGTATTATCGACACTTTAATTTCATTTCTGGCAGAGTGTAAGTTCTTTTGGACAAAGATCAGAAGATAGCACAGAAAACTAGAAATGGGTGGAGGAAGCTTTATACATTAATTTCCCCAAATGTTATTATGAAAACACAAAGTCACAAATATGTTTTACTGCTAAAAACTGTTTCAAAGTATTGTGCATGTTTTTCTCGGTATTGTTTAAAGCAAAGTAGTTTATGTTTTGTTAAAGGTGCTGACAAGTAAGACTAGAAAGATAAAATTTCCCTCAGAACACTCCATCCCCCAAAAGACCTGAAAAGATACTTCAAACCTATATAAATGACTTTCTGGTAACAGCAGCACTCACTCTGTATATATGAACATGTATATTCAATATCAATAATTGCTTTGCCTTTAGATAACTAGCTTCCAATTCCAAATATCTTTATATAGGGATTATTCTTCAAAAAGTAATATGGATAAGTAAGTAGCTTTCTCCATTTTATCAGGTACTCAGACCAATTTTCTATCTTGGGCAGACTTTCTGCAAATATTTATTCATTCAGCCAGTACTTATCAAGCACCAACCATATTCCTTCTGAAGAAGCCCCTCTCCTTAGGGAGAAATTTTTATAGTATATCAGAGAAAAAGATGTAAGTGAGGCTTTAGAGGAGGTCTACTGAATCCATTATAATTCTATTATTCACTGAGTCCTCTGCTAGGCTTTATGAATTCAGTCATGAGACTGACCACCTAGTACATGAAAGAAGATCTGGAAAAAAATTAATAACCCTAATAAAAGGTAGCAAAATGACAGCTATGCTACAAAAGAAAAGGAAAATCACCCAAGTTTTAAAGGGGCTGAGAGGAGGAGGAAGCTCAGCTGACTGGAAAAATCAGGTATGACTGCGGGAAAACCATGACACTTTGCGGCCTAGCAGGAAAGGTGGGTGTGATAGGCAGAGATACGGGATATGTGGGTGGGGTTATTTCAGGTAAAGGAAACCATGTATTCAAAGGACACCAGGGTGCATGATATTAGTCTGCCTAGGGTAGCTAGTTCTAGTCTGAGAGCTTTGCTGATGGCCCATGCTAGTTGGTAACACCAACTAAGGGAAGTTGAGCTGGATGTGGAGACATACACATTAGACTGGGGAGAGAAAAGGAAAAATGACCAACTTAAGTGGCTGTCACTCTGGAGGAGAATCACATGAGGGCTTAACTTGGCAAAGTGGGCTGTTGATTCTTCACATCTTATACTGGTATCATATGTTCATTTATATATTTTATATTACATAATTTAAAAGCTTGATTAATTCACTTAGCCAGCAACAAAAAAATGAACCATTTGCTCTTTAAAAAGTCTTTTGGAAGATAATGATATGAGAAGCTGCACTAGGGTGAGGAGCTATAGGACAGAAGGCAGGGCAGGCAGGAAAGAAATGCAGGCACAGGTAGTTATGGGGGAGAGAAAACTAGAGTGATGAGGTGATGAAGGAACAGTAGATCTGTGAGGTTTTTTTCTGTGAGGGAAATCCTAGCCAGATAAGAACACTGGTTAATGAACACACTGGCTCCCCAACCTTCTCAGTCCCCTGCTGGAACATCAGCTTCAGCTGCATTTAGCTGGGACACCAAGAACTTGATCATTTAGCGTTCAGAAAGCAGCCTCCAGCTATCGGTAGTAATGACACGGCCCAGGTTGCCAGCAACAGGATCCCTGTTCATATGTTAGGACCTCAGTTGTTCCAGATTGTTCCTTGGGCGTGCTACTGTGAAAATAGACATTTTAGAGTGTTTTCTCACTGATGGCTTTGTGATTACAGCTAGCAGAATCAAGTAGGGGTTTTCCATAATGTAACCTTTCAAAGAAGCTTGACAATAGTTCCAAGTGGATCTAAGCCTAGCAAACCCTGAGTAGGTGAATGGAAGGAAAGATGTGGCTGTTAGAGCTGCCTCTGATATGGTCTCCAAGAGCGCACTGCAGTTAGTCATGTTCTCCCATCAGGGAAGCAGGGAGGTGTAGGTTCTAAAAGAGTAACCCAAGTGGCAGGTAAGCTTTGAGGAAAGAAGGGGCTGGGAGACATGGATTCTATCCCTGACTCACCTAGATGCCCCACAGAGATCTCAGCAGGGATGAAACAAGGTAGCTATTACAAGGATGACCTTGGACTCTGGACTTGGAGAGATTTGAGTTTGAATTTTGGGGTCCCTTATCCCAGCACACTCAATCTAAATTATAAATCTCTCATTAATCCCGCCTAAAACATCTGCATTTTTCCTTCCAAGTACTTTACATAGTTTAAAAGATCATTATAAATCCAGCCTTTTGACTTAAACCTGTGAATGTATAAACTGCTGTTTTTGTTCTTAGTGGGCTGTATCTTTACACAGAAAGTTCCCAAATCTTACTGAGGCCTTAGTGGCAGCTCAAATGTCACCTTCTCCAGAGAAATTTCTTTGGGCTTCTAGCACCCAATAGCTGCTCTTTCTTTTCAAGTGCCTCTGCCCTCCAGTTGGACCACACACTTTCTGCCTTTGTATGAAGGCTCTCATATACATGTCTGAACAACGTCTACCTTCTTAGATATCCTCTTCAGCTTTTTCTGGATCAGGAGCCTATCCACATCAATTTCCTTCATATATCCTGCATACCTAGGGCAATGCCTGCTATGTTTTTAAGTTAAGAATGAGCCAGTGAATAAGATTTTCTGCAAGCTCTAGGTCATGATACCCCTTAAATGACCAAGTCTGTGGACTATTCTACAGAAGACCTGAGCATCATCCTCCCAAACTGAACCAAATGAGTATCAAGGCTGTGTGGTTTCAAGGCAAACTGAATTTAACAGCTGCAAAGAGCAGCAGTCACCTGATTTCTACAAATGATGGCTGACCTTAATTATTTCCTCAGGCACAATTGTCTACTATAGGCCTGGATCCACACTGGTAGATGAGATTATATTTTAAACACACCAACAAAGTTCTTTCATCTTTAAGAGAAATAAATGCTGATCATATTCTTCTAGTTTTTTTTTTTTTGTTCTCAGTTCATTTGTTCTAAGACTCAAATGCAGATCGATCATAAACACATTATTTTATTTAAATGAAAACATTTTAGTAAAACTTTTTTAATGAATGCTAGAGGAGGGGAAATACAGCACAAGGACCATTGGGACACTGTCCTTTGATTATTTTCATGGTGGTTTATTTCTGAGCTCTGCAGGTGGGAATGGGGATGGGGCTGATAAGTGAGACTCAGGCATAGCTTTTACCTATGAGAAATAGGGTGGATATAAGCACTTTGGACCCTATCCTTCTTCCTGCATGGGTGTTTCTAGCAGGAGTGCTCGCCCAGCCTGGCTATGAGGGCCAACCCTCCTACCCACTGCCGACTATGGCTTGGGCTGCTACTATGTGGTGAGAAAAAATTTACTTGGCTACGATCTAGGTGAGGGACCCAAAGAAGCCAGGAAATTTAAGGGAAGGCAAGTCCACAGCCAAATGACTTAGAGATTCTCAGGCTGCCAAAGCTGTGGAAGATCCCATACTCACCAGCAGCCCCAGAACATAGATTGTTAAGGAATGTTTCAGTACACAGCAATTCTCAAACAATGAGATTCAATTTATTATTCTTGTTAAGCAGAGCCCGATCTACAATTGCTAGTAAAAGCTTCTCATCAGCCCAAGGTAACCAGGGTTACCACTCTGGTTGGATGTAATTCCAGTAAAGAGCAAAGGTGATCAATAGTTGCATTAGCCTACAAGGCCTACTCATAGACAGGATCTCAGCTAGATGCTTGTTAAGGGCTGTTCACAGACTGATATTACTACTTTTAAGAATCCTGGGATGAGGCCTCCTACATCTTTGCCTAAGGCATTGTTTAAAAGATGAGGATACTAAGGTGTCAGAACATTAGAGTCTCAAAGTAAAGATGGCCATATTATGATGTTTCTAAGGCTCTTCTCTCTTTTATCTACCTGTATTTGAGCAGAATTATTGTTCCCCATGAAAAAGGAAGGGCCCTCTCCCTTACCCAACAGCATAGTGCAGTGGATGGCTAAGAGTAAGGGTCTAAATTAAATACCATTACATGCAGTTCTGTCTGTATTGTGTTGCAGCTGCATCACTACAGGCAGTACTTAAACTCTGCACAGCAATAACAGCATCTTGAGCCACTTAGCCTCTATTTCCTTAGATGCAAATTGGGGCTCTTCATATAATTGAACCTACCTCAATAGGTGGTTTGTGAAAATAATACGATGTAATATAGGTAAAGTGCTTAGGACTATGCCTGGTAATCAACAGCTTTATTGAAATATAATTCATATTCCATGTAGGTGACCTATTTAAAAAATGTAATAGTTTTTGGTACATTTGCAGATATGTTCAACCATAACTGCAGTCAATTCTGGAATATATATCTCCTCAAAGAGAAACCATCAGTTTTAAGCTGTCAACTTTCCCTGCCATCCATAAGCAACCAGTAATATACTTTAATTAAATTTAATGCAATTTAATTTAATCTAATTTCCCTATTCTGGACGTTTTTATGAATAAAATAATATACTATGTGGCATTTTATGATTGGTTTATTTCATTCACTATAATGCTTTCAACATTCATTTGTATGACAGAATAAGTTTCCAATACTTTATGCTTGAATATTATTTCATTGTATGGATTTATTGCATTTAGTTTATCTCTGTCCATTTCAGCTGTTTCTACCTATTGGCCATTATGAATAGTATTTCTATAACCATTTTGTGTAGAAGTTTCTACAGGGACCTAATTGTTCCTTTCTCTTGGGTACATACATAGGAATGGAACTGTGTTTCATTATTTAAGGAACTGCCAGACTATTTTCCAAAGCAGCTGCACCATTCTATATTTCTACTAGTATTGTATAAATGTTCTGATTTCTTCAAATCCTCACCTACCACTAGTTACCTCACTTTTTTGAATCTAACTACCCTAGGGCTATCTGTGGTTTTGACTTACACTTACTAATAATGGCTAATGATCTTAAGCATCTTTCCAAGTGCTTACTGGACATCTGTATACTTTCTTTGGAGAAGTCACTATTCAGATTCTTTGCCTAATTCAGTAATTGAAGTGTCTTTATTACTGAGTTGTAAGAGTTCTTTATACAATTTCTTTATCAGATAAGTGAGTTACAAATACCTTCTCCTGTGGGTTGCCTTTATACTTTCTTGATGACATCCCTTGATGAAAAAGTTTTTAATGTTGATAAAGTTCAATTTCCCATTTTTTCATTAGTTTCTTATAGAATGGCCGGCCAAATTTTATAAAGATTTACCCCTATATTTAACTTTTTGTTCTTTCATTTAGATATTTGATTCACTGTGTAGTGATCTTTGTATAAAGTTTGAGTGTTATGGATTACATCTGGAATGTCCACCCCCCAGCCCCATGCCGCCAAAGCCTCACATATTTGGATGTTGCAGAATACCAATGAAACTACATGCTATTAAGAGGTGGCACCTGGCCAGAAGGTACAGAAGAATGGGGCTTGTCCCAGAAGGGGTGGATCACTGGGACATGAGGTGGAAAGACATACAGCTCCACCCTTTCTTGTTCACTTGGCTTTCTATCTGCTATACTATAAGCAACTTCTTTGCGCTGGGCCTCTGCCATGTGTTTTCACCACTGCCAGCTACTCACCTGTGGACTGAGACCTTCTGAAACTGTAAGCTAAAATAAATCTTTCCTCCCTAAAGTAGTGGAGGTCAAGTTAGCTGTGTCCCAGCAATAAAATATTATGTCCTAGTCATAAAAAATTAACTAAGACTGTGAATTAGGATCCAACTCCATTTACTTATGGGTATCTAGTTATCCCAGCACCATTTGTGGGAAATGGTCATGGTTTCTGCATTGCATGATCATCCTGACCGCCTTAGATATGTAAGTTTATTTCTGCATTCTCAATTTTGTACTATTCATCTCTATATCTGTTCTTGTGCCAGGGTCACACAGTCTTGATTACCATTGTTTTGTATTAAGTTTTGAAATTTAGAGGCTTGAATCTTAATTTATTCTTCTTTTCCAGTGTTGATTTGGTTATACTGGGTACCTCGAAATTCCAGATAAATTTTAGGATTGGTTACTTAGGTTCTACAAAGAAGGAATGTAGGATACAGATCATAATGAATCTGTAAATTATTCTGGGGGAGATTTTTGCAAACACTTTTTTACCTTCTTCTTCTTTTATTCATTCTTATTACTACCACAACTATCTTTTAATATTGTGAGAAATTAATGATTACCCATGTGAAGTGCCAATAAGTAGTAAGAGTTAAGTACATGTTTTTCTTATTTATGTTTTGCTACTACTGGTATGCCCCAATGGCTGTCCATGGCTGATAGTGGAGAAGACTGAGAGACTCACACATTGCTCTCTAATGCTGACTATGTCCTCCAGGTCATGGTGCAGGAAGCTATCCAGTCTATAGCTTGTCCTCTTTTCCAGCCTGGTCTCCAGTTAGAGCCTCTTTTTGAGGATCTAGTTGGAGTCTCTGCCAGCAGACAGTATATCTTCTGCTCAAGCTCAGTTCCCACAAGCCTGTAATTGGGAGCTCCTCATGAATGACACAAACATACACACTCAAGACACCTTCTCAGCTGCCTTAGCAAGAAAGGACACTGGACTTTAGGGGAAGGAAAGGAGCAGGTCTGATTTTGCATTTCCCAATCTTCAGTCATTCAAGGACCACTCTCATGATTTTGGGGCATATAATACCATATTTGATTTGCTTAATAGTATAAATTACCTATACACAGTAGAAACATTACTTTATAAAGAAAATTTATATCACTGTCCTAATGGAAAAATCAGTATCATGTGCTATAAACAGGTGAAAATCACAGAAACAAATATAACGGAAATAAAACCACATGACAAAAAACATTGCAAAAGAAAAGATTAGCAAGCTTAGAGGGATATTAAGACATTTTAATACTCATCTGGGATTCTCTTCTCAGCTGGATCAGATCTTGAAAGGAACAAATGGGAGGTTTGCCCTCTTTTTAAATTCATTTTTAATTTAATTTTTTCTTCCATTTTATTAATATGTATATACATGATAGTAATATTTACATTGAACTTGCTATTTTGTACACATATATATTGCATCAGAGTTACAAACCCTTCCATTCTCCCTTTTTTTGACCCTTCCCTCCCTTCCCTTTCCTCCCTAACTTTCTCCCCTACCCATTTAATTCTAGGAAATGACTATATTCTGGCTGAGGGGCTTACTCTCTTAAGTGACTAAATCATGTGCCATGAGCAGTCATGTTTGCTTCAGCAGCGCTGCACCTGAGGCTAAGGAAGGGCCTTGAGAAGTGAAGGCATATCCCAGTCTTGTTGCTCATGCATACTGGCTCTCAATGTGAAGTGGTGGGAACCACAACACAGGTTCCCAGTCAGCTGACTACCCAGTGTAGGAACTCCTAGGAGCAGCGTAATAGCACTGTAACACCTAAAGAAGAGTTTTACAAGGTCCCTCTGGACTACAGAAGCAGGACTGTTTTGTTCTAAGTTCTGCCCTAATTCACAAAGCACACAGTGGCCCAGATTATGCAGCCGTTCAGAGGACTGGGGAGTGTCTATGAAGGTGCTATAGGCTTGCCTGCCACTCCTTCACTTCTTGCTTTTTCCTTCTGCACAGAGATGGCCTTCTTGAACTGAGATAAATCAAACTGTAGCCCATGGAGAACTTATCCTGTCAGTTTCTTTTCTTTTTAAATACTTTATTGGAAAATTAGAGAAGGGTCAATAAAGAGGATGGAAGAGGAAAGAAGGAGGGTAAAACTTTGGCTAGTCAGAAGGAGGACCCAGAAATGTGGGTTGCCCTCTGTCAGATTTCCTAAGATCCAACCCATACTTGGGCTTGGAGAACGACCCTGCATCAGGAGAACACCCTGACCTGCTTTGTACGTAGCTCACAACCCTGTCACTCTTACAACATGATTATAGGTAATCTTTAATTCAAAGAGGAAGGAAAATCAGGATTGGAGGCCAAGCAACTAAAAGGATATCCTGGTATATAGCTCTCAAGATCCTGTGTAGGCATTCATGGGAAAATGGGCAAAACTCAACAGAAATAAGAAAAATTTAGATTCTGATAAAAGTTCAAGATAACAGACGTGTGTGTATGTAGGTATGTATGTATATCTATCTATGGGGCCATCACACACACACACACACACACACACACACACACACACACACACACAAATTACACTAGTCTATGATGGACTAATGGGACAAAACAAAACAAAACAAACAAAACACAAAACTTAGCCAGTTTACAGAAATGCTTGAAAACTGACACCCTCAGGGTGTAAAGTTACTGATATTCTGATGTGCCCCCTATACTCAACTCCAGAGGCACAGTACCAGTAGAAGTATCTAATGACTGCTTATCAAGTAAAATTTGGTAAGTGGAGACAGAAAAGTGTCTATCACAAGCAGAGTGTGAAGTATGGTCCAGGGATGGTGTTTAAATGGGCTGCCTACTGCTTCTGAGTCCTGTGCATATACAGCTGACACTAGCAACAGGACGCTTCCTTGGAGGCTGCTGAGGTGGTTCTCCCAGCTCCTTAAAAAAAAGAGTTCGCCTCTCTGTAGTGAAATTGTATCACGAGTGTTGGTCCATGCACCGAATCCCAGGTATATCAGTTACTTAAAGCCTCTTGCCATTTTATTTTCCAGACCACCCATCCATTCAACTTCTGTAGACCCAGGGGACAAATGCAAGTTATTATTCTAACTCAAAAGTTTGACATATGAGCATCTAAATGGAGACAGAACTCCTTTTTGAATGGCTCGAGGATAGCTCCTGAGATCCTCTATCATCATCCTCTATGCCCCAAGGTACTGCTGCAACCTCTGCTCAGCTCCCTATCAGAAGAGATGATACACACCATTTGCATTTATTGGTGAATAAATACCAATTTTACCATCTACCTTAGGAAAGAGATCCATAGCTGAAGGCTCCAGTAATAATTAAGAAGAACATTTTCAAGGATCCTGAAACTGGGTTACATGCAGTGGTTGCCACAGTTAGCAGAGACAGAAAAATTTTAACCTTTCCTCTGTAATAATAAACATTCAGCAATTACCTCTGCAACTCACTACTGGAAAAATTCTCCATTAAAACCCAAAGAAAGGGATGCCGTAACACCTGTGGTTGTAGATTCTTAAAGGAAACAGACATTCCTCTCTAGTGGACTGGATCTACGTAACATGCTCCTAGAACTATCTCTGTTCCTGGAGAGTTGTTACCAGTTGCCAGAAGCCAAGGCTGAGGAAGAAAACACTGATACTGATTTTTATTAAAGTATCTAATTATCAAAAGGAGTTCCATTAAAACATAGTTCCTTTTTCTCAGTTAAGACAACTTACATAGTCTTTCTGAGTGACATCAAGACAATTCCCCAATTTCATGGTGTCAAAACTGGTGGTACATTTTACAGAGCTGACCCCCTCCCTACTCAGCCATGGTTGAAACACAGTAGATTCCTATTCCAGCTGAAATAAGACGAGTTTCAGGCCAAGTGTTTGAGATGGGTCAGTGCACAAGCTTTGAAAGTACCCACATGTGAGTGTGTGAGGCAATGATCACGTGTTCTTTGATTGTCTCAGGCTCCACAGGCAGAGAGAGAGAAACAAAGACCTTCAAAAGACTGAAAGAGATGTCCGCAGGGCATACAAAGTGACTTGTAATTATACTTGCTGGTGTCGGGAAATGTTCACAAGCACATACTAAGGGTAAAGATGGACAAAAATTATGTGTTCAGTTTGATACTAATTTTTGTTGAAAAATACACACATGCACTAAAAGGAGTATGGAAATATTATATATACTAAAATGCTAATTGTGGCTTCCTGAGTACTAGGAATACAGGTTATTAGAGTTTGGATGCGGAATGTGCCATGGCTGAGGTACTACTGGGAGGAGGTGGGACCTTTGAGAGGTGGGGCTTAGTGGGAAGTCCTCTGGTCTCTGGAGGCATATCACTGAAGGGGATGGTAGTACCCAAACCTCTTCCTCTTCCTGGCTATGAAGTGAAGTAACCTCATCCACTAAGTACTCCCACCATGACATACAACCTTGCCACAGGCTCAAAAGCAACAAAAACAATAAATCAAGGAAGAAATTTCTAAAACCATGAGCCAAAATTATCCTTTCTTCTTTTGAAGTTGATTATCTCAAGTATTTTGACACAATAATGAAAGGATAACTAACACAAAGCTTATATTATTTTCTTTCTGAAGGTCTGTATACCTAAATTATGTACTATAAGAAAGCATTAATCTCTAACAAAAGTATTACTTAAAAAAGATGTGGGGAGATGAGGATAGCAAGTTATGCTTCAGAGTCTGAGTCTATTTCTCCCTGTCTTGTATTGCCAGTGTGGAAAAAGACCAGGAGTGGCAGAAGGCTTGGGACGATGAGGGGGTACAATTATTTCCTGGGCCTGTTTTCTAAAAGAAGAATCTTTTCAGCTATGTCTTATAGCTATGCTGGCATTACTAACATCATAAAGAATGTTCATGGGTAGAGACAGCCAGCCTATAAGACTGTGGCTCTGTGGTCATGTGCTTGCCTTCCATGTCACAATTTGGTCTTAGCCCCAGGACATTAGAACTTTGCTAGGCCTCTCTCTATATATATGATAAACAATGTTACACTGAGCTTGAGTATTTTGTGCACATATATATCATGTCAACATTACAATCCTTTCCCCTCCCCACTCTCCCTAGTTCCCACTATCACATCCATTTGGTTCTATAGGATGCCTATATTCTGGATTTTTCATATTAGAGAAACCATGTGGTATTTGACCTTCTGTATTTGACTCACTTCAGTTAGTATGAACACATCCTTCAAGAAGGGAAGAGAAAGAGCTGTGTGCCTTCCTGTATCTCAGTCATGTTCAAATTCCAAGCCTTGCAGGTACCTTATAGGCTGTCAAAGGGTTGGGGAATCTTAATACTCTTAATGTCACTTGAAAATCTCATCTTGATGTCTGATATCAAGAAGACACAAAAAGTCTGTTGAAAAATAAAAGTGGCTGCACACAAAGGTGTTTATGAGTGTGGGTAATATGGTGGGTTCCATGATGGGACTTCTGTCACATGAACCTCATCTCCTCTTAGCTTCTCTTTCCTTAGAATGCAGTAAAATGTACAAAATAATGCTTCAGGCTCAAAGCTTTGAGAGAGGTGGAGAAAGTTTATACTGTGGCTAATTATGGATTCCACAGATGAGACTGTACAAGTGGTACCCAGGTACTTAAATACTAAGTTGGCTTTTTCTCCACTGCCAGCTGGCCTTACAATGTGCAGCTGCTAAGTAAACAAAAAAGGATTCACGTTTTGATTTAGACAACTTTATGCTTTCATAATATGTCCATTTTTTTCTGGAGCCAAAGTGTTTGTTATTTCTTTGCAATTTCAGAAGTTATGAAATGATTCATGGTTTTTGTTGGAGCTGAAGTCAACCAAAACCATTCACAATTGTGAACAATCTCTGTTATTGTTAGAGGGAAAACGCCAAGGCATCTGTGCTTCCCAGAAGTACATGGGGGGAAAATTCCAGTTTGGAAATGGAACGGCTGTGTTGTTCCTCCTAGTGTTAAATTTAAACAGAATGAATTAAGGGAGATTGGCTGTGCTCTGGTTGGAACAGTGGGTTGGCCACCAGAACACATGGCTTCTCCTCTCCTGGAGGCAAGGCAACCATGTGTAATACTCTACATATTGGTGATTACCCATAAGTACCTATCTCCTCTGCAAAGGTAGCTCACAAAGGTAGGACCACATCTGTCTTATTCACTCCAATATACAGTTTCCTATCTGGCACATTCTAGGTGCTTAGTGAATTTCTGTTGAATAGCTGCCCTCACAAATCTTACTCGCTAATGTCATTATTCTTTAGTTCTTTGATTCTTCCTATTCTTTGTACCATATAAATTTTCATTGGTTGACAGCATCCACAACTATGAGATTACCTGAAAATAATGCTGACAGAAAATAGTTTTGAGTACTTATGTGCCAAGCAAGGTAGCAAGCACTTTATATATAGTTGTCCACATAATCTTGACAAAAATTTTGTGAATTAAGCTCTATTATTACTTCCATCTCACAGATGACGTAACTGAGGCACATATAAATTTAGCGTATCTAAAATGGCCTAGAAATGGGTACAACTAGATACAGATACCCAAATGCAAAATGTCATACATTTCAGCAATAATGCCATTGGTTAAAGTTCTTCTAACTGCCCTTTTTAGATCATATTCACAATCTGAAAATACTTACGACGGTTAAATTTATTCTCTATTGGTGAATCTAACTTTGTAAAACATTCAAAAGCATTCAAAGCTGTACACATTATGATTACAGAAGACTGCAGAATTTGGGAACAAAGCTGCTGGTGTCACTCTATTGCCATGAGACCAATCTGCTTTGGTGAGTCATGGGTCAGCTTGGAAAGGTCATTCCAAGAGAGAAGTAACAGTTCAGTGAAGCAGAGCACTGGACTGGGAGTAAAGAGGTGTTTCCATGGTGGCTAGACAAGTTGTTCAGCTTTCTGGCTTTGGCCAATATAAACTGATTGGGCTGGACTGGAACAGGATGACCCAAATCTATTTAGAAGTCACATCTAGAAACTTCTAAAACTCTAGGATGGGCATCTCTATACTGTCTTCCTTCCAATCTGCCTCAATTTGAGTATTTCCATTCCCTCTCCTCTTCTTTACCCCCCTCCTTCTCTGCATCTTTCCATTATGTAAAGAGAACACATAAGATAAACTTCAACCCCAGCTCGATTTCCTCCAACATAACCTACTTCAGAAAACTTTCTTTGAAAGTCATGCCCGAGATTCCATCTGCAATTTAAACTGTAGCCAGAACTGCCTATTTTACTCATTGCATCCTTGAAGCAGACTGATGTGGACTTGCCAACAAAGGTCAACCCTTCCACCAGTTTTAGGAAAACTGGGTAGAAGTGATAGGAGACTCTGTTTCTTCTTTATTTAAAAAGTGAAGTCAAGAATGACAGTCTGAACTCCAGTGGAGACTTAGGCTGATAAGAACTTTACCCTGGGATTAAATAACCAGCTTCCTCATGTCAAAATGGGCTATAACACAGAATCACCATCTCAGATGAAACAGAACCATTATAATCCCCCTTGTGATGATTTTAAATCATAAATGCCCAAGTTATGTACATAAAATACCCACGTTTTACCAACTTTCTCTACTCTATTTTCCTTTCTATTTTACAAAGTGATGAGATCTGCATAGGTCAAATTAGTAAGTATTTCCCCAGAATCATGGCATTTTCATCGTAATTCAACAGCTAGCTACAAGGCTGGTTATTCTCTTGCTCCTAGGATACTTCTGGGTGATACTGGTAAAGTTGACAGAGGCAGAGGCTGCAGCCTGCACAGCAGGACAGGCTGTTCAGGGAGGCCTTAGAAAGATAGGAAATATTCCACATTCCCATCAAATGTAAGTTCTTCATCCAGCAAGCAGTTTAGATGGATGTGTGCTTTGAAACAGTGCTGAGGGCAGTAGATCAGGTAGGTGCTAGAAGCCAAAAGGAAACAATAGGAGGGCACACGCTACATCCATGGAGGCCACTTACCTGGACTGCCTTATAACATCTATCTGGCCTTCAGTTCTTGTTGCCCTACCCATACTCTTGTAATGATTGTGAGTATCAGCTTATGTACAAGAGGAGTGCAGTTGAATGACCTCTCTAAGCTCTTACTGTCTCTAAGAGTATAAATCTATATGAAACTTTTAGATAATCTAAGGGTACTGAGCCACTTGCAATCACAGAGAGATCCTGGAATTCACTGAGGAAACACAATGCTCGAAGAAGAAACTTTTTTCAATCATCACCCCCAAGGGTGCATAAATGAAATACCTCTTTCTGCCTTCCAATTATATCCTGAGAATTGTGATATATGGCTAAGTACCTCTGCCTATTCAAGAATGGACAGATGTCTCTTGGAGAACTCATGTGCCCTGGTAACATATTTAAACATTCCAAAGGAGTTGTGGGTAGAGACACAGCACAAACAATATTTTCATGGGAAGCTGATGGCTGAACGTTAACTAGCCTAATGGAGTACAACTGCAAATACTACACACTGTCTATCCCCTATTGAAACAGGTTCTCTGAGTTAGACACAGCTTTGGGGGGAAAATGACTGGTTTTTTTAAGTCCTAGGTATAAATTGTATCCTCTTTATGGATCTTTGAGCCAGAAATGTCCCTCCTGCATGCCCAGCATGGTCACTGGAAAGAAATGCAGGAGGTGGGGGGAAGGGTTGACCCCTTACTGAAACACTCCCACAAGAACAAGAATGTCCACACTTTGATAGAGGACTTCCTGGGCATGATTTGAGAAGCATATCATCTAGAATTAGCAGAAGTGGAAAGTACAGTAATGAGAAGCTGGGTTGGCTTCAACATAGTTCACAGGCTTTTCCAGGCTTTCACTGAAATCTTCCCATACTGAAACTTAGAGGAAAGCGTGAGGAACTGCAGGATGGCTGGGTTACTGTTCACCCCTCTTTCCAGCTATACTTTCTGAAGGACAGTGTTCAGTCCCAGCTGCATTCTTGCCTGCCCCCTCCCCACATATCAGGCTGTATAACCTGCCCCTCAACTATGAGAATGTATAGCCTAAGAACCTTCTGGGCTGGAAGCACCCGGACCATGACCTGTCTGGTTTCACAGGGTTTTGTTTAGTCCTCTTCCACTTCCTAGATCTACTACTACTGCACTGTCCAGCCAGCAGATAGGAAGAGGAGGACAAGGAAGGGGTGGGGGAAGAGAGAGAGAGAGAGAGAGAGAGAGAGAGAGAGAGAGAGAGAGAGAGAGAGAGAGAGATTGCCTCTTTGCAGTGTCACCTCCCATCTCTGTCCTGCCACTCATAGTTCTTAAAAATATCTAGCTTGGGGTATTTCAGGAATACAAACAGGCTGGTATAGTCATTTGGGTAAAAACACTGACACAGAATTGAGCAGAATCAACCTCTCTAAGCAGCACTAGGAAGAACTTAGGTTACTGAAGCAAAGAGAGGCCTGGAGCAAATCAATATCACACACTTCCTGGCAGAGCCAGTCAGCACAGCATCTGGGCTGCTTATTTTGGTCCAGTGCCTTGATTATGTTTCCTCAAGCTAGACAGAGTCAAATCAACACCAGCAGGCCAAGGGTTCACATGTTATTTGTTGGTGCCAACCCACAGGGAAAGGAATTGCAGGGCCTCTGGGGACCAAGAAGTTCAAAGCAGCCAAGTGGTTTTTGGTCTCTCTTGGATAGCTAGGGGCATCTGTCCTCCCTTCCAAAACACCCCACAGTCAGCATCCTCCTGGGATAATCAAAAGGTGCACAGTCCTCACACCGGCAACTCTGGCTGGGACAGGCACACACCTGCATACAGTAACAAGGAATAGAAATCTCCATGGTTTGAAACCTCAAGGCCTGAACACTCAGATGATAGTCACTGTCTAAGAAATCACCTCATGCCCTGCTTCTGAGTTCCACACCATGACTTGTATCCCCTGGATATTGGTTTCTCATTTATACAAATGAGAGGAAACAAATGTTTTGTCCTGTAGAAAGCAGCTCTCGCTTTAAGCTGGTGCCTCCTGTTAGGATCTAATGCTCAGAAACATGCCTTGCTCTTCATATACAGAAGATCCCTATATATTTTATCACTCACTCATTCAACCAATCTTTTTTTCCTCATTTTTAAAATTTAGATATTACCTCTCTTTCCTCTTCCCACCCTATCATCACCCATTTCCCTTTCCCTCTTCAAAAAGTCTATCTTCTTACTTTTTCCATATTTCTTCCATTTTATTTATGGTTTGGTTTTTCTTGTATTAGAGAAACCATATGATATTTTACTTTCTGGGTGTGATTCACTTTGCTGATCAGAATTGTCTCAAGGTACGTCCATTTTCCTAAAAATGACTCAAATTTGTCATTTTTAATGGCAGAGTAATACTCCATTGTGTATTACCCCACATCTTCTTTATTCAGTTGTTTGTACTTGGGCATACTGGCTTCTTCCAAGATCTGGCTATTATAAATAGTGCTGCTATAAACATAGGCATGCATGTCTCACTATAGTATGATGACTTTAACTCTTTTGGAAAGATATCCAGAAGAGGTAGAGCTGGGTCAAATGGAGTGTTGATCTTAGTTTTCTGAGGAATCTCCATACTGTTTTTCATAGTGGTTGTACTGTTTATAGTCTCAGCAGCAATGCAGAAGGTTCCTTTTTCCCCACAGCTTCACCAGCATCTGTTGTTTTTTGCATTCTTACTGGTGTTAGATGGAAACTCAGTGTTGTTTTAATTTGCATTTCTCTGATGGCTAAAGATGCTGAATATTTTTCATGTATTTATTGGCCATTTGGACTTCTTCTGGGAATTATTTATTCATTTCAGATTCTCATTGTTTGACTGGGTCCTTTGTTTTGGAGGGTCTCTTTTTTCAGTAATCTGTACTAAGCAATTACTTAATGTGCCAGTCTCTGCTCTAGATCCTGGGGGCCTAGGAATGAACAGAAGAATAACGTGGTGCCTCCGTGCCTCTCTCATTCCAGTGCTAGCAATACGAACAGGCAAATGTTCACAAGTATGGTCTGTGCTTTGGACCTCATTTTAAGTGCTGGACACAGATCTCAACAATGATCAAAACCACCTTGAGCAGGGTTACAGTTTGGATCTGGAATGTCCCCTAAAGGCCTCATATATTTGAATGTTGTCAATTATCTATGGATTGCACACACTTTTAGAAGGTGGGGCCCGGTTGGCAGGAGTGGATTACTGAGGGATAAATTACTAAGGGTGTACCCTGCTATACTCTTGCCCTGCTTCTAAGCCTTGATCCTTCCTCCTGTGATGATGATGATGCCGTGAGCAGCCCTTCTCTGACAAGCCTTTCCCATCAATGCCAGCTGCCCATGAATGGACTTAAACCTTCTGAAACTGTGAGAAAAAAAAATCCTTTCCTTCCTTAAATTATGGATGTTGGGTATTATTATGTTCCAGAAACAAAAAAGTAACTGAAACAAGTAAGTACTACAGACACTTCATTTTACAGATTAGGAAGCAGACAAGGCTAGATTAAGTCACTTCCCTGGTTCAAATCCACTTAGCACAATGATACTCAATTCCCTCTTCTCCAGCTCTATGGGCATCACTGATGCAATTCCTAACTGCAAATTCTTTATGCCCTATCTTGAAATTCTTTTATGTAGAGGCTGTTTTGTTGTACTCATGAAATAGAAAGAGGGTGTAGGCTGTTTTAGGACAATAAAAACAGAGTCACAGAATATAAAGAAATGGAGATGTCTTCAGAAAACTGTCTTTTGTCCTCCTCGTTATAAGAAGCAAAAAAAAAAAAAAAAAAAAAATAGGTTGAAGGACCCTTCACCTGCACCCTTTGAAGAAGACCTGGATTTCATTTTCTCCCCCTCCATATAGTTTACTATTAAGAAATATCAGGATTTCATGCAAATATTATTAATGTTAAAATGGTCTGGTGGTTGTGTGGTTACAGGAAGACGAGCTCTGTGAGAGGCCCACAGCTTTTTGTGCAGAGTTCTAGGGTCTAACCAGTAGAGGAAACTCTGAATCATACAAAATGATTTTGTTTTTGTATAAACTTCTTAGTACAAAATTTTGCTTAATGTAGAACTTCTCAGAGCTTTTAAGGAAGTCCATTGTGTCTCTCTATGAGCTTACAAAATAGATAGCATTTTCCACATACTTGACCTTACAAGTCTTTTAGGTCAAGGGTAGAGCACATGTCAAAAATTTACAATACCAGAACATTGTCAGGACAATGAACCTGGGAAATGCCTGCTCCTTAGACCCCTGGCTTTACCCAGAATTACCATGTCTTAACTGTGTACATGTCTGAAGATGCATAAACTTCTCAGCTATTGCTTTAGAATGACAAGGCTTTAGAGGATTAATCATGGTAATGCAAGGTTTAGGAGGCTCTTGCCAAGCTTTGGGAGTTTCTTTCTTTCTTTCTTTCTTTCTTTCTTTCTTTCTTTCTTTCTTTTTGGGAGGTGGGGATGGTGTAGAGGTGTCAATAAGAAGTAAGGAACATCAAAAGATTAGCAATAATAAGAAATTATTTTACAAAGCTGGCATCTCTCTCTCTCAATGCCTTGCAGTATGTCCTTAGGTAGGTCCTTAGTCAGTTCCTCTCTGGATATCAGTCTCTACTAGTCTATCTTAACAGACAGAAATAAATCAGATGGTCTGGGGTCCTTTCAGCTTCCTCACTTTCTCCTTTTCTCTGATTTGACAACTGTAGAGGAAAAGTGCTAGCAGGCAGCCATGGGATGACACTATAACTAAGATATACTTTCTCTTGGGACCTGGTAGTATCTTGTCAAGGGCTTTATTCTGCATGGTGGGGAGGGTCCAAAGTCTTAAAAGAGTAGAGTCCCCTTCAGTAATATAGGTTAGGTTACCAGGGATTTAGGAACCTTTGATTTCAGGTGTCAGTGCTAGTTTGTATCAAGCCTGATGACTTTTGAAAGAATCACAGATGAGCTCCTGGAAGCAGCTCTATTCAAACATTGTTTGCATTCAGATTTAACGAAGGAGTTCAGAAATAAATGTTCAATCTCTATCTTGAACCATTCCCTCCTACTGCTCCCAGTCCCTCTGAGGTACTCCCCTAGGTCCTAGTATCTCTCCAATCTCTGCTCTCACAGAACAACCCAGGTACTCTCCTGGGTGCCAGGGGTCCAGTAGTGAACAATACAGATGTGTATCTACCTCTTGGGGAGCATATTTTCTAGAAAGGGAAAACTGAAAAGGAAGAAGTAAATACAAAAGAGGGATGATAAAAGGAGAAGGATTAAACACAAGGTAAGGACTGCTGTCTGGACAGGATGCCACATAATCGTTAACATTTGGGCCCACAGCCCTGAGGAAAGGGATTCCTTTCCCTGGGTAAGAATTTGAAGCTTACCTCCCTCCCAGGGCCCCACAAAATGTCCCATAGTAGATTTCAGACAGCTGGAAGGTCAGCTGCTAGGCAAGATCCTGGCCTGGCCACAAAAAGGCTAGGATGGGTCTGAACATGGCCCAGCTCAGGCTTTCAGTCAGAGTAAGCCAATCTGCCCAGGTGCCATTCTGCTTTCAGACTTAAGTATCCTCATTTTCCTTACCTCTTCCTATGTTTTTAATTCCTGGCTCTGTGATATATCTAGGGGGTGGCAATTAACCAGATGAGAAAAGTCAAGCAAAGCCTTAAGGGATAGATATCCGATACCAACTATATAACCACAGGCTGTGCAGCTGCAGACTGACAGATTACAGAGGGTGGGGCCTTCCCTGCTGTCTCTAAGCCTTAATGTCCCATTTAGGAAATAGAAGGGCTAGATTGTATCTAAGAGCCTTTCCAGTTTGAAACAGTTGTTTGACACCAGATGCATGGGCAGGGATTCCATGAAGAGGTATGCAACAACTCAAAGAGTAAAGGAGTAAAAATGTCTTATGAGCCAGTGGAAGTCCTGAGGCCCTTACTCCTACATTTGGGGAAGATGCTCAGAACCCCAATCACTGAACCATTAACCCAAAATAAGCCCTTACCTATCTGATATCAAAGTCTTATGGGTTAAGTCTCAGTGATTCATTTATACACCACCTCTTGGACTTGTGATTACATAAAACCAACCATAAAGGTTTTTCCAACTGCTTCAGGATATTTCACCCTTTCTGTGCCTCTCTCTCCACCCACGCTCTAAATGAGAATGACAGATAGATCTATAAAACCAGCTTGAGAGGCAGCTCCTTATCAGGAGACCAGGCCAGGCACTGTTTGCTAAGGTCCCATTTGTCCAGGTGCAGCCATTATCTAGGTCTGAAATAACAGATGGTTCAGGCTGCTTCCTCGAGACAAGTCATGTTTACACAGGCCACAAATAACATGAGATCCCACTGTGGGACATGGAAGAGATCATGATGCACATCAGCCCACTGTGGCCTTTGCATACAGTCATGGCTGAATTCCAGGCACACAAAACTCACAAAAGGAACATATTACCCAGAAAAAAGAGATAGGGTGGGAGCTTCAATTAACTTTTTGAGAAAGTTATGTAAGTAGTTAAGCAAAATCATCCTTTTAACATAAAAAGAGGAGAAAAAAAAGACTTCCATTGGGCACCTGCATCTCCAAGTTACGGCTTTAGGCACTTTGGAATTAGCTACAGTTGAATTTCTGAGCCTCATACATTTATTGATTTACTTACTCTGTAAAGCAGAGGTAATGAAACCTACCTCACTGGTTACTGTAAAGATTAAATATCCATCCACTCATTTACACATCCACTCACCCACCGACCCACCCACCCATCCACCCATCCATATTTCCACTTGTTCACCCTATAAGTGTTCGGCAGTCAACATGGATTCTGACCCCCACCAACCCAGAATCCATGCTGACTACCAAACACTCCTTTCAACCACTAAGGCCACTCTTCCCTTCCATTATGAAAGTTTATCATATATATGTTTATAAGAATAGCACATAAATTTACATTAAAAGTTGTGTTATATAAAGTTAATTCATTCAAACAACAAATATTTATTAAACTCCTATTATGTGCCAGGCATCCAACAGAGAATAACAGTCAATCCTTGGTTTCATGGAGTATACAACTAAAAAGTCAGGAATGGTAGTAAATGCCTGTAATTTGGGGATTCTGGCTGAGGTTGGAGGATCACAAGTTCAAGTTCAGCCTGAATAATTTAGTGACTTAGCAATACCTGTCTTAAAATTAAAAAAAAATTAAAAATGAGAAAGGGCTGGAGTTGGGAATATAGATTTATGTAAAAGCCGTGGGTTCAATTATTCCCAGTGCCAAAATAAATAATAAACAACAAGTCCCCTCAAAACAAAAGGCTAACAAACAGAAAAAATCTATATAAGCATGTCAGACAGCATTAAGTCTTATTAAGAAACACAGAAGGTGGGTATGGTGGCACATACCTGTAATATCAGAGTTCTGAAAATCTGAGGCAGGAAGATTGCAAGTCTGAGTCTAATCTGGGCAACTTAGCAAGACCTGACTCTAATAAAAGGTCTGGGGTACAGATCAGGCCAAAGGCCTTGGGTTCCGTCCCCAGGACTAAAAGAACATAAGGCTGGGTGAGGGAAGATGTGGTAAGAGTGGGGTGTTAACTTATAGACGGTGGTATGAAAAGACACAGAGAATAACATTTACACAAACTTCTAGGTGGTTAAGATAGTGAAGTGAGACATAGCCACAGTATGCTACACATTAGTTAGCAGAACTGGAACTCAAAACTCCGTTTTCTGACCAAGAACTTAGTACTGTTCCCACTGTATTGGTGCTCAATTCCAGCAGGCTTAACCAGGAAAGAATAGGAGTGATATATCACTGAAACTCACAGGATCATGGAAGAAGACATTACATGTCTAGTTATAGTAATATTTAAGATAGAGAGACAGAGACAGAGAGAGGGAAAGACACCGAAACAGAGCTCAAACATCTTCACTGAAGGGATCTACACAAGAAGACATCCTGCAGGCCATGATACTCTCTGCTTCTCTTAGTCTAACCTGGTTGTGGTCCTGACTACACTTGGGAAACATTCTTCTGTGGCTGTACCTGGAACACAGAAACTGCGCAGCTGAGGCAGGCTGGACTTGCGCCCTGGCTTTGGAAAAATCATCTGCTCTGGATCGGTGCTCACAGCCTCCTAGTTAGACCACTTTGGGATAAGGGCTTAAATCAAACCTGTCATACAATTTGGGGTACCAAGTCCAGACCACCCAGCAGGGAGTGGAAGTCTTCTGCTCCAATGGAGCCAGGCAGATGCAGCCACTATTGTAGGTAGGTGGCGTGCTCCTCTCCGACTACTGGACAGCAAGATTTCACACAGCTTTGGCCATCTGTGGTAATGATAAACTATATCATCAAATTCACTATGTTACCAGAAAGAAGTCCAAAAGGCTGCAGATGGAAAAACAATGCCTCTAAGCCTCATTATGTTAACAAAATAATAATAGAGCCAGGGTGCAAGGTGGGACAGTTTAGTTTCAGTACTTAATGAGTTAAAAGGCCCAGTTTTTAAAGCTGAAGTGAACATGTCTTTGGTAGCTGGGACCAGTCAGAAACGAAGCAGCTGAGTGTACAAATAAAACACACTTCATGATCTACTGACAGGCTCAAGCCTGGGAATGTGATGAGAATTATATGCTCACACCCTAAGGTGTAAGGGCTAAGCCAAGAAACAGCCCACAGATGCCATTAAATCTCCTGTAGCAAGAGGAGCCAAGCAAGGAACACATGTATAAACCAGGCAGGTGGGGAGACAGTGGGGAATGGAAGAATCTTTCTTCTTTTTTTCCCACTGTGCAGGCCAATGAAACAAACTGAAGCAGGCACAAAAAGGTCTCCTCCCCATTTTCCATTCCTTTCAAACACAAAACCACACAACACATCTGAAGGTTATTGTATCTGAGTAGCCATTCTATAATTTGCCTTCTGGTGTGAAGGTTGTTTAGAAACTTCCTTAAAGACCCACTTTTCAAATCTCCAAAATGTGGCATAAGCTGAAGATGTGATGGTTTCCTGGGATCTGTGTACAAGATGCTTAGGCTCTTGAGGCAGAGTGATGCCCGATCAAGTTCAAACTTGAGTCTATCATTTATGGCTATACAACCTAGGTTAAATTTATTAGCCCTTTTATCTTCATTTATTGTTCTGTAAATGAAAAAGAAACCACCAAACTTATAGTTTCGCAGAGAAGGAATTAGCATTTAGGTGAGACCAAGTGTGCAAGCACTCAGAACTTATTTATTAAATATATGTCTACATATTTCAAAGTTAACATGGCCAAAAAGAACCATTCCTCACCCCATGCCATCCTCTTTTCCTCCAACTATCTTGGTGATGGACTCAGCTTCCAAACAGGTATTCATGCCAAAGGCCTTGTAACATTCTTCAATTCTTGCTTCCTAACGCTCCATACCCGGACCTGGTGCTAGGATGGAGCTGGCTTGGATTGTCGACAGCAATTTGTTCACTATCATATGGGCAGTGTGAAGTCATCCATGGTGGGAGTATAACTCTGGCAAACTCTACAGTCAAGGACATCCCTCCCATACACAGCTGGTTTACCAACATACCACTGTACCAATCGTAAGTAGGTCCTATTGCCTCTAACTCTAAAATATGCCTGCTTCTAATAATTTCTTACAATGTATTCAGTTCTTAGTTACCGCCATCTCTCACTCAACTGGAAAATCATGATGGCTTCCTCCCTGGTCTCCTGCTTTCTGTCTTGTCTCTACAACCCTGTCCCCCACAGCAACAAGAGTGAATATTCAAAGTATAAACCAGGTCCTATCTCTCTCCTCACTCTCCATAGTAGTTCAACAACACAGAAAGAAAAAAAAATCCTTCCCTTTCCAAGAACTCAGCCATACAGTGGTCTTTCTGTCTCTGGCTTATTGCAAGCTCACTGACATCTCACTACCTTTTTTTTCCTTCTTTTTGGAAAGTTCTTTCACCAGATCTCTGCATGGTTGCCCCCTTTCTCCTCATGTGATCTCCTTCTTTAAGAAACCTCTCTTTCCCTGACCTCTGCCTGATCACCTTAGCTAATATGGCTCCCCAGAAAGTTCTCCATGACATTTCCCTATCTTATTCTCCTCTTGGTATTCTGTACCTGCAATTACCCTATTTATCTAACTGTGTACTTACCTGTCTTTCTATACCTAGAATGGCAGCTCCTGAGAGGGTTATGTCCCCAGTGCTCAGGACTGTACACACTGTAGGCACTCAGTGAGTAGTCACTGTCTTGCTGCGGAATGGTGGTATTACTATGCTTTACTTACTCCTTTCTGCTAGAATGAGCTCCATCTTCCATTAGAAGGCAGAGGAGGTGATTCTAGCCCCAACAGATCTAGACTTGATAGCCAAACTAAGCTGCTTAGATTCAAAAAACTGGGGCCCAAATAATTTCTGCTCGTACTTTCTAGGAACCAAAACTACCACCTCCCAATCTCCATTTTCTCAACTGGAAATGTGGACAAATTACATCTGACTCAAGGGATTAGTTTAAATCAAAGTAAGCAATTCACAAAATTGCCAAACCCTGATGGGTAGCAGAAACACATATTAGTTCCATTCCTCCAGTAAGTGATCTGGTACCCCTGGCATCATGATCCTTAGCACATCTTGCCTAGAAAAGCCTTATTTCACCTTTGCAATAATAATAATAATAATAATAATAATAATAATAATCTTCCTGAAATAGGACAGCAAAGTTCAAATTTCAGTGAGAAGCAGCCTAAATGCCACATCCTGCTCTACAGATAGACTGGCTCTTCCTGTGACTGCCCTGTGTCAGAGAAGCCTGGTACTGCCTCAGAAATGCTGGGCACCACCCGGTCCTGCCTTAGCTGGCTCCCATAGCATGGGAGGGAGGGACACTAGCAGCTGTCTGGCTGCCAAGTTGTGCTCCGCCTCAGCAGAGCCAGGGAGCTCTTGGGATAACAACACAATTCTGTCCCCAAGGCCAATATTAATGTTCTTGAACTATTCCTCTGAAAGGGACTGAATTCCAGCATCACCAACTGGGACCCTGAAGGTGCTCAGTAATTAAAGATACAAAAACTGAGTCATAAGGAACCAAATAATTCTAAACTATACCAAACTGTACATGTAAGTGAGTAGGCTAAAACCCAAAGCCCCTAACTATGCTATGTTGTCTTCTGTCAAAACTGGGGAGGACTGGTGAAGGCTTCAGTGGGCAAAAGACATCTGACTACTGTCCTGCTCTAGAGCTATCTCTGAAGATCTCCAGAAGCCCAAGGATAAGCTACAGAGAGGTGCTGCCTGAGGCTGCCTCTAGGAAGAAAGAGTAGTTTTCTGCAACAGCTCTTCTTTTTAAGGCTGCTGTACCAGGGCCCAGTGCCAGAGTAAATGCCTCTCTTCCACTTGACTGGTCTTTGGCTTGGTTTATACCATAGGAACTAAAGACCTCTACAGAAGTAGACAGAGCCTGGTGCAGAAGAACACTTACTAGCCAGAGGGGCACAAGCCATGTGCTGAGGCTCTGAGCCTCAGATTCTCAGGTGTAAAATGAGAAGCTTGAACTGGTGACCTCCCCTCCTCCTCTGACATCCTCAGAGTCTTAGAGTTCCCATACAAGTCACTTACTCTTTATGATTCCAAATCATTCATTTGAGGTACATTTATTGAGATCTTATGTAGGCCACGTAGTACGTTCAGGTACTATAGCCAATGAAAGCAACAAAAGAAAAGCAGTCCTTTCTCTCAAGGAGTTTTGAATCTTGTTCCTTGGGTAAATTAATTATCACCTCTAAGTATTAGTTTCTTTAAGTAGAAATCAGGTTTGAAAACAATTTCCACTGCTAAAAGCAATGTACCACATTCAAAGCTAACACAATGTGCCACATTTGAAGCAATGTGCTTCCTGTTCAATCTTAACAACCCAAAGGCAGCTCCATGTTTTTCCCACTTAACAAAAGAAGTCAGGAAATTTTCCTTAGGTCACTGGTGAACAGAATTGTAATTAGGTATTTACCCTAAGTCTAGAATCTTACACAGCAAAAAAAGACTTTGATGTAATTAAAGTTATGAGATATGGAGATTATCCTGTATTATCTGGGTGGGTTCAATCTAATCTTGAACCTTTACAAGCAGAGAACTTTTTCTGGCTGGGTCAAAGACAAAGAGAGAAAATGAACAGAGGTTGCTGGGTCTGGTGGCAGAGCCTATAATGCCAGCACTCTGGGAGGCTGAGGCATGAGGATTCTAAGTTTGAGCCCAGCCTGGGCAACTTACTGAGAATTTGTCTCAAAATTTAAAAAAAAATAGTCCTGGGTTCAATCCCTAGTTAAACAAACAAACAAACAAACAAACAACACTAAACTACTTACCCCACCAAAGAAAAAAGTGACAGCAGGAGAAGGAACAGGGTGTGACTAAGACAGACTCCACTGGTCACTGCTGGCTTCTAGGATGAGTAAGGTAATGATGAGACATGGAATACAGCAGCCACCTCTAGCAGCTGAAACAGCCTTCAATTGACAGTCAGAAAGAAAAAGGGGAAACTATACAACTACAGGGAACTGAATTCAGCCAACAATCCATCTCTAATGGCAGGAAACAGATTTTCCCCTAGAAGCCCCCAAAAGCAGCAGTTTACTAACACCTTGATTTTAGTCTGCTGAGATCTACATCAAACTTCTGATCAACAGAAATATTTTAAAAAGTCCTTTATTGTTTTAAACCACAAAATCATCTAATACTTTGGAACAGCTGCTAGGAAACAAAGTTACACACCCGGAGGTGTTGGCCTTTATGTACGGCCTTTATACATATCATGGATGCTCATCTCAGAGAACACAAGAGGAGTCAATTCCCTACATCTGGTGTAGTTGGTGCTCAAAATGTAGAGCTACTATTATCACCCTCATCATCAGTTTTTATAATTTAGTAGCAAAGCTGCTGCACACTATTTCCTCAAGGGTCAGATGAGACTAGATGAAATGCTGCCTGAAGATCTGTCTCTTCTGGATTTTTCCACGTCTGCATTTTCTTGCCTTCACATACCTGAGATGAAAGCTCATGCTGTCAGGTAATCCTCAAGCCTCCGTGGGGCTGATGGAATATCCTGTACCTGAAGAGCACATGTAAGGGGGATAAGATCTCACAGGGGGAGCACTTTGTGCGTGCTTTTTCCAAGTGGCTAACAATTCAGGGGATCATGTGACTCCTGGGCTCAAGCAGAACAGGAAGAACTTTAATCTAGATAGTGACATCATCCTGGCTAAAAAGGGGGTAAACACTAGGTGCACCCAGGTGTAAAATTTATCTTAAGGACACCTTAGTTGGGCAGCCCACTGTAACAATCCTACTATTCTAAAATTTGTGGGGAGCAGGGGGTTCTGTACAACTCATGGGTCTGTTGCAGAAATGATGAAAAAGGACTGCAAAGTACTTTGCAAACTGAGGCTGCCTTACTTGCCCTCCAGAGCTGTGAGCATGCTGCTGCTTCTTTCCGCCCTCCCACTGACATACCCTGTTCTTAATAAGGCTCCCATAAAGATCTTTCCTAAGAGATAATCATAGACTCTCAGTGGCATGCCACTCTTAGCTGTCAGCATCATTTAGGAAGACCTTATAAAGGCTTTCTAAACCTTCCGATCATCTCAAGTTGAGCTCTTTTAAACACCCTGTTAAATCCCCTCGCAAAACTTTGACTCTTAGTTCTTTTCCTAAAATTTCCCAACATCCCATCCCACTTGGCCTGTTGCTGTCACTCCAAAGAATTAGAGAGGTCCAATGACCACATTCTCTCCTAGCACTAGAGCTGGCTCTGGTGTTGATCACTTCTCTCTCTTTTTTGGTTTCCTTCCCACTCTGGGATAAAAATCAAAGACTAGATGATATAGGCTCATGTACAATGACTGCTGAAACAATGACGGTGTGCAGAAAAATCACATTGGGATGCTCATCTTCTTTTCCCTGTGACAAGCTGCCTTTGAAGAAATAACTGTTCTTGAAAAAAGACTAAAATCTCAGAATTTCAGAATTTCTTAATCTGCAATTCATGAACAATAGAGGCAGGGTGTGGCAGGTCCCTCAAGTTGCCTTTGGGAGAGCATTAACCAAGCCAATCTGTGCTAGTATAACAAAATACCTGAGATTAGGTAACGTATAAAGAACAACGGTTTGTTTTCTGGAGATGGGAATATCAAAGTTTGACACTTAGTATATGCTGAGAGACTTCTTATATCTTCTTGCATGGCAGAAGGCAAAAAGACACAACAGGATGAACTCACCACTTCAAGTTCTTTGAAGACTCCATTAGCTTAACCAACTTTTAAAAGCTTCACCTTTTAAGACTGTTGTATCATGGATTAAGTTTCAACAAATGTTGCTGGAGGACACAAACATTCAAATTAGAGCAACCTCCATATACAAACATTTGTTTTTTCAAATTCAAAAATGCAGTATTTTTCTAAAGAAATTATTACAGTTTCTATCTATGTTTCAAAGGGCTTTGTGATGCAGTGGTCATTAGGAACCTCAGTGCTGGGTCCTAAACTTCTTCAAGAGGCTGTAAGTACTTGTAGGAAAAAGATCAAGTATCACTTCGCCCTGGAAGCTTGGAACTTTCCATGAAACCCGGCTACAGTAGGTTCTAAGTAAATTATTTTTTAAAGAACAATTTTTGAAAGCACCTTCCATAGTGTTTTTTTTTTTTTTTTCATGGAAGAATGCTTGGTGGTGATAGGGTGATGGTTTTTTGTTTTTTGGGTTTTTTTTTTTTGCAAGTAAGTGGATGTGATGGTAAATCCATCAACATGGGACTAAGGAGGCTTGGGTCCCTGTCTTGAATCTGTCTCCATCCTTAGTTTCATTACCTGCATCTGCATGACTATCTATAGAACTATGGGAAAACAGTACAAAAATAATAGGTGTGGAGGATGTTTGATCTTGTGACTCTATCCATCTCCTGCTCCTTTTGCTGTGGTTCCAGGGCTACTTTCCTACTCCTTTTTTTGCTCCTCAGCACCAGGCTGACAATATCTAATTTTCTTCTACTTCGCTGAACTTGAGGACTGACAAGGGCCTTGGGAAGTCCCAAGCATTCAAATTCTCAGACCCTGGAGGCATCAGGGCTTCCCCCTATTGGCAAGAGCCACAGGGCAGGATTCCTGTGGCCTTGGAGCTTGGTCCACAATTCCAGAGGCCTCTCTCAAAGGCCGTTCTGTGAGTGGGGATTTCAGGATTCTTCCATATAAAAGGAGCAGAGAAAGCTATGAAGGAGCCACACAAAGAAAAACATGGCAATGAATAAGGGCCTGCATTTTGGGGTCAACAGTTGGGCTCAAATCTTGACCTCTGGCTTGAGGCATGACCTAGGAAAGTCAGGTTTCCTCCTTATGGCTTAATGTCTTTTATCTGGGAAATGGTGTACAAGATAGGAGAATGATAGGCCTCCTAATGTCTGATTAAAAAATTTTCTTCTTAGAAGCCTGGTTTTCTAAAAGGCGTATAGACATTAAGATCTAACAAATTGAGGAGTGTAAAGAACCCTTTTGCTGTGAGAAAGTATAAACAAGCACAGAGACTCCAAGGTCAGCAGGCTTCTCAATTACTCAGGGACTGGGTTCTTGCTAGTGTGCAGAAGACTATGTCAATACCAAAGGTCTCTGGAGCTCTAGAAAGCCAGGAGAACGGGAAGGGCTAAAAACAGTAGACCTAAACTCAATTTTCAATCCAAGATACGACAGACTAGAAAAGGCATGGACAATGGACACCCACATATTCTCTGAGTACAGCAACATTTCCATCAACAACTAAGTCCTTGACACTGGGTGGACACACATGTCTCCAAGTTGTTTCCAGGGTGCTATGGCCTCTCTCTGTAGGAGGTGACCTCAGAGGTACAGCTGGAGGGTAGATGTATGAACAGCTCCAACTGAGCACATTTCTTCAATATAGCAATATGCACATTTTAAAAATGTGTGGGTACTTGCCAACAACAAGAAGATGATACAACTGGTGTAAAGCAAGGGTTGGTCTGTTCAACATTCTCCTGAAACAGCAAGCAGTTTTTGAGTTCAGACAAAACATCTGCGAAGTAACACTGATGCTGAAGATGGACTGTGAATAGGATTGGGTAAGACTAAAGGACTCCAGGAATGGGCAACAGTGTGGAAAAATAAGGGAGATCTGCAAGGCTCAAACACAGAAAAAAGCAACTCACAAGGGAGAATGCTGGAGAGATAGAGGCCTTGAGGCTTGTTCCAGGCAATCGGGCAGCAGGGAGGCAGCAAGTCACTGCTGAACTCTCTCAGGGCAGATAGAATGCCCTTCCTTAGAGCTGGCCCATGGAACCAAATATCACTATTGGAATGGAAAGGCCTTGGGTTTACCAGATCTCATTATCTCTCAATTTTTTATGAGAATCACCCACTGAAAATCTTTCTTGCCACACCCACCACAGCAGAGCACTAATGTTTTCTTTTGTTTTTCCACTGACACTGTCATCTCATCTCCTGCTTCCTCTCTCTCACTCATATCCCTAGAAGAACAGAAGGATTGGTGGGCGATGATCCATCCCTGCCTATCAGGAATGGCACACAAGGCCCCAAAACAAATCACTTCTTCATTCAGGAAGGATGTTTCAGATTTTACATCTCCCGCAATAAATAAGGACAGTATGGTGGGTCATTTGAAAGGATTTTGTGGTCCACCTACAACTGGATACAGCGTCACAATTATTTTTGGCAATTCCTTAAATATGAGAAACACATACTTAGACAACTGAGTCAAAATACAAAGCCCAACAGAACTGATTTCAGAATATGAATTTCAGATTATTCAAAAAAATGGTAAAGGAAGTATCAATGCTTATTCTAATGACGAGTCTGCACCCGTAGCAAGAAGCCTAAACAGCTGTGTGTGATTTTCAGAATTGAGACTCATGAGAAGTTCAGAAAACTCAACCCATATAGTCAGCATTCTGTTTTAATATGCACACTACCTTGCTGCAAGCATTTAGCTAAATCTGGTGTCCCGTCAAAAAATGACTATGCAGCAATCACCTTGAATTGAACAAGAATGCCCAGTCTGTCATTTTTTCGCTGAACTGTGTGAATCAGAACTCACAGGTGATGCTGCAGTACAACTGTGAAGGACATGACACAGGGACCTTTTATTTATTAGATAAACTTGAAAGGTATTAGATTTCAGCATGGAAAAACTTATCAAATGCAGCAAATCCTCAGCCTGAAAGCAAAAGCTGTGGAAAACATACAAGTACATGAAGCAGTTATAATCACATGAGTTCTGTTTTGTTGTCTTTGCTTCCTGCCTAATAAAGATGTCCTCTCAAGTCCTATCAGAGAGTCTTCCCCCTGGAAATATGAGCTACATAACTAGACCCCGAGCCAAGGGCTTCACTGGGATTTATTCATCTAATCTTGAGTATAATCCTGTGGGTAAATCCTCTCATCATTTTCATTTTACAACTGAGAAAACTGAGGTATCAAGGGAATAAAAAATAGCTGGCCAGAGTGATGTAGCTAGTAAGTAGAAGTGTCAGGACAAATGAAATGATAAGTCTTTCTCTAGAACCTGCACACAGAACCGTAAGTCTTTATTGCTCCTTGAAACTTTGGGGATTTCAAATATTGGTGGCATAAGCTAGGCTTGGAGGTGTGTACTCTGTTGACACTTTGAATTTCAGAGCCCTGTAAGATTTTCACACCATTATCAACCATCTCAGGCTGATAAGGCAGAGAGTCAAAATCTCCCAAGACAGGCACTCAAGGCAGCAAAGGCAGGCTTTGAGCCCCTGTGGCTCATAATGCCAGACAGGTCTGTGCTCAAGAGTGGGCTATGGCTGTGAACTCATGCACTTGACAGTTCAGAACACCACCTCCCAGGTCTTCACTCTTGGGTGCAACTGTGGAGGACAAGGAAAGTTCTCAGATGTTTACTACCTAGCAGTTTAGTAGGGAAAACTAGGCTGGCTGGGGTATCCTCTTTGCTCCTGAGTATTCGAACACCTCCTCCCACTCAGCACTCCACCCTCCTTCCTGAGTAACAGGATTATTTTGAGGTGGAGGGACCCAAAGGGGCACTGCTTAACTACTGGGCCTGCCTTTGTTGAAGAAAATCACTATAATTACTTTTGTAGAAATTAAGATCTAATTTATGTATAGTAAGGCATACCAATCTAAAGCTCAACTTTTTTTTTTTACAGTTGTATAATCTGCGTAGCAACTCCATAGTTCAAGGTATTTCTTTCAGATTTGTTGCCTCAAGAAAGGTTAGGTTGAGCACAGCAGCCCTGCTACAAGCTCTTCTATTGCTTCTAATTGGCATGTATGGACAGGAGGTGCAGGTCTAATGGGGCAAGGAGAACTAGTCATGCAAGTGTCCCCAACAGGAGGAGAAATATGATGTTCTTTGTACCATTTGCAGTCTATCCTTAGTAAGGAGCTATGATCCAAAGGACTCAACAATTCTTAATTCACTGGTGACCTGAATACACATGTATATAAATGTAAGTTTGCAAAACCTTCTACGCCTAACTATGTTAAGAAAAAGGTTCACAGCAATAGAAACAGGCCACTGTACTTAACTATGTAAATTCACTCTGAATATTCATGGACCATGTGTACCATGTACTTATTTGGCCGAAGTATAGGAAACTAAATACATTTTATACTGCTTCACGTCATCCTCCAACTTACTTGCCCAAGGTCACTGCACTATAAGGTAGCATTGCTAAGATTAAAACCAAGCAAGGCTGGCACCAAAGCCGGTGCTTTACCATTATCACCATTATGCTGCAACTGCTTCCCTTCAAGCAGCTCCTGTGCAAAGGTTTCTGCTAGGTTCACAGTGAGCAGGACTATTCCACTGTAGGAATCATATCCATGGGATCACAGCATGTAAAAACAAAAAACCAAACACCAAAAACCACAAAAAAAAAATCCACAAACAAACAAAAACCTCTAATTGTGTGGTACAGAAGTCAGATATAAAACCACTTAAAGAATGAAGGAGTAAGTAGTGAGGGCTGCACCCAGAGGCACACTCTTGAGGTGACAAGACTAGGGCTGGCCTCTGGAGCCAGATATGAAGATAGGGAGGGAGAAAGCATGTCTTGGCATCAGCAGCCATATAGGCAGGGATACAGGCAGATGCCAGAAAGACAGCGTCCTGTAAAGTAAGTGACAGCTCAGGGTCAAAGTGGTATGTTAAACTACAGCATGGTCTCAAAGCCAAGGGCAGTTTCAGACCCAAAGCACATGACGAAGGGACACCATCTAATATGGTTAAGTAAGGCAGCAAAGGGCAGAAACAGCATTTCTGATGGCTAAGGAGATCACATACTCTACCCGGGCAAAGGCTGAGCAGGCAAAGGCAAGGAGAGGTTTCGGACTACGCACAGGCAATGGGACAGACACATGGGTACACAGGTGTTGGGAATACAAAGTGGAGTCAGGCAGAAGCTCATGGACTTGGGGGTGGGACGGATAGTATCTATGTACGCAAGATGACAGAGAAAGAATTCTCATAACACTCTTTCATCTCCAAAGGAAAGGAATGTGTGGGCAATAAATCAATACTTCTATGCCAACAGAAGGCTTAAAGTTTGTATGGCTCCAACCTCATTTTTGTCTTTTAAAAAATACCTGTGTCCTTTAATTTCATCCTAAGCAATAATTACATATAAAGCCATGGTTTTCATGTGTTATGGACCTTCTGTTTTAAAATGCATTATAAGAAATATATTAACATAGGGCTGTCTCTTTATTTAAAGACAGGGTCTGTTCTGTAGTCTAGGTTCACACCTGAAATGCACAGCAATCCTCCTGCTCAGCCTTGTGAGTGCTGGAATCACAGATATGTACCACCATGCTAGGCTTACGTGCTGGTAGGGAACAAAACCCAGGGTCCACACTTGGTAGGCAAGCACTTTAATCACCAATAACCACTACTACTAAACTCTCAGGATCCTCTTGGGGAGACTTGACCTGTGGTTCTAACTCTCTAAGATCTGCACCTAGACACCAGGCTTGCTTGTTAAGCATGTTCAAGGCAGAGGCCACACCTGGGCCAGCTGGGTCTTGAGTTCAGTCTTCTTTCCCTTATGTAAGCCTGCACTAAGACATTCTCCTCCCCACTTTCCATTTCCTACTTGGCTTCATTCTTCTCTATAGCATATATCAGTAGCTGGCATACTAAGTATTTTTCCTGTTTCTTTACTACCTATCTCCTCTCTCCATTAAAATGGAAGACTTCTTCTACAGGGCAGAGATTTTGTTTGTCTGGCCTAATTCAAATGCCTGACACAGTGCTTTGTACAGAGCAGGGCTCAATGCAGACATACAGAATGAAAAAAAAAAAGAGTGATTAATAAAGTTGGTGGAAGCCATTTTAATCAAATGGTTTCAATGAAGGCTACAAACATCTGAAAATGTCAAATCATATTTCTTCTTCCCTAGTGAGGGTCTTGATTAAAAAGCAGCATCTCTGTGTGGCTTAATGTTTTTCTTCAGGTATGCAAATGCCACAGTGCTCATCACTAGGCAGGGGTACTGGTGAAGTCTGCCCCCCAGGCAGCCTGACGCTAAGTGTGTTCAAATATGCCTGTGTAATTTTACAGACAGGGCCTGCAGAGCACATGTGCTCTAAAGATTCCTCATACCAGCCTCCTCACTGCTGCAGTCAGTCCAGAATCTTCTGTACTATATGACAGTACATCACTCTTCTCTGGGAGCCACTTGTCCAGCAATTTCTGTGAATTGAAACCTTCACAGGAGCTAGGAAATACAATGAACTCTGTGCACCTGAAAGAGCCCAGGAGCAGCAACTCTGTTGCCATTACTTACATATACATAGCATTTCATACTTGCCAGTCATTTTTACATACATAATCCCATGTTATAATCAGACAGAAATGTGGTAAAGTCCACACACTCCCCTTTTAGAAGACTTCACAGGTCCTTACTAATAAATCATACTTATCTGTGCCCCATACACTATGGTAACAAAGGGTCATCTGGCTTTCTGGGCCATTGTAGATTCAGAGCAGAACAAGAGAAAGGCAAAACTGCTTGAGGTGGGAACACTGAAAGCAGCAAGACATGACAGGTGACAGCAAGGTAAGAAACAGGAAAATTATACAAAGCACATAAAAGCAGAGATAATTGTATTCCAGGACCATTTGAGGCAGGGGGAGGACGAAAGCCTGCACATCACTTGTCCTTATGGACAACATTTTTTAGCACAAAGCCGTATAAAAAAATGATGACTTGAGGCCATCAGGACAAAGGTTAAATACCTCTATTGCATGTAGCATTCAATTATTTTCTAAGACCATGTAACTCCTTCCTTTTGTAATTGTCCCTCTTGGTTTCTAAAACTCTCCCTTGAATTGATAAACAGAGTTAAAAAATAACATTTACATTTTTAAAATAGTCAACCCACTCTCACAAGAAGCACTGTGACAGGACTTCCTGTCTGTTCTCAGTTGTTAAAGACCTTCCTCCCATCAACTGCCAAGTAACCTAGGTCCACAGACTCACATTTCAGATTCAGGCTGAAGTCCAGCTTGTCCCTTCCTTTCCCCATTACTCCCCATTGTTTAACTCTGTAGTTGCATAATTTACTGTCACCCTGTGAAGGGCTGTGTGTTCCAGAGTGGGAAGCTGTCAGCTGAATAGAGCACTGCTGGGCTGTGTTCACAAACAGAGTGTCCTAGGATTCCTCCTCATGGCTAGCAGCAGCAAACCTCCTTGTGTGCAGGCAGCTGTAACATCAACATGATGGGGGAGGGGGTGCTGGGAACCAAGGCCCCAATAAATTCTCTCTAGTCCACTGTATAACAAAGCAAGGTTGTAAAACCTTAACCACTATTTTCAAGTCAGGACTGAAATAACACACCCCAAGGGCAACTCCTAATTTGGCTCCTGAACCCAACAACTTGTGAGTTAATTTCCTCAGTTGGGAGAAAAGGTTGTAGGGGGAGAAGGAACTCTGGTTTGGAACTCAACCCATGAGTTGACAGCAGCCAGGCCTGCATGAATCTAGAGTTTCCAGTTCACATTTATTACAGGCAGCCCCAGATCTGTGCAGGGCCAGGGCCTTGGGTGATAATTAAACTCCAATGCAGAAGGCATATAGGCTAATGTGTGCATGATAGCAAACAGGACTCCACCAACCCTGGGATGTCCATTTAGAGATAAACCAAAATGAGATCCTGAACAATTTTTTTCT
The DNA here is from genome assembly GCA_004027205.1 of Ctenodactylus gundi. NCBI lineage: Eukaryota > Metazoa > Chordata > Mammalia > Rodentia > Ctenodactylidae > Ctenodactylus > Ctenodactylus gundi. The sequence continues at coordinate 152,015 of PVKB01003396.1, read as the reverse complement.
AATAATTTCTCTGTATCTCACTTTTCTCATCACAAGGATATAAAAAACCGATCTCCTATGAGATTTAAGCTGATTGTGTACATTAAGCATCTTAAGTAATAGATATTCAATAAATGTTATCTCCTTATCCCTCACACAGATTTCCCCAACCCTTTCCGGATATTTTCCTTTGGAAATCAGGTAAAATAGGACCATATTCATTCTTACTCAGTACTAATTAATACAGGGACCTAGGTAGGTCACTTGCCTTCCTGGGACTCAGAATCTAAAAATTCACTATTAGAATTTCTCAAAAAAGTACACAATCAGTACTTCAAAATCAATTTTATTTCTATATACCAGCAACAAAAGAAAACAGGACTTTTTTTTTTTTTTTAAAGAAAGCAATCATCAATAGAATAAGAAGACAAACTATCTGAGCTGGATGGTACATGCCTATAAAGCCAGCTCCTGTGTAGGTTGAAATCAGAGGATTTAGAGTTCAGGGCCAGCCTAAACAACAAAGCAAAATCCCTGTCTCAGAAAAAAAAAATGAAAAGAAGGAAAGAAAAGAAAAGAAGACAAAAGAAAATGACATATCTGATAAAAATATACAAGTTGTTAAAACCCAACAGTAAGAACAGAAACATGGGTAGGTCTGTGGCAGAAACTTCACCAAAACAGATATACAGACGGCAAATAAGCAAATAAAAAAACCCCACCAGATTGCATGGCATTAGGGAAATGCAAATTAACATTGAGATACAACTACATACATAGTAGAATGGCCAAAATACAGAATACTGACACCAAATGCTGGTAAGGATATGGAGTAACAGGAAACTATATTCATTCTTGTGAGGATGCAAAATGGTGCAGCCACTTTGGAAGAAAATTAGCAGTTTCTTACAAAAGCAAACATATTCTGTACCATACAATCCAGCAACCACATTCCTTGGAATTACCAAAAGGAATTTAAAACTTATGTCCACAACAAAAACCTGTATGCAACTTTTTATAGTACCTAATAATCACTGTTATAAACATTAATTGCCAAAACTTGGAAATAACCAAAACGTCCAACCAAGTACCATAGGTACATGGATTAAATAAAAACCATTCAGTGCTAGAGAGGAACAAGCTATTAAGCTAGGAAAAGACACAGAGAAATCTTAAATGCATTTTAGTAAAAATAAAGGTGCCAATTTGAAAGGACTATATACCACACGATTACAACTATATGGCATCCTGGAAAAGCCATGGAGACACTAAAAAGATTAGTGGTTGCCAGGGGTTGTGATAAACAGGTGTATCCAGAGGATTTTTAGAACACTGAAAACTCTCTTTTGTTAATGATAGACATACATCTATCATATTTGTCTACAGAGAATGTACAACACTAAGAGTAAACTAAGGCAAGCTACGAACTTTGGGTTGTTAAGATGTGCTCATACATATCATCAATGCTAACACATGTACTCTCTGGTAGGGGTGCTCAATACAGGGGAGTTTGTGCATGGGTGGGAGTAGGGAATATACTAGAAATACCTGTATCTTTCACTTCTGCTGTAAACATACAACTGCTTTTTTAAAAGGAGCAATTCAAGACTAGGATAAATAGCAATAATGTGGCAACAAATTAACAAAAATTACCTTAAGATCTCTATAGGAAAAACACATACTATCTTAAGAAAAATTATGATAGTATAAATAACACTGACATATAATATACTCATGGGTCAGGAACAGTTAAGATTTTAAAAATCAACTCTTACCAAACATTACTGAGTTCAAATCATCAAAATATAACAGCAATGTAGGGATAGGAATATGTGTGTGAGAGACAGAAAAACTGATTCTAACATTTCAACTCAAGTACAAAGGACTGAGAATCACCAAGATACTTATGAACAGCAACAAGGTTAAATAAGAAGATACACTAGAAAACTATATCATCAGACAGTACAGTGGTGACATGAGATTAAACAGTCCAACTGAATGGAAAAGACAGGCAAAAATCAGGTCCCTGCATATAGGAACACCTCACTTAAATGACATAAAAGCCTCTCAAGACAGTGATGGAAGGAATGGCTTTTTTTCTAAATGATGCTGGAACAAGTATGTATCCATTAAGGCAGAAAATGAAGCTGGACTCCCCTCTTGCGCCACATACAAGGATCAATTACATGCTTAAGAACTTAAATACCCACATAGGAAAGAAGGAAGTCTTCTAAGTGTTTGAAGAGGGTAGCAAAAAGAAGATAGCCCTGTCACCTCAAAAAGAGCTTCTTAAATAGGACATAAAAACACTAACCAAAAAGAGAAAGACTGAAAAACATGACTACATTAAAAACAAAAAACTCTCTTTATCACAATGTACTATTAATAAAATGAAGAGGTAAGCCAAATAATGGAAAGTTAATACTAGTAATGAGATAAAAAACAACAAACAAAAACAAAAGAGGACTAGGATTCAGAATACATAAATAACTTCAATAAATGAATGAGAAAATTACAACTTAATTTTAAAAACACCAAAACAACAACAAAAACTTTCACAAAAGAAATATAATAAATATATGAAAAGCCAGCCAACCTCCCTAGTAATCTAGAACATGTAAAATAAAAGCACAGTGAGATACTACTGCCCACCTATGAATTTGGCAAAAATGGAACAACTCTGACGACAGAAAATATGGCAAGGAGTTGGAACAACAGAAATTTTCTCTGCTGGTGTAACTACAAAACAGGATTTCCATTTTGGAAAACATTTTGTAGTATTTAATATAGCTGAATATTCCTAGCAATCCTATTTTAAAGAATTCTTCACAATATATATGCCCCAGAATACACATAATACAGACAGGCAAGACAGGCAGACAGGCAAGCTGATGTGTGCACGTCCCCCCAGAATATTCGCAGCAGCATCCTTCATAATCGACACAAAATGAAAATAACCTAACAGCACACCAAAAGTATAATGGATACATACATTGTGAATAAATCGTGGTATAGTAATGGCTGGGATAAAACAATGAATACCATGTCGCAATGAAGTGAATGCAGAGCATATTCATGAACATTCACAAATATTTGAAAAATATGTAGAAAAATAAAAATATCCCTAAAATGAATATCATACAATATAATATAGCAGTGAAAATAAACATACAATAATGATGCGCAACTTGGACAAATATTACAAACATTGAAGGAAAGATACAAGACTTAATACCTAACAGTATGATTTCAATTACATAAAATTCCAGCATAACCAGACTATATGATTAGAAGTTGCATAAATAAGTGGTAAAACCTACAGAAAACACAATGAACAGCTGCCATGGAAATCAAGGTCATGGGGACTGAGAAAGGAACTGCAATCAGTAGAGATATTTAGAGATAGCAATATCCTACTTTCTAATCTTGTCATGGTTACTTGAGCAATTCCTTTTTAAAACATCTGTAAAACACGTAAGATTAGTGCACATTTTTGCCCATATTTTTATCTTTGTCACAATAACAGTAACAAACAAGTGTACAGTTTCAATTCTACCTCCCTCAAGAAATCTTCCCAGACCTCACAACTAGATATATACTCTCACAGCACCCTTTACCTCAACTGACTCTATTGTCTGTAAGAACACCTGTCCTCCAGGGATGCAGCCCATTTTGGTTCACTGTATCTTACGTCTATATAGTATTAAACATACGGTGAGTGCTCAATAAATATTTATTAAATAATCAATAGTTGCATTTAAGCATCCGAGTTGGTAAAAAAAAAATTAGCCCTGGTCAACTGATAACAAGTAAGATGTACTGAGTGGTGTGATGGAAGGAAAGGCACACTGGAAGGACCTGGTTGTACCATGTATTGGTCACATTACCTTGAATACATAATTTTCCAGTAATAGTAAAAATGATAGCAACTGATACATTTAACTGTGTGCTAAGTGCTTTTAGGTGTGTAACCTCATTTAATTCCACAATGTATCTGCAATGTGGTAATTTTTTTTTTTTGTCTCTTGTTAACAGGAAACTACAGTTCAAAGAAAGTGAATGATTCTTCCCAAATCACACTAATGACTAATAAACAGCAAAGCCAAGGTCTCTAAAGTTCATGTTTCTTTGATAATGCTACACTTGTTTTCACCATTAATAAAATGGGGATGTATTGATGTTTGTGCAACTGGACAAAATTATTGCAAGGTGGTAAGGAGATAATGAACCAGAAAATAATGCTTCAAAGGAAAGCAAATAATATGTAATAAGCATCTCCCAAAGCCCACATAAATGAATCAGATGGTCTCTATCCACACCAAGCTTTCAAACCAGTTGTGGAGAAAACCTATGTAAACAGGAAAACTAGGAACACACACTAATAAACAGATTTAAGGAAACCACCAAGAACAACACCTATCACAGAGGCTACGCCGTAAGGGCAGTGCTGAGTGGACATATTGCCTGAACTATTCAACTGTTCTCTGCCTCTAGCCCTGCACTATTGGCAATCCTCTGGAGAACAGAAAGATTTTGTTAAAGCTTACTGCAATTCTATTTTTGATTAAAAAAATGTACATTTTATAAATCAGATTTATTGAAGTATAATTTAAACACCCTTTTTAGGTATACAGTTTGGAGAGTTTGAGTAAACATACAGTTGTGTGATCACTCACAATTAAGGACATAGAATATTTTCAATCCCACATAAACCCCGTGTCCCTCTGTAGTCAATCTCTCCTCCTTTACCCTACTCTGGTCCCTAGAAGTCACTGATGTAATTTTTGTCCTATGGTTTTGCCTTTCTCTGAGGGCAGAAAGATCTTTTTTGATACATAAGTGAGATCAAGCTATTGCATTTCAATCCCTCATGACACTCAGGATGAAACCCCAATTCCTCTCCATGGCCGCCAGGCCCTCCATGCTGGCCTACTTACCTCTTTAGCTTCACTGGGCTTCATCACTGTCCAGACTCACTAGTAGTGTTTTTGCTCATTTCTGCCTCAGGGCCTTTTCATTTGCTGAACTGTTCTCTTATCCCTTCTCTCCACAACCACTTTTCATTATTTAACTCCAATTTCCTCATGTGAACCCTTATCACTATATGCAATCAATTTATTTTCAGTTATTTGCTCACTATCTCTCTCCCCTCCTAGAACTGCAATGTTCTGAAGGGCAGGAAGCTTATTTATCTTGTTGAAGGCATTATTACTTAAAGCTGAAAAAGTAACAACACACGACCAGTCCTCACCAGTAATTATAAAATGAACAAACTGTGCCAAGAGAGATCGTGAGGTCCTTATGTCTGATATTTTAAGAAGTGGTTCACAGAAGAAGCAGTGTACATACACAGTGGGGTGAGGGAGGCAGAAGGAATGCCGACAATTCAGAACTAGGTTCCTCACGCTGCTTTTCTATCTCCGTCCCAATGGGGCCACAGCGGAGCAGGTTAATGGAGTGGACATTTGTCTCTCTTGTTGAAGCTCATTGGTGCCCTCAGGCTTGCCAGTTTGCAATTCATGGGACCCCAGATTTTCTTTGCCTGCGCTGGCTAAAGCTCCCCTACACAGCCAGCTCAGGCTCACAAGCCTTTCTTCTAGTATTCTTGTAAATTCAGAGAGGAGGACCATAGGAATTATTTTGACTCAGTGCTCTAGAATTATCTTTAGCACTCTTCCCTAAGGAAAAGCTGTATACAATCCTTCTTGCAATGCTGCCAGTGTTAGGAGACAAATTTCTACCTCACAGGTCTCTACATCCTCAGTGGACACAACATATGCTGGTGTCCATGATTCCCTGAGCTGATGTCCCACTTTTCTTTTTCAATTAGGACTAGAGTTCTGAAAGCTTAATTTTGTTGTAATTTATGTCAGTTGGGAGTGGCCGAGGGAGAGCACGAATTCCTTTGCCACAAGAACATCTTTTTTGCTGGACAAGAGTATTTGTACCCTGACCACGAGACGGGAAGGGAATCTTGCAGACCATCCAATTCCATTAGTAATTTTTACATATAAGGATACTGAGCCCCAGAGAATATAAGGAACTTACTTGGGGCAACCAGGGACAGACAGGAACTTGAGTTTCTCGACTCTCTGTCCAGACTTATTTCTACCAAAAATTACCTTAGGATTAACCTCTATCCCTTTCTCTCCACTGAAATTGTTCTTTCAAAGGCCAACAATAGCTTTAATCATCAAATACAACAGTCTTTACTCATTCCTATCCTAACTGGGCAAGGCCAAGAACTTTCTGAAACCCATTCCCTCTCTGAGGCTCCAGGTGTGCCAAGGTATTCTGGAGTTTATTCCTGCTTCTCTGACCTCTTCCTCCTTTTGCCAGGTGGAGTTACCTGTGGGTCTGTTGGGTTAGCTGTGGGCCCTGGCTCATTTCCACCATGGTGACTCCTTTTCAGGCCCATATCCTGTCCATCTGCACAGTCCACCACAGCATCACAATCACTCTCAAGGCCCTTCCTTCATGGGAGGCTGAGACCAAGTTTTCTATCCCAGGCCTATCTCCTACACACCAGAACTACCTCCCAAGTAAGCTGCTCCATATTTCCACACAGTGATCCTTTAAGGACCTGAAATTCAGGTGCTGTTCAAGTTAACAATTTCCTTCTGCTCTCTCGGTTTCTGCTACTATGCTTCTGTATGTGATAAAGAACAGCTAAACTCTTGTCACAAGAGGTTCAAAATTGGGAGAACTTCTCTGATCTTCTTTTCTTTCCATGTTCAATTAGACATCAGATCACATCTGTTCTACCTTCAAAACAACTATCGCCCCCCCCCCCCCACATCCAATTCCTTTTCTTGTTTGGACTATACACATTTCTCCTTGCTTTTTAAGGCTCATTTCTGGTCTCCCTTCATGAGGCTTTCCTGACTTGGAACCATAGCATTCATAGTATTCTAGCAAAATGATTGGGGGCACTTAGAAGCTAGCTCTATCCTATCCTTCCATCTCTCCCCATACTTCAGAGATCTCAATGCTCCAGATATGCCAGAATGCCCACTACTGTCTGACAGGGCTCCACATGTTTGAGTTCTGCTTTTATGCTTGATCTCCTATCTGTTCTTCTTGGAAGGCCTTTCCCTTTTTGTCAAGATGATTCTGGTTGTAAGGGACAGAATCTCAGCTCAAATTAGTGTAAAATAGATTTGTTGGTTCACATAACTGTCATGTCCATGAATCCCAATGTCATCAGATGTCTTTCTGGTTTCCTTTCTATTCTCTTCATTCCTTTCCCTGACCCCCAATACCTCAAATTCTCAGTACTTCTCAGGATAAGCTTGCTTTCTACAGAGAACAATGGACATGTGAAGACAGGGCTATAGACAACTCCAAATTATCATCACTGCAGCCCCAGTTAGGATCTCACTGCAATCTCATACAAAGAGCTTCCTTCTCCTAGTGACAAAGAAGAGGCATGATTCACCTGGCTTGAATACCATATTCAGCTTTGGGCCAAACACTGTGGCAAGGCCTTGGTCCTGCACCCACCTCTATCTTTAAGTAGGAAGAGACAGGAAGTTCTTCTGAAATAGCATGAAGAGTAAACAATGAGTACCTACCAAATGGTCATGTCTCCTACTAGCTATCTTCCAAATTAATCATGAACCATTGTCCATATTAAATTCTGTTGTTGCTGCTTCTCCACATTTATAGCTCCAAGATGTCTCCTCCAAGTGATCCAACTCACTGAAAGCAACAACTGCATCCCTCTGTGACTGACATAAGGCCTCTACCACAGGTGTGACTCCAGAAAACACTTCCTAGCCTGTAATTACTGTGACCAACTGCTTATGAGGCTACTGCCTGATTCCTCTGAGATCTTACTTGTTTAGCACTGAATCTTCAAACACCTAGAACAGTGCCTAACACATAAAAGGTGCGAGATAAATATTGAATAAGTGAATGAATAAGTGATTTGTTCCAGAAAAGGAGCAGAGCTGCTTAATTCTTGTCACTTCAGAAAAAAAAATGAATTTCTCTACATACACCCCGAACTTACTACCTTTAACGGCCTCAAAGAAGGATATATGTATTCATATCAAGATTGAACTGCTCATCCTCTCAGGAGCTCTGCTCCTACTGTCAGTTCCTCTTTCTAATACCTTCAACTCTATCCACCACTGGGCTTTCTTTACAGCTTCTCATCTGAGTCCTACTCGTTAGATAAGAAAACAATAAAAATAAAGTCTTTCTCAAATGCCTCAACCCCTCTCATTTCTTATCTCTTTCCCCTTCCTAGGCCAGGTTTCTTTTCAAGAATAGGGTTATCTATGGCTTTTGTCAACTTTCTCAATCCCACACACTTTTAACTCCTACTGTAGTTTGGCTTTTTTTCCCTGCCATCCCACTTAAACCTCACTGGCCATGGTCAACAACTTGCCAGACCTAATGGACAACCCCAGTCTTCATTTTATCTGATTAATGACATATTTGATTAACCACTTCATAATCATCTTGAAATCACCTCCTTTTTTGATTTTTCCACTGCTGCTCTGTGTCGGGCTTTTCCCCCTACCTCTCAGATCATTTCTTCTCAGTTTTCCTCACAGGCTCTTCTTCCTAAATTATTATTTCCTGAAGCTGCTGAGAGTGGGGAACGGTTAGTTGGTGATAGACCCCAAGGCTTCTCTCCCCTTCTCATTCAGCCTACTGAAATTGCCAGCTTCCATAGTTCTCACTACTCACAAGCAGTACAGAATTCCAAACTTGTCCTTATCTCATGATTAGTACCATTTCCTAATCCACATAGCCAATTGCCTACCAGGTATCTACACTTAGTTAATCTTCATGAATTCTCAGTTTGATCACATGAAGTCATCATTTTTCTTCCCATTTTTTCTTTTCCTTCCTCCTGTATTTTTCTATCTCAGGCAATGATATAACCATCCTCTTCCCCTGGGAGTGGCCCAAATCAGGAATTCTGGACTAATTCTTGAATATCTACCTTCTCATCTCTTCTTCAATGCCCTTCCAACTGATCAAGTAAGTTCAATTATTCACTGTTCAATTATCCCTTGTCTGTCTCCTTTTCCTACCCATACTGAAAAGCTTTAATTTAGTTCTGAGTGTTTCCACACCCAGATCAAAAAACTAACTTTCCATGTGGCCTCCCAATCTCTAGATCTGACTCCCTCTAGCTAACTTACATGACCTTTCTAAAGAACAAACTAATACTGACACTATTTCCTCAAAACCTTCTGGTGCATCCCATCACCTTCGGGATAGAGTCCAAGGCCCTTACCAAATTTCTTTCCCTCTCGTCTTTCACCTCACATTTCTTAACATTCCTCTCACCTATTTTCTCATAGTCAAACTAGACTACTTTCCATTTCAAGCATGTCCTATGCAGTAAGATATCTTCATGACTTTTCACATGTTTGTCTTCTGCCTGACCTTCCTTTTTCCCCACCTGGTTAACTATGGCCTGTTCTGGAGTCTCAGCCACAAGTCATTTTCTTTTGGCTGACTTCCCTGAATTTCTTCCATGAGAAGGTTCCTGCTGTTCTCACAGTATACTACATAAAACATCATGTAATTTCTTGCCCTGAAATGCACAAGAAGTCCTTTTACATGTTCTCTTTAGCCTACTGAGATCCACCTCAAATCTCCATTATGTCATGTCATGTCAGGAACTTCATGTGTATGCCTGGGACACAGCAAGTACTCACAAATGCTTATGGATAGGTGGCTCTCCCACTATTCTGTCTTTCCCAAGTCTTCTCTAAGCCATCTTCCTCCTCCAAAGCCAGAGTCTTCAGTGGTAGCTTCTCTCTATTGCAGCATGAAAATGTCCATACTTTCTCGGGAAAATGATTTCAGGAGCTCTACAGATGGCTGCTAGAGAACAGTGTGGTACATAATGACGGCCATTACTACCACCTCCACATGGACCCAGAGCCAATTAGGTACTTGGAGTCCCTCATCCACCAACTTCAACCAAGGTTGACGGTACCCTATTTACTGATGGTGCTGTCCTTCCATTGGCCACATTGGTGGTGGTCATCTATCTAGTAAGAACTATTATGAGATTACAATTGAAAGATCAGAGGTCTCAAAATTAAAGAAATCATTGTCTGAATTGCTCCTGTCATTTACTAAGCTGTGTAGCTGTGTGACCTTAAGCAAGCCACTTAACTTCTCTGACCCTCACTTCTCCATCTATAATGCAGAACTGATGACTACTCTTCCTCATAGGCTGGTGTGAAAAGAACAAATTAAGTCACTGGATTGAGTACAATGAATACAGCCTATGACAACTGAAAGCTTTCAATTATTATTCTGGCTTATATAAAATGATAAGGTACATTTCTTATATACTTCAATTTTTTCTTTTCTTTAATACTTCTTAAGAACCTCTTTGTGCCAGATCCTGGCCTCAGTGTTTTATTATATGCAAAAATAAGTCACCATCCTTGCTTGTGGAAGCCATGGTTGGGAGGGAGTACCCAGACTATCAAGAGAAACAGACACATAGAAATCTAATTAATTTACAATGTGTGATATACAGTAGCAATCTTGGTAGGGGTGGGGAGCAAGCAGCACAGACTCAACTTTAAAAATAATAATTTTTTTACAGAAAATTATTTATTTTCTAAGACATACTTGAGAACTCAGGGAAGTCATTGTCCATGGAATTTCATTCTTATAGATTAACCTTTTTTAACCCCCATTTTTACTTGTTTCTTAAATGGTTGACAAGTCAAGGAAGTAGGGGGACAAATTCGGGGCATTGACTATAATCCTAGCAGAATTTCACTTTACCTTAATTTCTTATGCTATGAAAAGAACAATGTTTTTCCTCTTCTCTGTAAAGAAAATTAGCACTAAAGATGGCTCAGCAGACAAAAGCTGTGGGTAGTAAAAACTCCCACTATTCCCCACTGCATTTGAGGCTTCTAGGTTTATCTAGGCATTAACTGTATCTTAGAACTGGAAGCATGGAAGAGGACTGAGAAAATCTATGATTAAAGCCCATTCCTCAGCTGGAGGCTAAAATGATCTTACCAAAGTCAGAAAATGAGCACAAATTGCCACATACATCTCCTGGTCCTCTACTCACTAATCTATATATCTCCCAACTCCCTGGACCTTCAATATCTGAACCCAAGCAGGTTCCTTCTTATATGGTCATTCCCGGTTTCTGAGTGTCTTGGAAGCCACAGACACACCACTACTCTCTTATATACCACTGACTCTCTCCCTCTAGTAACATCCTGTTTCTTACTAATAAAACACTTTCATATCCTCCACTTTGGTTTGAGAACCATATCTGTATGAAAACTTTTCATCAGAGGTAGTTTTTTCAAAATTCATCTCAGAACTATTTCTTGGCTGACAAAACCTTGTGGCTGAGGTTGCTAGTCTGCAATTATCTGAGTCTTAGAACAGTGGTCACAAAATTTTTGACACCAGGGACCAGTTTAGTTGAAGACTGTTCTACAAAGGCTTGGGAAGTGGGTACTTGCTAAGCAGTAAGTCGTTGGAGGACAGCTTTGAAATGGTGAGCAGCAGCTGGAGGGAACAGGGGAGCGAACTCTATCTTCTGTCAGGCCTGCATCACTATTAGAACTATTAGGAGCATGCTGACAGGAGGCAGAGCTTTGCTCCCACTTGCTTCCTGCTCCCCACTCATCTGTCCCAGCAGCCCAGTCCTTTCAAAGCCATGGATGGTCCGGCCTATGGCTCAGGGGTTAGGGACTCTGCCTTGAAAGAATTTTCAAGAATCATCTATACTTTCTTTGTATGGACCATAACTGATACTTTTGTGTTTAGAAGTTTAAGACCCTGAAAAATTAAGGGAATTCCCAATTCCTTTAGAACAAGAAAATAATTTGAGTACTTGGTCCAATTCACTCAGGAAACTGCACCCTCAAAGAGCCAGACACAGAGTTGCTGGTCTGGACTCCTAACTTGTAGTCTTTCCCACTCTTTGTAATGTTATCCTAGTTTCTTGGGCCGAAGCACCTACACCATCAAAAATATCATATCATTTATGGCAACACAGTTTTTGTTATATAACTAGTGCTGCAGAGCAGACAGGGGAACAAGTCATGAGCATGCACGATGGTGCTCCATTCCACCCTGGCTCTAAAGGTGGTCAGATCCACACATTTGTCTAATGAACTCCATGTAAGAATGGAACACCTATTAATCAAAGGAATAAAAACTGGAGCTAAAAATTGTGTAAGAGTTTCCACAGTCTATTATTATTATTATTATTATTATTATTATTATTATTATATTTTTTGAGACAGGGTCTTGCTCTGCAGCCCAGGCTGGTCTTAAACTATGTAGTTCAGGCTAGCCTTAAATGGTAATACTCTATTCTCAGCCTCCAGAGTGCTGGGATTACACACATGCACCACCAGGCCTATCTTACTTGGTGCTGGGGAATCAAACCCAGGGCCTTGCACTTGATAACCGAGTGTTTTATGTGCTGAGATACTCCCCAAGCCCAATAGTTTCCATGTTCTAGATACTGTTGTAAGTACATTTCATATGTTAACTCATTTTATGTTCACAATAGCCCTGTTATGTATTTACCAGTCCCATTTCACATAAAAGAAAACTGATGCATTACAAGTTTATCTCCTGAAGTCATAAATCTAGGTAGCTATAGTGCCAAGATTTGAAGCCAGGGCAGCCTAGCTGCAAAATCCATGCTCCTAACCACCTCTCAATTTTTGAGACGCATGCTAAACTGCTTCTCTAAATAAGAAATGACTTATTTCAATAAGCAAGTTAGCAGGTCACTACCCTTCTCCTTCCTCTTTCTAATCACTGATTGTTGAACAGTTTCCTTTCTACCATATGAGAATGAAGAATGGAATTACAGTGGGATACAAATTTGAACAAAGTCCTAAAATGAAGTTCTCTAAACCATGAAGCTTTCCATGATGATGCTATCAATAAGTGTGACATGAGGTACCATTATGTTCATTTGCATATATGCACATTATTTTTCTTTTTTCAAAAGTAAAAGGTGTTCCTTTTTACTGACAGTTTTGCATGAACCCTTCTCCCGTTTAAAAAAATTATCTCCTCGTCCAGTTCATTTGTCTTTCAGATCAAGAAGATTTTTTGTAATATCATCTGTCTGACTTCTCAAGAAGAGAGAATGAACACATCCCAGGAGACAAAGTCTCTCCACATGGGTGCACTGACTATGTCAGAAAGACAGGACCTAATCTTACTTATATTAAGTCTCTAGTGTTAACAGAAATAGGGATCTATGAGCAGCTGAAAAACATGAGTGATCTTATCCTGTCTCTAACAGAAGAATCATCCTAAGAAGCACAATATATTCTGGGAGTTCCACATGCTAAACAAACAAACAAACAAATCCAACAAGACAACATTCTGTTGCTCATCACTGGAAATCTCCTCCAGCTCCCAAAATACAGAAAAGAAATTCTTGATTTTTATTTGGTCATGTCAATACACATGAAGCTTCATCTATCTAATCTCAATTGGCAACGATCTTTTCCACAAGCATACAGGGATTATTTCAGAATCCACTGGGTAACTGAAGTTCAAGAAGTCCATAGCTGATTCATGAGGATCAGGTAGATTGTTTGCTACCTTTCTGGCAGGAAAGTCTGCTGGTACTTACAGCTTAGTGAACAATAAGGAGGAAGAGAGCATCAGCATAGGAGAACTCATCTGCTACTTAATCTGACATTCTGTTCAAGTGCACACAATCTCCAGAGAGCAAAGTGCATCCATTTGAATAAACATGGACACAGAAGAAAAGGAGGGAGGCAAAGCAGCCATGATGATTGCAGAAATAATAAGACCATACATCTACCAGAGCAGCTCTCAGTGGAACGCTACTTCTTTGGGCATGTGTGGAAAATGCCTTTAATAGATGGCTATGCTATCACACAGTGATGGCTGCAAGTCGCCATTTGCCTTCACTAATGCCTGCCACTTAGTAGAAACCAAACAGCAAAAGGAGTACTGAAAGGATAAAGGCTTACCCAGAACCTGAACCAAAGAAACAACCTAACTACAAAGTCAAGATCAACCCTGAGGTGGAAACTACTAGCTGCCTTTCCTGGCAGTGCGTATTCTGCTTTTGTAATCAATCCCGCTTGTAACTGCTACAATACTTGTAGAAGCAGTGACATTTTCATTAGCAAATTCTTAAATTTGTATAAAAAATAATGAGAAGGCATTTTGAACACATGTGTTCATGTCCAAAATGCCTGTCTAAAATGCTCCATTTTACTTCATCTGTTTAAGTGAGATTCACTAGCAAGCAAGCAATGCCTCACTGTCACTTTTGAAATCTCTATCTTCATAAAGAATCTATTTAATGCTCCAGAGACAACCTGAACTCAACACTTCAGTAAACTCAGAATCGCAAATGAGGGAACTGTGGTGTCTGGACACTTCATCTAATATTTTCATCAGGTACATAGTCCAAGTAGTTGTTACTATTTGCTTGCAAGTGGGAAGTCAGTTAAAATGATAATCTATTGATTATAAAACTCATAAAATACAATTCTTTAAGAGATTTCTTTGTAGGAATGTAATTACTAAAACTAAGGGTTTTTTTTTGTCTGAATAGCAAAGAACCTTGCAGACTGGCTGATAAATGATGAGGCTATATCACAGGGGTGGTCACAACACTAAAACAACAAAATTACTAAAAATGCAATGCACAAAGAAGTCACTGGTCAGTCATAGGATATATGAAATTAAAACCCTATGAAAATCCAATCATTTCCTAATTTTTATCTGCTCTAGTGAAATAATACAACATCCTAATTAATTCATATGTACAGCCTGATAGGTTGATCACCAATTATACTGCACAGTGGAGTAGAATTTGCTTTCTATAAGTGCCACCAAGATTTTCGGGCCTCACCTCACATAGAAAATCCAGTGCTCCTGATTCAATGTCACTACTGAAATCTTAAAAACCATTTCTGCAAATGAGGACGCAAAAGAATTTGTCATTAGGATACAGTGACACCAATACCACACTTGTGGTTAATAAAACAAGTCCTGTATCCAGCCCGGCTTGGCACAAGGCCCTGCTCTGATTTATTTCAAGCCAAGCTGGAGAGCTCACAGGAAAAGCTGTCATTCACGAATGCTTCAGCACAAGACATCAACATTCCTTGTGAAAAATTTGGATGGGTCAGACACCTAAAAAAAATATTTTAGGGCTGGGGGCATAGCTCAGTGGTTAGACTGTTTGCCTAGCAAGTGCAAGGTTCTAGGTTCTATTCCCCAGGACCACATAAACTGGGCAAGGTGGCACATGCCTGTAATCCCAGCACCTGGGAGGTTGAGACAGGAGGATTGCCAATGTGTTCGAGGAC
The DNA here is from genome assembly GCA_004027205.1 of Ctenodactylus gundi. Taxonomy (NCBI): domain Eukaryota; kingdom Metazoa; phylum Chordata; class Mammalia; order Rodentia; family Ctenodactylidae; genus Ctenodactylus; species Ctenodactylus gundi. The sequence continues at coordinate 136,689 of PVKB01003396.1, read as the reverse complement.
AACCTGGGCTACACAGAGTTCAGGACCAGCCTTGTCTCAAAACTAGACCTTGTCTCAAAATAAATAAAATTAACCACAATACCTGATTCGCCTAACGTTCTTCTCCTAAAAGGTGCCCTGTGGTAGTGAGGAAAGGGAGAAATGCAGGAGAAACAGAAATGATGTGCTTACTCATTTAACCATCTCAAACATCAAACACTTCATTCCCCCCACCCCCCTACAGTGTAACTATAAGACACAGGACTTTCCACGGAAAGTCTACATACAGACTTCATTTTAAAAATTTCTTGCCCTAGTACATAATTAGAAATTTTCATTCTAAAGTGGCACATGTATCTCCTCTGAGAGCTCAGCTCTCTTTGAATAAAAAAAGGCAAGGTATCCTTTGGGGGATTCAGTATACATTTTTAAACTTCTTATTAAGTCAACCTAATTGATGGGCCATGTTCAGAAAAAGCAAGTAGCTAGTTGCTTTGGCACAGGCCAAGTTCATTGCAGACTACAGCTGCCTTCCTAGTCTTCACCCTCCCCTCCTGCAAGGGTTTCCGAATGCCTTCACCGCTTCCGAACTGGATCGGCCTTCTCCGCTGGGGCCCCGACTTGGCTACGAACACAGCCGAGTCCCTCCGAGCCTGGCACACAGGCCACGCCGAGCCCAACCGAGCACCGCCGAACTGAGAGCCCCATCGACTTTTCGGGCCTCGGCTGGGCGCTGTCCACCACTCGCAACGCCTGAAACCTCACCCAGCTTGGGAAGCTGGGTCTTCCACCCAACCACTGCAGATCAGACCTCTGAAGTTTTGAAACAATTCCGCTAGGGAGAAGGAGGTGTGGCGGGTTGCATTTTCTCGACCCGTAAGCCCTCGAAGCAAATGCAACAAGCACCTTGTTGCAAAGAGCAATTCCCCAGGCCCCGCCTCCCCATCCTTTTGGGTCGCTCAAGCTTCAGAGTAGCCCTAGGCCAAATTACCCGTGGCTCAGAAGGATGCGGCCAGCCCAGCGGACCTCTGAGAAGAAAGCCCCAGGGAGCTTTCAAACAAAAATAAGGATATGCCAAACAGATGGGGAAACTGTCTCCGAGTAGCTACTCCCTACCATCATGGCGCCGCCTGGAACCCGCCTGTCATGCCTGTTACACATGCAAGATTTTAAAAATTTTATTTATTTATTTATTTATTCTTGGTTCTGAGGCTGCAAGCATGCTTCATTTCCCACCCACCTTCCCGCAAAAGGGGTTTTTATTTTCTATTGTTTTCCTACGGGATGCAATTACTTCGGCTATTCTGTCAAGTTGAAAAATAATTATTTTTATTTACTGCACAGCAACCTCTAATTAGGAGCTGTGTGTGCACGAAGGTGTCACAGCAAAGTGACGTGGAAACCTAGCTAAACGGTCTTAACGAACTCCTCCGTCCTGAACGAACAGGCGAACGGAAGCAGCAGGGCCGGGAGGCCTGGAGACCTGCACCCCTGCCTGGCCAGCTACTCACTCCTCAGCAACGCTGCCTGTGGGCTCAGGAGCTACAGGGCAGATGGGGCAGAAGCGAGCCTAACAGCGGGAAGGAGGGGCGAAGCTGCTTATTTAAAAAGTGTGGAATGGAAGGAATATTCCATTTTGCCTTAATTTTCAACCATCACTCAAATCCACCCCCATTTAATTAGAAGGGGAAACTGATATCTCAGGCAGGAGGCGGCTGGCAAGTGGGGCCTGAAATCCCGCACTGTGGGTAGATTACACAGAACACGGCCTAGGCGGCGTGTAAATACATACATCGATAATGGCTACAAAGTGAACGACAACTGCCTGTGCCAGGAGAGCAAACGCTGGGAGGGAGAGGGGAGCGAAGGGACGGGGCAGCATGGGGCGGCGTTCGGCCTTCCAGCCAATGTTCCCTTCCATCTCGGGTTAGGATACAGCCCTGGCTGTCACATCCACTTGGAAACCAGACTCCTCCCTTACCACACGCCCCCTCCCCTAACCCTCGCCGTGGGTGAGGGTGGAGGTGGGGGATAAAAACCACAGACTCCAATTCAGCACAAACCACGAACAGCAGAAACTGAATCTTTCACCCCAGTCTAAGGCTGGGTCCCCTCCATGTTTTAGTCAAGTTCAAAATCACTGCTCCAGGGGACGGACAGGGGGAGGGTGGGATTATCAATACGGTGGTGGGGGGGGGGGTAGCAACTGAAACAGAATGAGACGGGTAGAAATGGAGGCAGCGAAACACACCGAATACCCCACAAGCAGGAGTAATGATTATCATCATGCCAATAGTGTGATGTTCTGATCAATATGGCGGACAGTGTCATTCATACAACTACAGGCGCTCCCCTTCCCTCCCCCCAAAACCACCCACCCCACAAATTGGGGTGGAGGACCCAAAACTAACGTAGGGACTCGGGGAGGAGAACGCCAAGCCAGGTCTCTGTGTGTATGCACGAATTAAAAACCAGGCCTGGAGAGCAACGTGGAGTGACAAGGTAATGAAAGCGATTGTAAAAATTATTCTAATAAAAGTACAAATCCCAGTGCTACAGGGACTTACTTCATCTGCTTCACAATGGTGCTTTTTCCCGATTCTCCAGCCCCTGTTGGGACACAGACAGGGGGAAAACTGGTGAGTGTCAGCTTAGGGGAACGGGGAGCGGGGGTCTAAGGCATGCCAGCCCGGAGGGGGGGGGATCCCGAGCCCGGGAACAGGGTGCTGCCAACACGGGGGCCATGTGCCCCGAGGTACAAGCGGGGTGGGGGTGGAGGCTGGGGGCTCGCAGCTGGGAATGCGCCGTGGCCGAGGCCGGGGAAGAGGGGTGGCAGCCGTGGTCCTTACCCAGCAGGAGTAATTTCACGTCTTTGGCGGCGCTGATGCCATCCTCTTTGAGGTTTTTCTCAATCGCCTTGCTTCGCTCGAGGGCGGCTCTCTCCTCGGCGCTCAGAGTACATCCCATGGCGGCCCCTTCCCTGCCACAGCCCGCACCACTCGGCTGGCTCGGCTCCCCGGCTCGGCGCGCCCCCCACCCTCCCCCCCAGAGAGCAGAGCCTGGGCTCGAAGGGGTAAAAATCACGGTATCCTCTCCTTGGTCGGGAAAAAAGATGTCGAAAGACCAGATCCCCCCCCGAAAGAGAGCCGCTAACGAGATCCCGGCCGCGGAGACTCGTGGCCGCCGGCGGGGGTCGGGGGTACGGAGGCGAAGGTGGCGGGGTCTGGGGTCCCGGGGCCGAGGGAGGAGGCGCGGGCTGCAGGCACTGAGGCTTATGCACAACCCAAAATAAATAAAATCAGAGTCGAGGCTGGGTCCGCAGCCGGAGCCGGTGGAGGGAGGCGTGGGGGCAGGGTGGGCCCTTCAGCCGCGGCTGCCGGAGGCGGCGGCGCGGGGCGCGGAGGGAGAGAGCGAGGGGGCGCTGCTAGGGCGTGTGCATCGCCGGGGCTCGGCCGTCGGTGCGTCCGCGGCGCCTTCGCCGACCCGGGGCCGCTGGGCAGGGCTGGGCGGGGGCAGGTCTCTAGCGGGAGGCGGCGTCGCGGTCTCTCAGAGCTCGCATCGCTCGGCGGAGCCGGCCAGAGAGAGAGGGAGCGCGCGAGGGAGCCTCGGGCGGCAGCGGGGAGCTCCGGGGAGGTGGGAACAGCGCGTCCGGGAGGGAGGGGGAACGCAGGGAGAGCGAGCGAGCGGGCGGAGGCGCGTGCACGCCGAGGCCGGCCGGGGCGGGGGCGAGCGCGGCGCGGGCGCACACGCGGCCCTGTGCGCCCGGCCCCGCGGCCGCCCGCTGACGTCAGCAGGGCCGCGCGCCGGGGCCCCGGGACGGGGCGGGGGCGGGGGCGGGGGAGGCGCGCGCGCTCGCTCGCTCGCTGCGCTCTCGTCAGCGGGCGGCGGCGCGCGCGTGGCGCGGCCTCCTCCCCGTGGCGGGCGGGCCCTCTGCTCGATGGGCGCGGGGCTGTGCGGCGCGCGGCGGTCAGGCGGGCTCCCCGCCCGGCCCCGAGGCCTCGGCCCCCGCGGCTGCCGTTCTTGGTGGCTGTCTCGTTTCTGGGGCCGCGGCGCCCAAGGCCGCATTACCTCGGCAAACCGGAGGACGCGAGTCCAAACCGACCTGCGCACACCATCATCCGCCGCGTGGGCCCAGGGCCGCGTTTGGATTTTTGCCTCTGGGTGTGTATTCATTGAGCACCTAGTGTGTGACAGCCGAGGTTGTGGGACACGGCCACGGTGTGTACTCCGGCAGTTTCGCCTCCCCGGCCCACTGGCAGCCGTGCTGCTGGACTCCGACCACTGCGGTGGTCCGTTCAGAAAACTGGTGGCACCCTGGACAGGTGGTGGCTCCGAGAACTGGGGAACAGGCTTTCAGGGGAGCGTCTATAAATACTTGGTGCTTCCGCAGATGTTTTACCCTCTAGTTTGGTTCAGGTTGTCTTTGCTCTGAGGTTTCATGTTCCGCCCCGCCCAAAAACAGACGCATAAGATTTAATTCTACATAGATTTTTGGTAAGAAAGGTTTTCTTTCTTTTACCGCCTCTCCTTCCCTAGCCCTCCCCCGGCAATTTTTTTCTGCCATTTCATAAAAACCCAAAAACCTGGTTATGGTTAATCAAATACTGGAGAAAGTAGTAGACATTTGCCAAAGACTGGGCATGTTTTGGGTGGTCTGGGAGATCTTGAAAACATTTAATTACTGCACAAAATAATTTTACAATCTGTTCCACCAGATAGCCCCAGGGGCCATCCTAAAGAAAGGGCCAGTAGGCAAAGTTGCTGGAGTTTAAGACAGGCAAGCGGCCAGTGGAAAGCAGGTTTTTTTTTTTTTTTTTTTTTTTCCTCTAACAGTTGGGCATTTCTGTGGCTCTCAAAGCAAACTTGTTTGTTTCATTTCAGCGGCAGAAAGAAACACTCCTGTTTTGGAAACGTTACTAAGCATAAAAATATATTTGCAGTGGAGGAAAAAGAAGGCAATTAGGCCCACCCAGAAGAAAACATCTTTCCTCTGAAATTTTTTAATTTGGAATTTCCCGGTATGTGTTTCACTCATTCCACAAATAGCTGTCTATGTCAAAAGTTGCATGTATGTCATTTAAATATTTAAATTTGACTTATGCTACATATTGTAGTAACCTGACAAAGGGATCATGTAGACAATTATTGTATAGAGTGAACAACTGCTTCCTTACCTTTCCAGGGCCTGCTTTTCCTTTTCCGTTTGTGATGATTTTTGGGGGGTGAGAGAGGGTGGTGAGGGTAGGGATGAAGGAATAATCTATTTTGGTTTAAAATCAGAGTATCACTGAGAATCAGCCTTCCAGATCCAAAACAGAGAGCTGAGGTTAGGTACCCATAAGTCTTTAGAATTTTTTATTTTCTTCGGAGGTTGCTAGGGCATTTGTGCAGACCTGGTCCTCTACCAAATGCAGTTAAAAAAAAAAAAGCAACTTTACCTAGGTCTGCTATTTCTACAGGCTGCCTTTGAAAGGTAGCTGTTTCACTGAAGGTAGTGAGGTGCATTTTACATTTCAGTAGTCTTTCATATTGAGTCATTTTCAATTAAAGATCGTAGGCTTTTGTGGTGCATCCTGGTTTGTATTGTTAAATGAATTTCTTTGACTTTAGGTATATTTCTTCCTTCATGATATCGTAGAAGAGGCACAAATGAGTTTTGTGTTTTTCTTTATACTCAGTAGTTATTAAGCACATATCACCATGTGTGTGAGAGTCATGTCCTAGACAGTGTAGATGTTGTATTTCAGGTTTGCCTACCCTGTTTCCTTTTTCTGGGTCACTTTGCATCTTTATGGCTGGGTTTCATAAAAGACTAATAATAATCCGCTTCATCTGTATAGTGCTTTACAGCTTACAGAGCACTTTTACAAAAATTATCTCATGTGATCCTCCCACATAAATCTCAGCCAGGCACTGTGGTGTAGGAAGCATCATGGCTGCATGGAAAGAGCCTAGACCATGAATAGGGATTGATAAGAAAAATATTTTGAACTGTCCTACATTTAATTGCAAAGTGCCAGGGGACAGAAGGAAAGAGAGATAGGGATTAATCAATAACAACCTAGAGACCGCAAGTAATAAAAGACCATTTTTATATTCTTGAACATGTGCTAATTCCTTAACTTAAATCTTCCTGCCTGGATGCCATTGCAGCCTGCTACAGCCCCAGCCAATCCAGAGGCAACCGCTGCTTCTCCTTGCGGGTTATATACCTATCCCAAGTGTGTTTCAGGTAATATATCCCTGCTGTCAATAGCCAATGCAGTTTCAATGGGAGCAACTTGTGCCTTCCTGCTTAGTGATTCCATTATAAACTACTTAGGTTTCTCAGATCTAGCAGGTGTTTTCCAGTTGCTACCTAGCCCCAGTGCTGATAGTTGTATGAAGTTGTTCAGAAACTATTCATTTCTTTTTCTGGTTAACATCTGTAAGAGCTCACTAACCCTTTTAGTTCAGAAATCTCTTGGTCTCAGGAGTTTGAGCTTAACAAAATCCATCTGAGTACCCTTTTTCAAGCTGAAGTAGCTGAGCATCAGCTCAGGGACTGACTGAAATAAGTTGTAAGGCCACCAAGTCATTAAGTAATAAACCAGTGCGTGTTTTACAGGTGAGTAGACTATTAAGAAAGGTTATATATGTAATATTCTTGCTTCCCAGACTCAGAAAGCTTACAGTCCCAGAACCTAGTAATACTCATTTCTCTGAAGGAAGTGAGGATGAAAGTATCTCAGTTCTCTGGGAATGATTAGTAATTACATTAAGGCTGCACACATTCAATTCGTCCACAGTTCTTATGGAAACAAGAAAATTATAATCCTAACATTAGCATTGGAGATGCTTAGACCAAGGATAGGTTCTATTTGGCTTTGTTTTTTGTGATCTTCAGAATTAGATTTCTCTAGATATTGTTGTATCTGAGAAAATAACTTTCACTTTAAGTCAGCCATCTTCCTTGATACATCACATCCACACCCACACCCACACCCACACCCACACACACACACACACACACACACACCCCACAGAGCCCAGAATATTTTTAAATTTAAAAGTAGACAGTATGAATGTTTTATATACTCTTTAAAAGGAATAACAGGAAAATATACATTGAGTTGCTTTTTCCCCCTACATATGACTTTGATTTTTCAAATTAGAAATGATACCACTCCTAGAAATACAGAAAAAATTTAATCCATCCTTTAAGGCTTTCCTCCAGATTGCCTTGTATTCCTTTCAGTACAGCAAGCAGAAAATGTCTCATAATTACCACCCAGTTGGTTTTGAGACTATTTCTTTGTGTGCAAATGGGATAAGTAGAGGACTCCACAACGGACTGGTTAAGGGTAGCCAAATGAATCACAGAAATCCAGGAGCAGGACAGCCAATGGCAACTAAGGGGAGATCAACTCTCTTCACCCAGGAGCTTCACCTAGATCTAGTTTTTGGTCTTCCCTTTATTGTACTTTTCTCAGGACTTGACTCTAACAGTTCTCTAGCTTCTTCACTTTTATTTATTTTTTTCCCATTTTATTGATATGTATAAGTGCAAAATTTAAGGTTTACAATGAAATTGAGCATTTTGTGCACCTACATATCTTGTCTAGATGACAAGGACTTTCCCACTCTCCTTTTGTCCCTCCCCCTACTCACCCCTCCCACCCTCCCTGCCCTACCCCCTGATTCACTTTGTTTTTCGTTTTAAGTTCCATGAGATAGTTGTGATCTGGGTTTCTCATATCAGAGAGACCATTCAATGTCTTACCTTCCGTTTCTGATTCACTTCACTAAGCGTAATGGTCTCAGATTTCTTCCATTTGCCCGCAAAACACTCCACGCTGTTGGACTTTATAGATGCATAGTATTCCATTGTGTAAAAATACCACAGTTTGTGTATCCATTGGTCTGTTGATGTGTATTTTGGTGTGTTCCATATTTTAGCTATTGTTAGTTGTGCTGCTATGAACATGAGTATACATGTACCTCTGTTATGTGTAGTTTTGACCTCTTTTGGAAATATTCCCAGGAGGGGTGTCGCTGGATCGAAGGGGATATTTATTTCTAGTCTTTTGAGAAATCTCTATACTGCTTTCCAGAGTGGTTGTACGAATTTAAATTCCCACCAGCAGTGCAGGAGGGTGCCTTTCTCCCCACAGCCTCCCTAGCACTGATTACTATTTGACTTGCTGATATAGGCCATTCTGTCTGGAGTGAGATGGTATCTTAGCGTTGTTTTGATTTGTTCTTCACTTTTAGTAATGACTTAGTTGCTACCTGCCTACTTGTTGAAAGGATGTCCTTGACAGAATAGAGGAATTTGACATGGAGTTTCCCACAACCTTAGAGATATCAGTGCTGTAAGCATGGAGGAACCAAGGATTTATGGGTTTATCTAATAGTTAGATATTAAGGGTTTTGGAATTTTAAAAATGTATCATAGGTATAATTTATGTTAGAGATAATACTAAAACTCCAAACTGGCCTTTTCTTTTCTTTTTTCTTTTTCTTTCTGAGACAGGGCCTCACTATGTAGTCCAGGCTGGTAGTGAACTCATATGTAGCCCCAAGCTGACTTTGGATTCACAGCAATCCTCCTGCAGCTGCCTCCCAAGTACTGGGTTTATTATAGACAGTGCCACCACATCTGATCTATGTGGAGGGGAGAATGGAACTCAGGGTCTTGGGCTTACTAAGACAAGTGCTCTAACTGCTGTGTTGTTCCTCCAGCCCCCAAACTGGGTGTTTTAATGAACACTTGTAATCCCAGCACTCTGAGAGGTAGAAGCATCCCAAGTTAGATCCCTGCCTGGACTACTTAGTGACTTACTGAGACCCTATCTCAAAAAAGAAAAAAAAAAAAAAGGCGAAAGACTCATGATATAGTTTAGTGTGAAGGCCTTGGGATCAATTCCTAGTACCACAAAAGCAAAACAAACAAATAAAAACTCCTGAAACTTAAATCAGAAAACATAAACCAAAAAGAAACTGTCTTTGCTCTACCTGAAAAAACTGGCTCATTTGTGTTTAAGTTAAAAGAAAACACTTCATATATGTTGTTTTGGTTTGGATCTGGAGTGTCCCCCAAAAGCCTTGTGTGCTTGGGAGTTAAATGCATTAGTAGATTAGCCATTGATGTCCTGTGCTGTTAACAGATGGGGCCTGGTTGGGAGGATAGATTACTGAGGGTGTGGAAGCTCACTGAGCATGACACTTGGAAAGATATATTCTTGCCCCAGCTTCTCCCCAGGGCTGTGTTTTTCCTCTTGCAATGCTATGAGCAGCTTTCTGTCAGATCCTTTCATCATGACATTATTGACAGCCAACCACGAATGGACTGAGACCTCTGAAATGTGAGCCAAAATAAACCTTTCCTCCTTTTAATTTGGGGTGTTGGGTATTGTCATCCCAGAAATGTGAAAGTACAAGACATATGTATACAAAAATATAAGTTTTTATTTCACTTTTGAAACAGTCTCATCAAGCTGCCTGTACTGGATTTGAACCTGCAATTCTCCTACCTCACCCTCCCAAAGTGCTGGAATTACAGGCCTGTGCTACCCATCTGGTTAAGAAAAAAGAATTTATGTTTAGGCACACGTAAATTAAACCTTATCAATAATTACATTCAGAGTAAATAGACTAAAATGCTCCAAGTAAAAGGCAGAGGTTTGTAGAATAGATTTTTTTAAGTGACCCAATTATATGCTGTCTATAAGAACACATTTTAAACTGAAAGTCAGAAAATGCGAATAACCAAAGGAAAGCTGGGGTACTATTTAATATCAAGTAAAATAGGTTTTAAGACAAAAAATTATTACTAGAAACTAAAAGGGACATTTTATATTGATAAAAGATATACATTACATCGTTTAGATTTGTATCGATTATAAACATAGATGTACCTAAAACACAGTTTCAAGATACATGAAGCAACAACTGACAGAATCAAAGAGAAAAAGAAGTAGACAATTCAATAATAATAGATTTAAATATCTCACTTCAGTAATGGGCAGGATGAATAGATCAAAAATGAAATAGACTTAAAAAATATAGATCAAATATGTGTAGTGATAACAGAACAGTCAATCCACTATAGCAGCATAGCTATTTTTCTCAGCTACATGTGAACCACTCTGTAGCCAGCCCAATGTGAAAAATAAATGCTAGACAAAATAAAACTCACCCTCACTAAGGTTAAAGGTATTGAAGTTAAAAAAAAAATCTTTCATCTCAGTAGAGTTAAATTAAAAGGGGTCTGGATTGTAGCTTAGTGACATGAGGCCCTGGGTTCCATCCAGCACTACATATATGCATTTTGAAAAATACACACTAGAGATACACATTCACAAAAGGAAGTTTGGGAGATACACAGATCTATGGAAAATAATAACACGCTTCTAAATTAATTAACCAATGAAGAGATATCAGTGGAGATTAGAAAATATTTTGAAAAAAATGAAAATAAAAATGCAACATGTTGAAACTACATTAGCTATAGCAGTGCTTACAAGGAAATTGATAAGTGCCCTATTTAAAAATAAGAAAAAACACCTAAAGTCAATATTCTAATTTTTCATAAGAAACTTAAGGGGAAGAATAAAACTTAAAGCAAGCAGATGAAGGCAGTCCTAAGACTAAAGAGTAAATAAGTGAAATAGGAAATCTAGTGGGGAAGAAATCAGTTTTTTGAAAAGACCAACAAAACAGGAAAACTTTTGGCTAGGCTGACCAAGGAAATAAGAGTGAAGATTCAAATTACTAAAATCAGAAATGAAAGAAGTGAACTAAATGATTATAAAATAATACTATTAATAAATGTATGCCAGCCATTTAGATAATTTCTAAGATGAATATGCAAACTAGTAAAACTGACTAAAAAAAATCTGACTGAATTGGTAATTTCAATTTTCTAGAGAAAAGCCCAAGCTTAGTGGCCTCACTGGTTAATTCTACCAAACACATAAAGAATTAACTCCAGACTTAATATTCTTAAGATGCTTGTATTACCCAAAGACAGGTAAAGATTCAATGGCATCCCTACCAAAATCCCAACGGCAAAACTTTTCAGAAATAGAAAATCCCTTTCTAAAATTCATATGGAATCTCAAGGGACCCTAAGTAGTAAAAAAATTTTTTAAAAATCTTTAAAAAGAACAATTTTGGAGCACTAACCCATGGTTTCTGACTTTAAAATTTGCTACAAAGCTATCTAACCAGAGCGTTATGGTACTGGCAGGGGAATGAATACATAGAACAATGAGAGAGAGAATAGAGAATCTGGAAGTAAGTCCTCACATATATCATAAATGGTTTTTGACAAGGATGCTGAGATGATTTAATGGGAACAGGGAAAAGGACAGTCTTTTCAGTTAACTGTGTTGGAAAACCGGATATTTGTATGCAAAAGAATGGAGTTGGATTCTTACATATCACTATATAAAAATTAAAGTGGATCAAGGACCTAAATATAAGATCTGAAAGTATATAACTTTTAGATGAAAACAGAGTGAATTTTCATGATACTGGACTTAGCAATAATTTTTTAGTATGACACCAAAGGCACAGTCAACACAAGAAAAAAATAAACTTGGCTTTTTGGAATTAGTAAAATATTGGGCATCAAATCAGTTATAAACCCACAGAATGGAGAACATATGTGCCAGTGGTATATCTGACAACGTAATAATAGTGAGCATGCATAAAGAATTCTTAAAATTTAACAATAAAAACAAACAACTAGATTTAAAAATTGACGAAAGACCTGAACAGACATTTCTCCGAAGAAATTATATAGAAATTAGATGAGTGGTTTAGAGTGAATGAGGAGGATGGAGTTACTGCTAATGGTTGTGGTGGGCAGGATAATGACCCCAAAGGTGTCCATATTTTAAATTTCAGAACCTGTGAATGTGCTGGTTTATAGGACAAAAAGAATTTTGAAGATGTGATTGAGATGGAGAGAGTATCCACTTGAATATCCTCATGAATCCTTCAAAAAAGAGAGAAAGAGAGAGAGAGAGAGAGTAAAAGAGAGAAAGAGAGAGACAGAAAGAGAGGCTCTCCCCAAAGATTTGGCCAAGAGGAAAAGGAGAATGGTCCGAGATTTAGTGCACTGTTTATTGATGGCTTTGCAGAGGGACCATGACCGAAGGGTGCTTTCTGAAAGCCGGAAAAGGCCAACCAGTGTGTTTTCCCTAGAGCCTTCAGAAAGAAATGTGGTCTTGCTGGCACTTTTGATTTGAGACCAGTGAAACTCATAAGCTTCTGGGAATTCTAAGATAATAAGTTTGTTTTGCTCTAACTAGCAAGTTTGTGTTCACTTGTGGCAATTATAGAACTGTGATACAAGAGATAATGATTTCTCTTTGGAGTGGTGAAGATCTTCTAAAATTGTATACTGGTGATTGTTGCACGACTTTTAGAATATTCTAAAAACTAGTGATTTGCATTACAAATTGATGGATTTTATATTATGAGAATTAATATTTCAGTGGATTACTTAAAAAAAGAGCATCCATGAAGTGAGGTACAACTTCAAGCCAATTAGAGTCCTCAGAAGAGCAGAAAAAAATGAAGAAATAATAACCAAAATGTTTCAATTTTGATGAAAAGCACAAATTCATAAATCCAAGGATTGCAGTGAACCTCAAGTATGAAAAGGAAAAAAAAAACTTGAATAAAGCTCAACTAAGGCTCATCATAATAAAACTGCCAAGGACAGAGATAGAAAAATCTTAAAAGCTGCCAGGAAAGAAAGATATATTGTGTAGAGGAAAACAGAGATAAGGATAAATATGATTTCTGTTTTGAAATGATACAAATGTTAAGATAGTAAAGCAGTAACTTTAAAATCACTGTAAGAAAAATACTACCAACCTTGAATATTTTCTCTATACTCAGAGATAAAATTTGTAAAAAGTGGAGGCAAAAGTACTTTCTCAGAAATATAAAAGTTGGAAGTATTTATCAGCAGTAGGACCATACTACTAGAAATTTTAAATTAAGGCCTGAAGGTAGAAGGAAATGGCACCAGCTGGAGACATGTATTTACAGAAAAGAATAAAAATTACCACAAATGACAATTACGTGGCAAAATACGTAAGATTTTCTTTCTTCCTTCCTTCCTTTCTTTCTTTCTTTCTTTCTTTTTTTTTTTTTTTGAGACAGGGTCTTACTCTGCAGCCCAGGCTGGTCCTGAACTCATGATGGAGCCCAGCCTGGCCTTGGACTCACTGCAGTTCTCCTGCCTCAGCCTCCTGAGTGCTGGGATTACAGGCGTGCCCCACCACACTCAGCTTACGTGGTGCTGGGAATCGAACTTGGGCACTTAGCACTTGACTTAGGGCTTGCTAGGCAAGTGCTTTAACTGCTGAGCCATTCCTCCAACCACTTTTTTCTTTATTATTTAAATTCCTCTGAAAGACAATTGACTGTCTAAACTCAAAATAATATTGTAGAGTTTACAGCATATGTATAATTATGAGAGAGCAGATATGGAAAAAAGTATACAATTTAAGACTCTTGTGCACTGTGATCAGTCAAAGGTATATATTATAAACTCTAAAGCACTTACTGAAATAGCAAAATGAGACACAGTTGATGAATGCACAAAGGAGAAAAACAATGAACAAAGAAAAAAATCCAAAAGTTGGCTAAAAAAAGAGGAAAATAAATAAGAATAGGTGAAAGAAATAAAAAAGAGCTAACCCTGGAACTCACTCATACTAATAATCACCTCAGTTGGATAGCATTCTACACTGCAGTTAGAAAGCAGGTACTGTCAAAATGTATAAAGAGCAGACAAAACAGAGTTCTAAGTAAGGAAGAAACACCAAGGCTAAAGAATGTCATTTCGTAAATGGTAAAGAGATTAATTCATCGAGAGGAAATAACAATTCAGAACATGTAGGCATCCACTGACACAATCTCAAAATCTGTAACACAGAAACAGGGAGGAGTTACAAGAGAAATCTGTACTTACAGGGCTTTTCAATACTCCTCTCTCCGTGATTCAAAAAATAAAAAGGAAATCATTAAAGATACAAACGATTTAAAAACTTCTATGAATAGCCTGCCCTAAATGGCATTTATAAAAGGCAGGTACAGAATACATGTGTTTTCAAGCACATACTATGGACCATAAAACACATTTTCTTGTATTTTAAATATTCAACTCATAGAAAGTATGTTTTCTGTCAATAAAGTATGTTCTCTATCAGTGACAGAAAGATGTCTAGAAAATTCTTAAATATTTTTAATTAAATAACATTTTTAAATTACCAAAGGTCAAAGAAAAATTGAAAGGAGAATTTAAAAACATTTTGGACTGAGTGAAAGTGAAAATAAAAACTATCAAAATTTGTGGGATGTTGATGTAGCACTACTTAGGGGAAATTTCTAGTGCTGTATATCTAAGAAAGACCTTAAATCAGCAACTAAATTTTCCACCTTAAGAAACTGGAAGACTAAACTAAACTCTCTGTGTGCAAAAAAAGGATGTAACAGGGCTGGAGTGTGTAGCTCAGCGGTTAGCATGCCTACCAAGCAAATGCAAGGCCCTGCGATTGATTCCCCAGCACCACATAAGCTGAGCCTGGTGGCACATGCCTGTAAGCCCAGCACACAGGAGGCTGAGGCAGGAGGACTCCCATGTTTTTGAGGCCAACCTGAGCTATACAGTGAGTTCAAGACCAACTTAAACTACAGGGTGAGACCCTGTCTCAAGAACAAACCAACATAAAACCAAAACACAAAAAACAAAAAACCACATCAGAGCAGATTATCAATGAAATATAAAAATAATGGAAAAAATCAACTGGTTCTTTAAAGGCCAAAAACTGGTTCTTTAAGAAGATAAAGTGGCTGGAAGAATAGCTCAGTGGTTAAAGTGCTTGCTTAGCGAGCTTGAGGCGCTGTGTTGAATTCACCAGCACCACATAAGCTGGGCATGTGGTAGAACACACTCAGGCTGGGTTATATAGTGAGTTCAGGACCAGCCAGGATGAGATCCTGTCTCATAAAAAGAAAAGAAAGAAAGAAAGTAGATAAACCTCTAGACAAACTGATAAATAATTACCAATGTCAAGAATGAGAAATTGACAGCTCTACCAATTATACTGACATTAATAAGAAGGGTGAGGAAATATAATGATTAAGTTGATGCTAATATACTCAGCAGCTTAAATGAAATGGATAAATTCATTTTACTTTAATTTTTTTTTGAATTTTAAGACTTTTGTTTAATTTTTGAGATTCTGAGACCAAGAAATGTGAGAATTGCTGCTTTAGGGAAACTTTCATGCATTTTTACCAATGTACAGATACAAAAAAAAAAATACCTAGAACAAAAACTTTGTAATAGTCCATACTGGAAATACCCCAATCTGGATATATTCTTAAAATAGAATATAGCATAGCATTATGACCATACAGGAAAACATGGAGGAATATCACAAACATGCAAAAGAGGCTAGACAAAAAATAGTGATGCTACAACAGGCAAACTGAGTAGTCCCATTTGACCAAAGGCATGATGAAGCTATACCAAAAACAAAATAGAGCAGAATTAGACAAAACAAAACACCAGCTGTAGTGCACTTTGATCTTGAACTTCTGGTTTCCATAGCTATGAGAGAATACATTTGTATTCTTTTAAGCTATCAAGTTTGGAGTATTTCGTTATGACAATCTTAAAAAACTAATAGGACATGCACACACATTAGTATTAAAACCTCTGAGTATTTTGACTCATCATATTGTCCTCATTCAAAAAAGTTATTATAAATGTAAGTCGTTTCACCTTGGCTTTGATCCCCTTTCGACCCGACTGATTTATTTATTTGTTTGTAGTAGGGTGAGTAAACTCACTATGTGGCTCAGGTTGACCTTGAATTCACAGCAGTCCTCCTGCTTCAACTTCCAGAATGCAGGAATTACAGTGTGCATCACCATGCCCGGTTTGATGTGGTGCTGGGGAATCAAACTCAGGGCAGTATACTTGTTAGGTATGCACTCTTAACTGCTGAGCTGTGCCTCCACCTGTGGATCATTTTTTAACAAATGAGGCAGGAGGATTGCTGTGAGTTCAAGGCTAGATTGGGCTACATAGAAAGTTCAGGACTAGCCTGGACTATAGAGTGAGACCCTGTCTCAAAAAAAAATTACTATAGTTTGTACTCATGTGCACTTATTTATCAATTTTATTGACATTAATTTTTACATATCATTGTTTCTTGTTGGGAAAATTTTCTTCTTTCTAATATTATAATGTGTTTCTTTTGGAGGCCAGGGAGGGAAAGTACTGAATGTGTTAAGAAAGTATACATGTTTCACTCTGACAACTTTTCCTCAGTATTTTGAAGGCAATATTGTATGGTTTTTTATTCTCTGTTTCATTGTGAGGTAATGATTTTTTCTCTTTTGTATTCTTTGTGTCTTTGGTTTTTGCAGGTGCATTATGATGTGACTAGTTTTTAGATTATTTATTTGTCCTACTTGTAATCTCAGTCTGACTCTTCGATTTATAGATTCACTTTTTCTTTTTTTTTAGCTTTGGAAAATTATCAACCATTCTTTCTTTGTCTACTGGCTCATCTTCGTTCTCTTTATTCTTTCATTATAAGACTTCTATTAGACATACTCTTAGACCTTTCCAATCTGTTCTTTGCTTCTTTCATCACTTTTCTATTTAAGGTTGATTTTCTTAAATCTCCCATCCATTTACAACTTCTATAATCTCTGCTCTTATCTAGCTCATCTATTAAGTTTCTAAATTTATAATGCCTGCATTTATTTCTAGAAGTTCAATTTTTTTCAGGTTACTTGCTCTCATTTTAGTTTCCACATGTCCTGTTCTGACCATCCCCATTTTATGCTCCTTTGTGATTGTCCTCTCTCAGGTTCTTAGGGTATGTTCATCTTGTTATGGATGCTGCTCCCTTCATTTGGTATGGGAAATCCTTTCCTGGGTGGTGTGAACATCTCTTCACCCCAGATAGGGCACAGTGCCTGGGCTAAAGTAACACTTGCACCAAAGGCCAATTGGAAAAACAGTGAGTTCACTGGAGTTACTTACAGGGGTAGGGATGGGGAATTCTGGTACAGGTGGAAGCCAAGTAACTGAGCTGCACAATATCTCCTCATGGACCCACTTAAAAAGTTGAGAATATAGTAAAAAAAACCCACCTGTTCAATGTAGTTAGGACAGGGAAGAGCACCCCAACAATTGAACGGAAGCCATGGGAAGATCAGAAACTCTGAAAAAAAAAATGGAAGTGAAGGTAAACAGCAGCCCAGGAACCTGCCCTAGGCCTACTGCAAACAGCTGGGAGCTGCCGACATACATGGATAGAGGAAAGCCCAGAGCCAGGCACCTCTGATCAAGGTAAGTATGCATCCAGAAGAAGTGTCAATTGGCAGCAGCTGGTAGCCTCAACCTCCAAAAAAACAAGCCTGTGGCAATGTGAACTCCACCTAGAAAAGGCCTCCCAGAACCTAGACCAGAAGCAGTGCTCAGCAGCCATAGCAGGCCCTGATGCAAGAAGGAGCAATTTAAGAAAGCTGAGCAGAGTACATCAGGGCCTTTAGGATCACTCTTAAACAGTATGTAGGAAAAAACTGGCACAAGAGACAAAGAGAGGAGAGAGGAGACAAAGGCTGCTGAACCCTGGAATAGCTGCGGTGGTAGTAGAAGCACCTTAGAGGGTGGAGAGACCACTTTCAGAGGAGGGAAGCCAGGGCAGGTGGAGAGCTTTGCTGAGGGGGCTAGGAGTGAACAAGAAAGACACCTCAGAGCCTATTGGACTGTTAGGTTTTCTCTCACTGCCTACTTCAAGCACAGAACTCAGAGAAATTGCAGCGCCCCCCCCCACCCCCCCAGCTATTCAAAGAAACCTCTTGGTTAGGCCTTTAAAGTGAAATCTGTCAATAACAGAAACAAAGGAAGACAAGGCAACAGGACACACACAGAAATGCCTGAGACTTAAGAAACTAATGCCATGGGCCTTGAAATAGTGAAACTCATAGAGAAGGAAGTAAAAAAACAAATATGTGAGTTGATCATCCAATTCAAAAAAGATATTCTCAAAGAAATGAAAGCAATGATCAGTGGGCTTAAAGAGGAACTTACTAAACAATAGTGGTCATCATGGATACAAAGCTCAATGAACATATAGAAGCCACAAATAAAAAGTTGACTGAGGTAAATAAAGAAATGCCAGATATGAAGGAATATTTTGATAGAGAAGTGAAAAATTTGAAAAGAAATTTAGCTGAAATTCAAGATATGAAAAATACATTTGAAAGTAGGGGACGTTGACTTGAACATTGTGAGGACAGAATTTCAGACTTTGAAGATAAGGCTGAGGAAACAAATGCGATAATTAGGCACAACTCCAAAATTAGAAATGAGAAAAGTAGCTGGATACAACAGCTGATGGATGATTCAAAGAGGACCAATCTCAGAATTATGGGTGTGGGAGAAAGAGCAGAAGACAGCACCCAAGGTATAAAGAATTTGTTCACTGACATCATGCAATAAAATTTCCTTAATCTAGAAAAAGAAATTAATATATATGTACATGAAATTTATAGAACACCAAATAACTTTAACCAGCAACAAGACTCACCATGACACATCATAATTAAAACCTCAGAAATACAACATAAAGAGAAAATACTAAAAGCAGCAAGAGAAAAACAGACATTATTCCACTAAGGCAAGCCCATTCAAATTACCACAGATTTCTCAATGCAAACTTTAAAGGCCAGGAGGGCCCGGAGCAAAATCTTTCAAGCTTTTAAAGATAGCAAGTGTCAATTCAGGTTGTTGTGTCCAGAAAAATTATTTCTGAAAATTGAAGGAGAGGTAAAAATATTTCATGATGAAGAATCCATAAAAAAATTTGCAACCATTAGCCTAGCATTACCGAAAATACTTGAAGGAATCTTGGAGAGAGACAGAGACAAGCAGGACCAAAGAACATGGAAGAAAGGAAACATCTAAACAGAAATTGTAAAAAACAAAAAAATAGATTGGTATTTTAATCATTTGATTGGTATCCTTCTAAAACAGTACTAGCTTTCTCATAAAATCTGTGAAACTTTCCCCCATAATTATAATTTTTAATAGTATTTTAGTTTGTGAAATGTAATAATTATATTCAACATGGGGAATTGGTATAAAATCTCTTTAAAATGTAGGCATAAATTTATGTATGCATAGGTAGATAAGATGATAAACTAAATCTGGCAAAATATTAGTGAAATGTGGGGAAATATTTTATGAAAGTTAAAATTCTGAAATAACTAAATATCTCACTATATCTATTGCTTATGTGTAAGTTATATTTGTGATATAGACATCAGTGCATTTAATGTAGCAATTCACTTATTTGGTCTCTGATGTAAGTTTATCCTAAGAAAACTAACTGATGTAATGATAACCTGAACGTATTTTGAATGTGCAAACATTTACCTTTCAGTACTTAACTAGAGAATTTGAAGTTTACCTTCTTTTTCTTTTTCACATCTTCTAGCCTTATTAATTTCATTATTATAGGTTTTTTTTTTCTTATGTGGACTGGTCGGTGAGGCCATGATAAAGAATCTCAACCAAGACATACTAAGATACAAAAACCAAAAAACCAAAACCAAAACCAAAACCAAAACCAAAACAAAACAAAACAAAAACAACTTTTGGCAAATTGTCCCCATACAGGGCTCTGCAGGATCCAGAGAAGAGGTATCAAGATATGGCCACTGCATTCCACTCTAGGGGTGAGAAGCTAAGTTAAGGAGTAGTGATATAAGTGAGTGAGTCAGATGCAGAAGATTAAATATGTGCACAAAATACTCGGGTTTATTGTAAACATGTAGAGTGCACACACACACACACATGTATATATGGAAAAAAAGGAGTAGGAATGAGGGGTTACCTACAGAAGCACAGATGAGGGTTCTCCCTTCATGAACATCCTTTTCCCATGCCAGTTGTAATTTTTTGTACCTATGTTCAGTAGTCAGTATTTCTTCAGGGAGGTAAAAACCCTATATTCCAGGACTTGACAAGTATTCTCAGAAAAAAACCCCAGAGACCTGAGGGTTCAGGAATCAGTTATATTTTATGTTAAATTTCCAGCTATACATCCTATGTGAAGAGGTTGGAATTAATTTGGATTCTGTGCGAAGGTCAGCCTTAAAGTTCCACTTTTTGAATGGAGTGTTTTGTTAAACCCAACTCAGAGTAAGGCACAAACAATGATTCCTTGGTGCTGACCTGGAGTAGAGAGCTAAAGTTTTCAAGACCCCCTTTTATTCACAGATAGTCTCCCCCCCCCATTTTATTAATATGTATAAGTGCACAATTTAAGGTTTACAATGGAGTTGAGCATTTTGTGCTATACGTATCTTGTCAAGGTGACAAGGGCTTTCCCGTTGTCCTTTTGTCTCTCCCCCTACCCACTTCTCCCTCCCTCCACCCCCACATTCCCCCCTCTTTCACTTTGTTTTTAGTGTTAAACTCCATAGGAGTTGTGGTCAGGGACTCTCATATCAGAGAGACCATTTGGTGTTTCACTTTCTGCTTCTGACTCACTTCATTAAGCATGATGTTCTCAAGTTTCTTCCATTTGCCTGCAAAAGCCTCCACGCTGTTGGACTTTACAGATGCATAGTATTCCATTGTGTATAAGTACCACAGTTTGTGTATCCACTGGTCTGTTGATGGGTATTTTGATGACTTCCATGTTCTAGCTATTGTTAGTTGTGCTGCTATGAACGTGGGTATATATATATCTCTGTTGTGTGTTGTTTTGGCCTCTTTTGGATATATTCCCAGGAGGGGTGTCGCTGGATTGAAGGGAATATTTATTTCTAGTCTTTTGAGAAATCTCCATACTGCTTTCCAGAATGGTTGAACGAATTAACACTTCCACCAGCAGTGCAGGAGGGTTCCTTTCTTCCCACAGCCATGCTGGCACTGATTGCTATTTGACTTGTTGATATAGGCCATTCTCTCTGGAGTGAGATGGTATCTTAGCGTTGTTTTGATTTGCATTTCTCTTAGGGCTAGAGATGTTGAACATCTTTTCATATATCTACTGGCCATTTGTACTTCTTCTTGTGTGAACTGCCTCTTCATTTCATTTGCCCATTTTTCAATAGAATCCTTTATTTTGGCAGGCTTAATTTTCTTCAGCTCCCTGTATGTTCTAGTTATGAGCTTCCTGAGATGGTGGTGGTGAATATTTTTTCCCAGTCTATTGGTTCTCTTTTTACAATGTTGATAGTTTCCTTTGCTGTGCAGAAACTTTTTAATTTGACAAGCTCCCATTTGTTGATAATGGGGATAAATTCTTTTGCTCTTGGTGTCTTGTCTAGAAAGTCTTTGCCTACCCCTATGTCTTTTAGATATTTGCCTACTTTGTCTTCTAGAAGGTTTAGTGTTTCATTTTTAATGTCTAGGTCTTTAATCCACTTTGATTTGATTTTGGTGCATGGTGATAGGTGTGTGACTAGATTCATTCTTCTGCATGTGGATGACCAGTTTTCCCAGCACCATTTGTTGAACAGGCTGTCCTTTTTCCATTGTATGTATTTGGCCCCTTTGTCGAAGATTAAGTAATTGAGGGTATTTGGGTTTTTTTTTTTTTTTCTTTTCTGCATCCTGTATCTGTTCCACTGGTCTATCTCTCTATTTTTATGCCAGTACCAAATTGTTTTTACAACTATGGCTTTATAGTATAGCCTGATGTCTGAAACTGTAGTGCCTCCTGCTTTGGTCTTGTTGCTCAGGATTGCTTTGGCTATTCTTGATCTCTTTTGGTTCCGTATGAATAAAGGGAATCTGCATTGGAAAGGAGGAAGTCAAACTTTCCTTATTTGCAGATGATATGATTATCTACATGAAAGACCCAAAATTCTCCACTGGGAAACTCCGAGAAATAATAAAAAACGTTAGCCAAGTCTCAGGCTACAAAATCAACACTAAAAAAATCAATAGCTTTTCTATATACTAACAATGCACTTATTGAGCAAGAACTCAGAAAAACAATTCCATTCTCAATAGCTCAACAAAAAATTATTAAATACCTAGGAGTATACCTAACCAAGGAAGTGAAGGACCTATATAAAGAAAGCTACATTACACTGAAGAAAGAACTTACAGGAGACATTGGAAAATGGAAAGGCATCCCCTGCTCTTGGATAGGCAAAATAAATATAGTCAAAATGACTATACTACCTAACCTGATATATACGTTCAGTGCAATTCCTATCAAAATACCTAGAAGTTTCTTCAGAGAACTTGAAACAACAATTCTTAAATTCATATGGAACCACGGATAGTCTTTGCGGGGTCCCTGACACTGTGGGTGCTGCTTGGTTCCAGCCCCTTATTGAGCCGGAACTCAAGGAGCTACTTCCTGGGGTTGCTAAGCCCTCTGCCTAGCCAGGAGGCATGCCCATCCTGCTGTTATTGGAATGCACTTAGGGCTCTGACTTTCACTTTCCCTCTTCATTTTTGAAACTTAAAGACTTTCTTTTGTTTAAGCTCAGCTATGCCATTCAAAAAGTTTTGTGCAGTTTTCTAGCAGATAGATTCATTTTAAAGGACAAAATGTACCAAAATCTATTTCAAAAGAAATAGGTACCCTGAATAATCCTATATATATTAAAGAAACTGAGTTTGTATTTAAAAGGTTTTTCTGATGAAAACAATACCAGGCTG
The DNA here is from genome assembly GCA_004027205.1 of Ctenodactylus gundi. NCBI lineage: Eukaryota > Metazoa > Chordata > Mammalia > Rodentia > Ctenodactylidae > Ctenodactylus > Ctenodactylus gundi. The sequence goes on along the minus strand of PVKB01003396.1, from coordinate 113,987 downwards.
AGAATGCTCCCCTGGACATTTGTCTAAACTTCTTCTTTTCTTTCTCTTTTTTTTTTTTTTTTTTTTTTTGAGACATGGTTTTGCTTTTTAGTCCAGGACGATCCTGAACTCACTATGGAGCCCAGGCTGGCCTTGAACTCACCACTATCCTCCTGTCTCAGCCTCCCAAGTGCTGGGATTACAGGTGTATGCCACCATGCCCAATTTATGTGGCACTGGGGAATCAAACTCTTATACTTAACATTTGACTTAGCACTTGTTAGGCAAATGCTTTAACTTCCCAGCCATTCCTCCAGCCCCATTTGACTAAACTATTAAAGGATAAAATAATAGAATTTACCACAACTTCTTTCATAAAATTGAAGTTAATAATTCTCAGTTCATTCTATTAGGGCAGTGCTACCCTTAGAGTAGAGCCAGAGAAAGACATTACAGTAACAGGAAATTATAGATCAATGTCCTTCATAATAGTAGATGCAAAAATTCTAAAGAAAAAGAACTTAGAATCCTTTACTAAAAGCAAAACCCCAATGCTTCTCTTTATTCAGTTGAGGTTTTTGGTAGGAAGCCACATACATTCATATTTCTAATGAACTATATACTATAGATGTACACTTTGGTGTTTGGGGTTCTTCCTAAAAAACTGATTCAGTCTGAAGAAGCTCTGGAACATAAAAAAAAAAAAAAAAAAAAAACAAAAGCCACAAACAGAAATGGTTTTGCCTCAGGGAGCTTTAGAATTGCCTTTACCGTGTGGGAGAATGGCCACTTCTGGATATATATAATTTAATTTATTCTACAGTCCAGGCAGAATTTAACTTTTTTTCTTCTCCTGTGTGGTACAGGGAATTGAATGCAGAGCTTTTGCTCTGAACTAAATCTCTAGTCCCCTCTTAATTATTTATATGAGACTCGGTCTTGCTAAATCACTAAGTTGCCCAACCAAGGCTCAAATTTGTGGTATTCCTGCCTCAGCCTCCCAAAGTGCTGGTATTATAGGCCTGCATCACCTGTCTGGCTAGAATTTAACTTTAAAGTGAACTCTTTTTTTTTTTGGCTTCTTTTGACCAATACTTTTGCATTTTCTAAAATCAGGGGCTATTGCCATGTTTAGTTCCAAGATTTAAAAATTCCTTCTATGACTTACTCTATAATATTTTTATTTATGCTGTTTAGATAATATTTTAGATAATAATAAATAGATTATTTAGATAATTTCACTCATGTTGGTCTTATTTCTCTTGAACTTTTTAATGGAAGTAAAATAAATACATAAAGCTAAATTTTAAAAGATGACTTAGTGCTTTGTTGAAGATCTAATATATTGAAGAAAATGTTTTAGATTTGTGATATGTATTTTTTTTCATGGTAACACTAATAGATAATAATCCTTATTTAAAAGATTATAAGCCAAATGTGTTTTATTCGTCTGTTGTTTTACTAGAAATATTGTGGTTAACTTTTGACTTCATACCAGTTTGTCCTAAATCTTTGATTAATTAGGGTGTTTAGAGGATGGACATATATACTATCCTTGATTCACAAAGGGATAAATGGCTTTATTTTATTTTCTTTGGATTTATTTTTATATTTGATTTAACTCTTCTTCCTGGCCACATAATGTATGTCTTAAAAAGTAAAGATTCTAACAATATTAATATCTTATTGCTGGTACAGTTGTTTTTGTCACTGCTTTTAATATTAAAATGGTGTAAATTGTAATACAAAATTAACTCACAAAATCATACAGACTACAGAAAAATACATTGTAACTTCTTTTTGCAAATATAACATTATTAGCATTCTTGATAAAGTGAACAATTAGGTAAGAAAATGGTGTAGCAAAACTATGTGTCGTTTCAGAGTAAAGAAGAATGCTGTTTGGTGAGATACTGTACATTTCATTGTGGTAATTTAGAATATCTTGATTATGCATGGAGATGATAAATTAACAATATAATCAGAAGAAGTGCCATCATCCCTTAATGACTCCGCAAAGGTTATATTCAAATAATTATCCTTCATTTGTACGCTGATAAAATAATTAAGATAACAAATGTGGCCTGAATACTGCCTTTAGAAAACTGCTTCTTTAACAATAAAAATCATCATGTTAGCAAACAAAAATAAATATTATTATTACTCATAGTACTACTTTTTATTGAGCATTTATTTTCGGCCCTTCATCCCATCAGTCAACATACACTCTATTTCATTTAATCTTCTCCACAATAATAAATGTAAAAATTTCTATTATATTGTACATTTTACATTTCTATTACATATATATGTATATATATATATATATATATATTTTTTTTTTTTCATTATACAAATGAGAAACAGTTCCTCAGGTTTTTTTTTTTTTGGTGTAAACTTTTCACCTTTATTATTTGTCCTTATGGTCCAAATAGGATGTCCCCAATCCCAGTATCTGGAGAGGATGGACAATCAATCTCAGATCTAGACAATTTTAAAATACCATCTCACTGGCCACAATGTTTGCTTTAATGGCACAGATTACCCAAAGTGAGCTAGTGAATTCTTCTCCAGGTTATTTCTAGAACTGTTGTTATTTCCAGGAACAGTATGGCCTATCTCAGATAAGATTGAAATATTACACATGGAAACTCAGGATTTTAGATTCAGTTGCTAAAATAATTGTACTAATAGCATTTGTGCTTCCTACGACTCTGAAGTTGTGGTGGAAGGTTAGAAAAAATCACACCTGAGCCGACTCCTATAATTTACATGAATTATACATAAAGTGTATAGAACTACCTACCCAATTCATAGAACTACCTATTTCAGCCTCATACATTCTCAACTATCAGTGAAATTATGATTTTGATTTATTGGATCTGATCTATTTATTGGATTTAATCTGTCTATCTTCTTGAAATATATTGAAATAAACATATTATCAATAATGATAATTATTTCACCATCTAAAATAATTTTGTGACTTTCAGTAGCCTCCATACCATATTTTGGAAATACTCAGGGACAATGTCACATCATCCCGTGTTGCTTAGAAAGCTGCTTTTGTTTGTATGTTACTGTTTAAAGTCCTGTCTTTACATTCATAATTCTTTCCTTTAAAAAGTCTGCTATGATCATCATGGGAGAAAACACACCTAGAAGAAAGAAAAAAAATTTTTCAATTGTATGTTTAGGTCATATTTTGAACCAATTCGGAGATGAAGTACTTATAAGGCAGTCCTTTTTTGCATTATTTGATAAAGATTTTCTTTTGTAATCAGTGTCACTTCTCTGGATTTCTAGGAAAAGAAAACTGCAATTTCAAGTCACCCAAGTTACAATACCTATCTCCCACTCTTCCTGTTCAAATAAGACCTTTGTCCCTTTTTATTTCACCTTTTGTTAATTCTTAGGGATGGAATTCCTGAGTCAGACTTGGGTCTGTTTTGTTTACTGTCAGATCTGTAACATCATGCCAGTGTACAGCATAGGGGTAGCTCCGAGAATGTTTCCTGAATGTGTGCATGAATGAATGAAGGCATGAGCATGTCCATTCATGGGCTTGTCAGGTGGGAGGGTCAAATATAATTACCTACCAAAAGCAGGAGTAATTATGAGATATCTTTAATGTTATATTATCAATAACAGAATGGGACTTGTATTTTCTTCCAAGAGTGTTGGTCCCCGAAATATGTTTTTGAACAAATGAGTCAATGAAAGAATAATATGTAATTTTCTTTTAGTGCACTCTATTTTATTGGATACTACAAGAAAGTTTTAAAGAGAGATACACTTACCTTCATAGCTTAATGTTGTGTGGAACTAATTGGGAATGAATTAAGAAATGGGACGATAAAGTGGGTAGATTTGAAATGAATTATCTTAAACACCTTAGGAGAAGTGACTGAACATATTTCAAGCACCAAAACAATGAGAAAGGAAAAGAAAAAGTATTTTTTATTAAGAGTAATTTAATGAGAAGTAAAAGCAAATACCTTAAATTACCTCACAAACCAGTTCTTATCTTTGTCCTAAAAATGTGATTAATAAGAAATTTGTCTCATGCTAGAATATACTTCTTGTGAGATACATATTTTGTTACAAAATGAACAAAAACATTTGTTTCTATTTATCTTGGAGAAAAAAAATCCCCTTCAGATTTGGCATGTTGAGAGCAGCAATCTGTTCAGGATTATACTTCTGAATTGCAGTTTCTCTGATCTCCCCTGACTCTGTATATGTTAATTAAAAAATAAGAACTATTACCCCTTTGTTAAGTCTATTTATCACTCTATCATAAGGATGTATTTATATTCTAGCATACATTAATGATGGCTAATTAGCAACTGAACAATGTATTGAACTGGGATTTCTGGATTCTTTGAATTCACTTGTTTTTACTTTGCCATCCAGAAATTAGAGCAAGTAATTGAATGTGTCTTACTTTTCCCTGAAATGGCTCTGAATGTACATGAACTTAGGAGCAACTCAGATGCTATTTTTTGCTAGCTGCTTAGGATCGTATCAGTGCTGAGCTGTGGTGCAGTAGAAGGTAATAAAAACTGAGTGGCAATGATCTTAACTTCTATGTCCACTAAATTGATTTCTAAGTCTTTGATACCACACAAGTCCACGTAAACCCAGTGACCACTCCAGGTAAGCGTCTCTTCTGGGTGAAACTACATTGCATTAGCACTGATACAGAGTTTAAGAAGTTTGTTGTATGTGTGTAATCTTACTTAGACCTCCTTTCCCTGTGAAGGGGGTTATGGCAAGTTTTATTAAACTAGTTTTACTGGTGAAAGAATTGAGGCTAGATGACTTGATGAAGGTCATGTAGTTAATTATTGGGTGGTAGAGTTGGGACTTGAACTCATACATTCTGATTCCTCTTTCTATTATGTTAACTCCTAGATTTATATGGGGAAGACTCAACTTAGTAAGGAGTAAAAAAAATCTACATATTTCATGTATAGCTAGCAGATTGTTTGCTTCCTTGACCTTCTTGCTAAATCTTTTATTTGTCTTGCAAAAGTAGTATCTTTCACTTTAGCAAAAGCAACACCAAATACACAACAACCTTTTGCTATGTGACATACATATGAAGCAGATAGAGAGCAACTGTCTCATCTGGAAGAAAGCATTTTGTGTTTTATTCCTGAACAATTTTACAGAGCAAGTAGAAATGATTATAAACTGGCTAAGAGGTTCTTCCTGTTGCCTTATTTGATGACATTTCCTTATGGGGCCTTCAAGGTCACCTTTGTATGAAAAAGGTAGGGTAACATCTGGATTTCAAAGAAAATTAATCACTTCTTAAAGCTGTCCAATTACTCTGCTAGAAGATGCCATTATTAAGAAATAGAAATTGAGCACTAGTGCTTCTTTCTTAAGAGCTGTGTAGGGTAGGGAACCTTCTGGATTTTATTCCATAGTTTGATTTGTGTAACCTTGGACATGCATTAAAAAAAAAAAAACAACCTTTGTTAACTCGTCTGAAACATGCCTCACAGAGTTTTATTTTGGGTTTAAAATAGTTCGACATTTTTGGCTTAAGTAGTGCGGTGAATGTAAATGCTATTCCTAAAGAAGTTAGAGGCTAATGAAATAATCTTATTTTTTTTAACTTTATAGTCCATATGATCAGGGGCTATTTTAATCATAGGCTTTTTACTTATCCACCAAATATTTATTGAGTACCATGAATTAGACTGTGACAGCCTCCCTCCTTTCCTCCCTAGTGCCATCAGATGATACTTCAACGAATACTGCAAAAGACCCTTATCTCTAGTATAGGATTTGAGTATAAGGTGATTGTTTTCAAAAGTTTCTGGCCTATTGTATTGTCAATAGCAGAATTTCCTCTTAGTAGTATTTTCTATTAGTATTCCTGAATAGTAGTCAAGCATGGTAATGTACATCTATGATCCGAGTACTCTTGGACGCTGAGGCAGGAGGATTGTGAGTTTGAGCCTAGTCTGGGCAATTTAGTGTCTCTGACCCTGTCTCAGAATTTAAAAATAAAACTCAAAAAAGACTGAGGATATTATTCAGTGTTAAAGGGTCTAGGTTCAAACCCTAAAAAATTTGCAAAATTCACAAATTATTTTTACATAGAATTTTCTGTCTCCAGTATGTGATTAATATTCAACATATACTACTTTATTACTATTAAGTGTTTCACAAGCATTCACTATAAAAGAGGAACTCCATGAGGGGGAAACCATGGCTTATTTCTCCTTCATTTCTGTACTGTGTGCAAAGCAGTAGTATGGGACACTTTACTAGGAAATGCATAGATTAGAGCAACTTCATAGGACCTGTGAATTTCTGAAATTGTAAGAAAATTATTTATTGTGTGTACATAGTTATCTAAAAAGAGGGTCTATTATTTTCATTAATTTGCAAGGGGCCATTGGCTCAGTTACTAGCCACAGTACTTTAACCACTGTAAAGGGCTGAGAATGAATATTTGAATCATAGTTACTACAGGAAGATGGATATGACCTTATTGCATGAGAGTAATGTAATGACTGGAACACATACTAGAGGATGGCCCTCTGTTCCCCAGCACTGGAGGTATTAACATCTGGGTAACTCCTCAATGATAATATTGTTGATACATTCTTTCTGCCCTATGATAGGATGATAGTATTAATCTGCCCTAGAGAGTATTTCTAATTTGTCATCCAGTTTCTTCATGTCCACATTTGCTTGACAAAATCTTTGAACTATTTATATTTCTAAAGAACTTTTTTTTAACAGATAAACAGGGCTTAAAGATCAAGTTATAAAAACCTTGGCCCTAAAGATATATGTGAAATACTGAGTAGCAGACAGGGCATTTGATATGAACTTTAGAGAATAAAGAGGGGACAGAATGATTTTTGAGTTAAAATTCAAAGAATAGAAGAAAATAGTTAACAAGTAGGTTGACACAATGGCCAATAGATTAAATCAAATAGGGTTTAATTGAGTACCAAATTGGACTAGTTACCTTTAAATTTAGGCCTCTGAGCAATTTCAGTTTGTTCTTCAGTTTTGCTACTTTCTTTCAAAGAAATTAGGGCAATGCAACTCTTGAGATGAATTTTAGAAGTGCAAAGTGGTAAAGTCACATTCTCTTTCAAGTATGTCTAGATGTGTACATGCATATGCTCTTGTTATGCAATATAAGCGCTTATGTTCATACCTTGATACCCACATAGACATATTTATTCACACATAATCCACTTATAAGAAATGGTTATGGATGTTTTCACATGAATATATTTATTCACACATAAGCCATTAACAATGAAGAGTGAATGTTGTTCTTCATAGAAAATTTCCACTTGGGGAAAAATAGAGCATCTCAAAGCAGTTGCATAGCCACTAGCCAAAGAGAATAGTTTAAGTTTTATACTGATGATTTTTTGAGAGTTGGTGCTACAAAGCTTCATAGGATAGATAAGGAACTGAGCCCAGACAGTGTTATACTGAGACAGTTAAGGCAAAGGAAGTTTGTAATACACTCATTATTGTCTGAAAGAAATTTGCCTCATTATTTACTCCAGTTTTAATTGAAGAGACTGTTTATTAAATCATCATTGTCCACATATCCAATTAGTTGTGTTGGGCCTACAGCCTTTTAAAATTGAATGCTTCCTCAGAATATTTTTCTGATGATCGGAAGTGGCTGTTTTTCTAATTCCTCAGCTTTCTGCAAAGTCTCCCACAGCTTTCTTTATCTTGCGCATTTCTGGTGAGTATGGCATGACTACTTTTACCTGGGGTTTGTAAACTCCTTTGAGGAACTCAGGGGGTCCATGGGGAAGAGGAGGTGGCATGCACTTCTTTTTGTATTTAATCTAGCCATCCCCCCAAGCCTGCAGAGGCCAGTGCAAAGCTGTACCTATAAAAGCTGATTTGCCAAGTGTTTTTGCTCTGAAGGGACATCACCTATTTTTAGCAACAAAGAAGTGTTAGGAAAGGGAGGGAGGCATACCTCCAAAGGACAGATCTGAAATGAAGCCCAGAATGCTGAAGAGACTGGAACAGAGAAGAAAAAAATGGTGTCTGGTGAAAAGTTGCCAAAGGGGAGAACACAGATCTGAAAGCTCTATGTGGCTATAGGAAAGCCTTTATTAAGAGTACTGTTAACAGCAAATCTGGGAAATTTTATTAAGAAGTTATTTAAGACAATCGAGTAAAGGAAATTAAGACACAGCATACTTAACTGGTTTTTATTTTGTTTAATAACCTGTATTTTTTTTTTTAAGTTACAGCTGGGTGTGGTGGTACATGCCTGTAATCCCAGCACTCAGGAGGTTGAGGCAAGAGGATTGCCATGAATTAGAGGCCAGCCTTGGCTCCATGGTGAGTTCAGAACCAGCCTGATCTACAGAATGAGATCCTGTCTCAAGAAAATAAAAAATAAATTTAAAAAAGTTAGATCAAGGTATACTGCTAACACACTGATTAAGCAACTATACTTAAGATTGTGTATGAAGCATTGTGGTAGGTAATATGTGTGAAATGTGTGTACATTGCATACATCACAATGCATGTGTGAAGGGTAGAAGGATAGCATTTTAAAAATTTAAGATATACGTGTTGTTCAAAAATATACTGAACACTGTGTATTCAGAACTTTGCTGAGTGCCTTTTGGTATATTCTGTTTGATCTCTAAAATAATTCTGAGGAGGTAAAATCACCCAAGTTTAACATAAACAGCCTGAGAAATAAGTTAGGCATCTTTCCTTTTACGGTTGGACTGAAAGGTTAATAGAGCATACAGTTAGTCTTTGTTCCAACATTTCATTTTTTTCCTAATGATAGTAGACTTACAGTTATGCAGTACGTACTATGGTACAGATATGACCTCAGTAATATGCAGGCTCAGAAGAAGAATTCAATTTTATTTGACAATATCAGGGAAAACTTCTTGGAAGCAGTAATATTTAAGTCAATCTTAAGGGATGCATGGGAGGAAGACGGTAGACGAGGATAGTACAACAATAACAGTGTGGCGGACACTACCGGCTGTCTTGCCAGCACCTATTATTTTCCTTCTTTCTGGAGCAGCCAAGATTTTGTTCAGGTGACCTGTTCCCTACCTGACTCTGGAGAGAGTGCTCCTGTCCCTACCATTAGACATAAGACAATTATGGTGATTGGACAAGCCAGTTGTGGTAGGCCCATTCTTCTTGTTTGATTAGATTGGAGAGGGGTGTGAACCAGTTTGAGAGAATGAAATAAAAGAGAAGGTCTACTAAAATTGTTTGAGAAACGTTTTTCTTTACTGTAGGCATCGCTATGCTTGGAAGGGACTGTTAGAACTGCCAGAGGCACCTTGTGACTGTGAAGGGAGCCAATCCGAGAGGGCAGATCTAAGTTCCTGAGGGTGGCAAAGCAAAGAAAGAAAAAGGACCCGAGTCTTTGATGATATTTTTAAGTTTTTGGATAACCTTCTCTACTTTTCAGATTTCTATTTCATGATGTTATAATTGTCCTCATTATATCAGCCAAAGTGAATTGGAGTCTTCTGTAATGGTATTCTTTCTGATACCAGAAAACGTGAAGAGCTGTAGGGTTCAGAAAGGTCACGGGCACTTAGAAATCACCAGTAGTTCATCATGACTGGAATGTAGGCTTTTGGAGTGGACTGTGAGGTGACGACCAGAATTAAAGTGAAAGACTGGACAAGGACCAGATCATGAGGGCCTTATATGTTATGATCTGACATTTGGTCTTTATTTTGTAATTAAAACTGAAGAGGTTTAAGCAAGGCAGTATAACTAGACAGAAATTTGAAAACACTCTTCTCACTACTAGGGGGAGGATTGAAAAGCATGAGGCATAAAGGTTACTGAGCTCATGAGCAAATAGAGTCACATGCAGAGTGGTCTCTTCCCTTTGGTATTCCATTACAGTTTGGAAAAACAGAAATTATGTTATGTGAAGTGGAAAATTAGATGAATGTACAGTAAGCGCATTAGAGTTTCAGGAAAGAAGAATGTGTCAGGGATCATTTCATGTGAAGATTTCAAGGTGAAGATGGAATTCGAGCTAAGCACTAAAAAACTCAAAAATCTTGCATAGCTGAGTGTAGCATTAAAACAACACAGGGAAATAAAGAATTGAGCTGGAATTGAAGGCTCTTTATGAGGGATGAAGCTAGAGCGGCTACTTGCCACCAAAATGGAAGAGAAAATGAACTAAATTACCCTGGTTTTCTCTCTTAGCAGTTTTAGAAAATTAGACTTGATATTCTTCTAGTTTCTGTTTAGTGGAATTGAGATTACAATTATATACTTTATTAACATAACCAAGTAATAGCATATGAATATCATTTTATCCTCAATGTGATGGGAAAGACATTGCCACTTGTGGTATTCCTTCCCAAAGCCATGATCTCAGTCTCATCATGAAAAAAATATCAGACAAACACAAATTAAGGAGCATTCTATAAAATATTTGATCATTACTCCTCAAAACTTTCAAAGTCCTTAGAAAAAGGGAAGATTGAGAAACTTTGACAGGTCAGAGGTGACTAAAGAAGCATGACAATTGATTGAAGTATAGAATGCTGGACGAATCCTAAGAGAGAAAAAAGACACTGTTTTATTAAAAAGTGGAATTTGAATACAATTTGGATTTAATGAAATTTTTTAATTTTATGGATTTCTTAATTTTGACGAACTGCAGGAATACAAGACAATGACCAACTGGAAAAGGATATGCTATAATGGATATCTTTGCAAATTTTCTATGAATCTAAAAGTACTCTGAAATAAAAAGTTTATTTCCTAATGATAATAGAAACTGAGTTTTCATGAGGATTGAAAGAAGGGACATATAAAGCAGACAGTATTCTGTCCTAATAGGGCCTTTATTATTTCTCTATAAGCTAGTGATTCTCAAATTTAGGTCATATAAAGATTTTCTGGAAGTGTTTGGTTAAAAATGCCAGTAAATTATGGGCCCTTAATCTCAGAGGTTCTGACTTAGTGGGTCTGAAATAGGGCCCAGGAAGAAGACACTTACTGTAGTAAGTGTCCACAGTAGATCTTCATGCAGGTGGCCCTGACCCTGCATTGGGAACTGCTGCTATAGACCATGTGAATATGAGAGTGATGGTTATGTATGTGATAAAAATAATGACAATAATAATTGCTACCTTCCTTTCCTTGGAGGGTGGAAGGGAGAAAAGTTGTAATTTAAGCAATTGCAGATTAATTTTAAATAAAAGAGATGTCTGATTAGGTAGACATTTAATAATAATAGCAGTGAGGTTGAAATCTAATTTTTATCCACTTCAGCTGCTTGAAAATATTCAGCTGCTTTTCATGCTTGAGCCCTCAGATGACCCTAGACAAAGGCACAGACCAACCTTTCCAATTACAGAGGCGTTAACTGAAGATAAGAGAAGAGATGTGACTGGTTCAAGGTCACAGGGCTAGTAATTGAGAGAATGTGATTAAAAGGATTCTTGTAAGCTTCAGTCCAAGTGTTCTCTCTGTTTCCAGATGATCAGTGGACGCAATACTCAGAGCCTGTGGTTGAACTCTGGGAAGAGGGAAAGGATGTCTGGTCTATTGGGGGTGTTCTGAGCATTTGTTGATAAATTTGTTCTTGGCCTATTCTGTTGTTGAATAGCACAGTTTTCATTTCAGATATTTTAAAAATCTTTTGAGTAAGAAAAAAATTATAGACAATCTTCAAGCATTCTTGGCATTTACATCCTGCACCCTATGAGCAAGGTGTCACCACATTGAAAAGCTCACCAGGCCTTCAGAATGCTGCCTAATCAGGCACATTTCTTTGCTGTGGCTCAGTTTAATTGTATTATACACTATATTGCTTGCAACTATGCTATTCTGAGGTGGTTTGCAACCCAAAGCTCTTTCTGGGAAGAATAGAAACAAGAGCATATTGCTGTATGTTTTCCCCATCAGTATAACTTTATATACGTGAAGTTGAATTTAAACTAAGGACAACATGGGCTGGAGATGTAGCTCATTACTAGAGAGCTTGCCTAACATGCATAAGGTCCTGAGTTCAATCCATAAAACTGAATAAAAGCAAGACAAAACAACAATAACAATAAAAAAAGTAAGGGCAATCCTGTAGGGGGAAAGTTGGAATAGGGCCGTGTGGATCAGGAGCCCATCAGATGACTAACCCATTTATAACCTACTTTTATCATTTTCTGGGTAACAAGCCAGCTTCAGGTCAATAAGACTTTAGCAATAATTTGGCAGATGGGACTACTAAAAAAGCTTTAGTTTTCTTAATAACAAGAGCTTTTGTAGTTGCTCTGAAAGGATGAGGTAAAGATTTTGAGAATCACAGCTATATTCTAAAGGCAGAGATGCAGCTGGAGCTGGTATTTTGCATGCTTTCTAATTTTACCTTTAGTGACTTCACTGTAATGGGAATATTTATGCCATGAACATTGGCAATAGCCACACCTCATGGCTTCTTTCCCTCCTCCTGGAGAACTAGTTCCTGAAAGGATCCGTGTATCACTGGCAGAGCGGAAATTTAGCCTTCATAATTGCCCCAAAACATTGTCAGATAACTCCTGATCTTCATTAGCTAATGGTGGTAGGTTTTCTGGTTTTTGCACTGGAATGCATTCATAACTGCTACTGGGTAGCTTGATAAGACAGAGAAAGAAATGAAGAATGTGTTGCACTTACCCTGCCTTGGTGGTCTCGTTCAATGAGGAGATTTTTGTCCTGAGCCTTCAAAAATAGTGCTTTTCAAAGTGTAGGCATTATAATAGATCAACATTATCAGAACTGGCAACTTTCAAGTCCTTCCCAGACCTGTTAAGCCAGAGTTTGGTTCAGTTATCTCAGTTAAGGTAGCAATCAGAAATTCAAAACTGAAGAAGCAGGGCCAGAAGTGAGATATGGGCTGAACACAGGGAGGGTTAAGTTAGAATGTGCATTTTGAATGATGAGACCTGTGTTCTCAAGATGATTCTGAAGGACAGTACCAGAATGCCAGTTGTACATTAAAGTTTAGAGAGCAACCAGTCTAGACCAGAAAGGGAGCATGAAGGATTCACAGTAAAAATTACTTTCTGATTAGTTTTATATTAGTTTTACCATATGAAAAATTGAATTGAATTGCTATTAAAGGATATGGTAGAGTGTAGTCTTTAGAACAAGGTAATACCAAAAACTTCAACAATTCTAAGAAACAGTTGTTAACTCAAAAAAGTTTCATAAAAAGGAGAAATAATCATAGTCAACCACTTACTTTATTAGTAATATTTAGATGCCCAGTTACTGTAAACTCTAAACATTGCTTTAATTAAAAAAGAAAGATAGAGTTATGTTCAAAAAATGGGGGGAAGATGGATGTAAATTCTCACTTAGCAAAATAATATGTTAATAGTGTCCAGATTTGACAAATCATTATAGATAGCAGTTTAAGGACATTATTTAGAAATATGAAGATAACCACAAAGCAAAACAGCTAAAATATTCAAAAATGTTTTCCTCTGGGTAGTGGGATATCACTCTAGAGTGTATGTGTGTGGAGGCATATATGTGTGTATATTTTTAAATAACACAGTCTGACAAAAACAAAGCTTTTATAGAGTCATATGTGAGTGTATTCAGAGGCTCAAACAAACAAACCAAGGAAAAGCAAATCAAAAGCACTCCACACTGTGCCTGAACCAATCTAACATTTCCCTTGGTACATGACCTTTCCTATCTAATTTTAGAAGGAAATCAGAAAGATGAGATTTTTACCTAGTTAAACTCACGAGGTTATTCCAGTCAGTGGTGTCTGTTAAGAAGACATACTAATTTATTTTTGGCTAAAATCAACGCCTGATAGGCACTGGTTCTTCATTTATGATGATACTAGCTTTTGTCCCCCCTTTGAAGCAGCGGGACTTTGTTTTTCTGATTCTTCCTCAAACCGGGGATGCTTTGTGGAAATTCACATTATGATTCTTGATATCTCAAGAGATTTGTGACATAAACTATAAAACATATGCTTCTGGTAGCTCTTGGTATTCATAAAATAGCAAAGTGTTTTACTAATTGTATTTACTTATACTCAGAGTAAACACAGTTCTCTTGAATATGACACTAACTTGGTACAAACTCAAGAATATCACATGGTTGGGTATTAACTAAAGGCTAACTCCGTCTCAGTTTATCCTTTATGTAAACTGTCTAGATTAAAAAAAATTTCTTCTCATGTATACAATGAAAACAACTTTCATAACATAGTAAATGTGTCACTGAAGTATCATTCTGTGACCACATTTCATAGATTTATTTAATGTGCTTTTGTTTCGAGTGTCATGAAGTGCAGTTAGCAGAGGAACACTGTCACTGTTTCTGTTACACTTCTCCTTGTTTACATAAAGTATTTATCTCTCGCTTTTCTTTGGTGAGCCCTTTGGTGCTTTATTCTTTTCACTTTCAGAAGTTCCCTTACTTGTTCATTCTTGGACTTTGTTTTCTTAAAGCTCCATTTCAATCCTTTTATTTTTATGAACTCTTCTCTGATATCTCATTAGCATTTTCCTACAATTTTTGGAGGTTTTAACATTTTAGCAAGTTTTACCTTCCATCAAAAAATTGAATATTTCAGTGGGTCGATAAATACTAATGTGACACCAATTTTTTATGAATAAAGTTATTGAAAATATTTTGGTAAACTCTAATGAGTTCACATGGCTATTGCATTATGATGTTACCTTGTAAAAATTCTAAGCTGATTTTTTAAGATTAAGTAAATAAACTAATATAATTCTTGCAATTACTTTTTACTCATCACTTACCAGTGTAGTATTTGTAAATTGACAGTCATGGATTTTAACTTGGATAACAAATGGTATTGTAGTGTGTAACGAGTATCTCAAGTGATTACCTGAGCATCAAATGGACAGATGGGAAAAATATAGAGGTATTTTAAAAAGGTATGTCCAGGTTTATTTCAGGCTTGATTTTCTTCCCCTAAAATATTCTTTAGTTGCTTCTTTGGTGATATTAAAGTTAACAATGCTAAAAAACCAAAAATCTCTATTTCATAGATGTGTAATATTTTGGAAAATAAAATATAGAAATTATGGAAGTGCAGACTTAGGAATAAATTTAAAAATAACTTTGTTTTACCAGAAGATTTACACAGACTCCTTATTTGGCCAATACTGGATCTCTAATATGCAAGACAAGCCAATTTTGTGAGTGTATTATTCTATTAGTTTTAATTGGGATATATTTTGTCCTCCCAAAGTTGATGATTGCCACAGATTCTAAAGATCATGTTGAATTTAAGTTAACCCTAAAAATACATGTTTATTTAGGTGCTTGATATAGTATTTTCCCTTTAATTATTGACCAAGTCTGTGTTTGGCAATAGGCCTCTGGAAATGAAGCCCTTTACCAGTTGTTTTACAGAACCATTTTATCTGCTAAGTTTGCCAAGTAAGAGTCTTTGAAAACAGATATGTATCTTACTATTTTAACTCTATTTTTTAAAGATGAAGAAAAGTTCTAGAATATAACAAAATCAACAAACCAGTCATCTGGATATAATTAATATTAAAATGATGCCATATTTGCCCTATAAATTATTAAACAATGACCCCAAATTATTTTCTTTCCTTTCTCTCATCAGAAGTGATTGCTGTCCTGAAACTGGAGCATGTGATTATGTAGACAGTTTTAGTAAATGCTCTACATTTGCTGGAAAAAATATGTGAGTTCTCTAATTATTGGATGCAGTATTCTATATAATTATTGTCATTGCATCCAGTCTGTTACTTATGTTATCAAATCATTTATAGCTTCACTTATTTTTGGTCTTGTGATCTGTCCATTACAAAGAAAGGCAAGTTAAAAAATCTTTCATGGTTGTGGATCTTTCTCTTTATCATTATAATTTTAGTTTCCTGAATATATTCTAAGGCCACGTTACTAGGTTTATATAAGTTTAGAATTATGTATTTTGGTGAATTGATCTTTTGCCACTATATACTCCTAATGATATTGTTTCTCCCCTTAGAATAGTCTTTGCTAGATATTAATATAAATTTCTTTTGGTGAAAGTTTATCTGATATGTTTTCCTGTTATTTATTCTTAAATTTTCTTTATCAGTAAGGTTTAATTATTAATCATTATATAGCTGGATGCCATCTTGAAATCCAACCCAAGAGTCTCATATGTCCAGCATTGAAGGTTTTTCTTGTTTCTGTATCCATAATTGGAGATATGATTATTGGATCTTATGTGTTATTATAATACTTTCTTATCTCTTCATTCTGTTACACATCATTTTTTCTTTTGGGTTCCATAATCTCCTTTTCAAGTACACACTTAGGTAGTTCCTTCAGCCAGGTATCTGAATGGCTTGCTAAATTGTAGAAGAATTTTAAATATTCAATGTTTCAAGCATACAACAACTGCCTTCCTATGTTGTGGAGCTGGTTGGTGTTTTCCATTTGACAACAGACAAATGCACGAATTTGAGCATCCCTTCACGGGCCTTGGCTTTCTGTAGAAGTCTCAGCTCCAGCTTTTTTCCTATGGCCTAAAACAGCATTTCTTGCCACCTATGGATGGTGGAATTCCAGCTCCTAGGTTCTGCTCCTAGGTTTGATACCACTTTCTAATGCTGCTGCCCTGCTGCTCTGGCTTTGTGTCCCTGTTACCTGGGGAATTTCCAGTTTCTTTTAAGCTTGATTGTATATTTCACTTATTTAGTAATATTTTACCCAGAATTTATATGTGTTTGGAAAAAGAAACAAGTTCATGATTATTTAGTGCACAATGTCTTTAGACTTAAAATCCTAAACTTTTGTAAACACATTCATTTTTATCCCTAATTTTATTTCCAGTTGCACTCTACATTTGGGCATATTTTGAACTTAAATTGTTGGAATGAAGTTATTTTATAGCTCTGTTGTCTATATTTTGCAATAAAATATGTGTGAGATGTGTAGGTATTGATTCCTGTTTTGACCTAGGGCCCTCTTCCTTCTTTTCCCTGTCTCAGGTGGCTTCCCTGCCATTCCTTTCTACTGGACTCATTGCCGTTCTTGAGTTCAAGTCCTTCTGAGCTTCTTGAACTGGCCAGTGACACAACACATTCAGAATTTAATAACTGAACATGGCCCCAAAAGATAACTCTTTCATAACCGGTTGTGTTTTAATGGGGAATTTGGAAATACAAAAAATGAGTACATTTATGGCATTAAAGACCCTTATGAAAAATATTTTGTGGGCTATATTAGCTGACTTTCTGTTACTTTAAAAATCATAGATGATCAATTTATAAAAAGAAAAGATGTTTGCTCGGTCTTAGAGGCTTCAATTTGTGATTGGTTGGTCCTACTGTTTTTTTCTTCCCATTTTATTGATATGTATAAGTGCAAAATTTAAAGTTTACAATGAAGTTGAGCATTTTGTGCACATACATATCTTGTGAAGGTGACAAGGACTTTCCCACTCTCCTTTTGTCCCTCCCCCTACCCACCCTTCCAACCCTCCCCACCCTACCCCTCTGGTTCACTTTGTTTTTCACTTTAAGTTCCATGAGATAGTTGTGATCTGGGTTTCTCATATCAGAGAGACCATTCCATGTTTCACCTTCTGCTTCTGACTTACTTCACTAAGCATGATGGTCTCAAGTTTCTTCCATTTGCCTGCAAAAGCCTCCACGCTGTTGGACTTTATAGATGCATGGTATTCCATTGTGTATAAATACCACAGTTTGTGTATCCATTGGTCTGTTGATGGGTATTTTGGTGTCTTCCATATTTTAGCTATTGTTAGTTGTGCTGCTGTGAACATGAGTATACATGTACCTCTGTTATGTGTTGTTTTGACCTTTTGGAAATATTCCCAGGAGGGGGGTGTCGCTGGATTGAAGGGGATATTTATTTCTGGTCTTTTGAGAGATCTCCATACTGCTTTCCAGAGTGGTTGTACGAATTTAAATTCCCACCAGCAGCGCAGGAGGGTTCCTTTCTCCCCACATCCTCGCTGGCACTGATTACTATTTGATTTGTTGATATAGGCCATTCTCTCTGGAGTGAGATGGTATCTTAGTGTTGTTTTGATTTGCATTTCTCTTAGGGCTAGAGATGTTGAACATCTTTTCATGTATCTATTGGCCATTTGAACTTTTTTGTGAGTGAACTGCCTCTTCATTTCATTTGCCTGCTTTTCTATAGGATCCTTTATTTTGGTAGGTTTACTTTTCTTCAGCTCTCTGCATATTCTAGTTATGAGCTTCCTATCTGAGATGGTGGTGGTGAATATTTTTTCCCAGTCTATTGGTTCTCTTTTTACAATGTTGATAGTTTCCTTTGCTGTGCAGAAACTTTTTAATTTGACAAGATCCCATTTGTTAATAATGGGGATAATTTCTTTTGCTTTTGGTGTCTTGCCAAGGAAGTCTTTGCCCACCCCTGTGTCTTTTAGATATTTGCCTAATTTGTCTTCTAGGAGGTTCAGTGTTTCACTTTTAATGTCTAGGCCTTTGATCCACTTTGATTTGATTTTGGTGCATGGTGATAGGTGTGTGACTAGATTCATTCTTCTGCATGTGGATGACCAGTTTTCCCAGTACCATTTGTTGAACAGGCTGTCCCTTTTCCAGTGTATGCATTTGGCTCCTTTGTTGAGGATTAAGTAATTGAGGCTACTGTTTTGAGACTGTGGTAAGTAAGGAAGCACATCATGGTGGGAGTGTGTGATGGAACAAAACTGCTCACCTTACAAGTCAGGAAGTAAAGATAAAGAGAAACTGAGGAAGAGGCCAAAGTTGCATAATTTCTCTCAAAAGCTTTCACCCTACTAGGGACATTTTTTTTGGTAGTGCCTGGGATTGAGCCAAGAGTCTCCACACTGAGCTACACTTCCAGTCACTTAATTTTTTTTTTTTTTAATCTTGAGGTGAGACCTAATTAAATCTCTTAATTGCCCAGGCTGAGCTTGAATTTGTGATCCTCTTGACTCAGCCTGTCCTAGTGCTGGAATTATAGGCCTGCTCTACCAGGTCCCCGGTGAGTCTCACCTACTACTACTTTTCAACAATACCTCTGTGGACCAAGCCTTTAACTGAGGAACTTTGGGAGACATTCAAGATCCATATCATAGTAAGGAATAAGGACCACTAGCCTAATACTATCTTCTGGTGTTTATGGATCACATTATCTTTGAAACTGCTCTTTGCTATTTCCATTTCAACATTTCTATAACCTCCAAAGAACTCAGAACTTTGGTGGGATCAAGAACTCAAAAGAGAAATAAGGAAATAATCATTTTTTAAAATGAAAACTTCTTTCTTCTGATATCTTCCTTCATTGTCTCTCAAACATGCAAAAAAGCAAAAAAAAAAAAAAAAAAGATCCAATGTACAAAGCAACCAATTGCTACAAAAATATCTTAAATGAATTATAGATCAATCATATATGATCCAACTTTCATCCTAGCAGTAATATGAAGTCTAATGCAAAGAGAACAAGGTAAAGGGAGTCCATGTCATCATGTGTGAAAGACTGGGTAGATGGAGAGTGGAACCAAAAGAAATGAAAAGAAAAGAAAAAGAAATTAAACCAGTGAGGCTTATCTTGGCAAACAGTGTGAAAAAGTATCTCCTGAGAATTTATAATCATAGGTTTGTCCTCAATGGGTTAGGGGTTCTAATTTGTAGTTCCTTGGGGCATCTGGGCTGCCCAATGGGAGGAAATGGAAATCTTCTCTAAAGACCCAGCTGTATAAGATCTCCATGGATATAAATTTTGATGGGACATAAACTTACAATTCAAAATCACATCATAAAGGAAGAAATAGATTTCCATGCTTGAGTGTAAGCAGAAAAAAAAAATAGCAGTATGCGACATCCTAGATCACAGACAATTGAAAAGAGAGAAAGAAATGTATTTTAAAAAGAATTTAATAAGTAATATCAGAAGTAAGCTGTAACTAGAAGTACACACATGAACAACACCTGGCCAGATTTTTAAAAAATAAAACAGAACTTCTATAAATAAAAATGATAATCAAATTTTAGAATGCAATAGTGTTGGGAGCCATCTGTATTAGAGGCCCCAGACCTGAGACATAAGCAACTCCATTGTGGCTCAAGTCTACCATACTTAGTGCTACTGAAGAGAGAGCAGCCAACACCCTGTCACTCTGAAATGCCCAGTTTTCTGAGAACTCTTTTCTTAAACTAATGTGACCTTTGCCTTTCTTTTTCTGGGGCATTCTATTAAATATTTTAGCATAGATTAGCAGATAAGAAATCAGAATGTCTTGCGGTTTGGTGACCATAGCGATCGTGCTTATGCGAATTACCTCTCCCATACTATTCTCCTTCTATACGTTGTCCTAACCTGCAATAAACGAGACTTGATCAGAAAGCCTGTCTTGTCTCCTTCCTTTCTGTCTCTCTCTTGTCTCCCTCATTTGCGTGCCCCCTCCTCTAGGTCCCACTTGTCCTGCCTGGTGGGCCTGGGCACAATAAAAAGGTTGAAGAAGCAGGTGTAAAAAAAGAATTAGAAAATTGGAAAGAGCTTAGGGAAGTACCTAAATTACAGCATGAAGTAACAAGGATTGAACATGAGAATAATGGTGACTATGTGAGCTCAAAGGGGACAAACATGTGTTGTACTGACATCCTTGATGGAGAAAAGAGAATCAGAGATGAGAAATAATTGAAGAGATTAGTAAAGGGACATGAATTTTTAGACTGAGTAAACACAACAAATCCTAAATTTCCCAATTACATTTTAGCGTGCATAATATTTTAATGAAGTATAACTATATTTTCTAAAACTAAAAATCAGAGAGTGATACTGTTTTACATTTCCACAAGTCTTTTTAATATCTTTATAGACTACAGCTTGAGTCTCTTATCTGTTTCTGCATTCAGTCTATTCCAATATCATGTCATAGAAAAACTCCAACTTTTAAAAGGAAGATAACAAATATCTTACTATTACTATAAATGTAGTTTTTACCTTGTGGAATTTTCAAAAAAATTCTGTGGGATTCTCAAGGGTCTCTAGATCACACTTTGGTAGTTTACATTTATGGGTCATGGTTGATAGATTGGGTGTTAGAAACAAATATTCTACACCCATGCACATTCACACAGAACCTGTGAATGCTTTGCATGAATCATGGTTTCTTAGGGAATAAGAATACAGTAAAGTACATTTGGATTTGAAACAAGATGCAGGAGTTAATTTCTTCTCCCTGAGGATTCTTTAAGAGTCATTCAGTGTCATCTCTGTGAACATCAAGTACATTTGCTACTATGCACAGAAGTCTTAACTCAAACCAAGTATTATTATTATTATTATTATTTTGCCTAAGAAGAAGATAGGTTATCTGTTTGTTACTGTGGTATCATAGAGAGGTGCACATCAAAGATGAATACAATGCTCAAGCGCATAATTATAAAACTGTCCCAAAATGGAAGACAAAAATATCTACCAGGAGATTAACGTACTGGCTTTTATTTTCAGCTTTGCATTTAAAACCCATACACTTGAGAATCACAGGGAAACTGATGTAACAATAAATGTAGAAACACTGACTCTGAAGACTCAGAGAATTAGAGTATTTTTTAATGGCCTGAGAAAGTGTCATTTACATAGCTTAAGTTAAAATATGCCATCACAGTTTCTTTAACTAATGTGCACCTAATGTTTCTCATTTTATGTCATCGAAGTGATGGTCTCATCTGAATCTGTTAAGGGATTCTATTCTTGTACTCTGTTGATCTCACCCACATTGGACAAATATGATCTGTATGTTTTTGTATCTTATTTCATATAAAATTCAAGAAGTGAGACATTATTTCAAAAGCGTTTAGGAAAAGGACAGGTTTAATAACCTTTTAGATATCACACATCTCCATTTTTATAAAAAACCTCACAGTCTCTCTAAATATGTGTGTGAATCCACAAGACTTAATCCTTAATCCCAGTTCATTTCCGTTGAAAGAGAGAGTAGAAGATTAGCTGGCTGATGTTTAACATAGGGCACTCAGTGACATGTAAATGGCGATATAGAAAGGAGATAGAGGATGTGAGATAAAAGCATGATTTGCTCCAGTAGGATTGCACTTGTGACACAACATAGACTGGGTACTAGTCATTTTGCTAGGCCTTTGGTTACAAAGATAAATCAGAAAGAATCCTTACCTATGTGCTCAAGTCAAGAAAAAAATTGATACAGAGTGAGAGGAGTCTTATAATAACGTTGTGTACATAGTAGATTTATGGCAAAAGTAGAGTGAAACATGTTGCCAATGGAACTGGAAAAAAATTCCCCTTTGAACTGTTCTTTTAAATTTTTCATTATTTGTACAAATTAAAGAGTTTCACTCTGCATTTTTGTACATGCATGTATTGTGTTTTGGTGGTACCCACCTCCCTACTACACTTGCTTGTCTTCTCCTCTGTGAGTTAGTCTTGAAGAATAAAATGGAGTTTTCTAGGCAGTCAAGCAAGGTAATGATATTATGGGCAGAAAGAACTACGTTTACAAAGCCCTAACAGATGAGACAAGTAATTCCATTCGGCAACTCTGCCGTGAAAGGTGAGGATGGAGAACAGTTGGACACGATGTTTGAGACTGGGTAGAAATCAGTCTGTCAAGGGTCTGTAGCTCATGCTGGGAAGCTTGAACTATATCACACAAATCTTTTATTTTTCAGTTACACCCTAGAACAGGAGTCCCCCAGCCTCCAGGGCCATGGACTGGTAATGGTCCATGGCCTTGGAAGACCTGGTAGCTGGAACAGATGAGCAGTGAGTGGGTGATGTAAGGTCAGCAAAGCTCTGAGGCTTAGTCTCCTGTCTAAGAGCCCTCTTACTATGTTCTAATATTTTGGGGAAAACTTATTGAGAAAAGTTTGAAAATTAATTTTAGGTTTTATTAACATATTCAAGGATTTGGGGTATCAAGAACTGTGGACTCTAAATCATGTCTTTTTAATAATTAAATTCTCTGGTTAAGACATTTGCATTTCTGAATAGGGAAGTTGCTTTTGTGTGAATCCAGTCCTTAACAATGTGTTCTGGACTGCCAAAAATGATATACATTTGTACTATAAGAGACTTCTTAAGAACTTCTTTCACCTTTTTTTTTTACCCCTTTAACTCTAACCCTTAGGTCTTGGCTCTAAGTTTTCCATGATTCCTAAGTGTTGTTTTCCGCAGATGTAAGAATGTGCCTATAGCATTCAACAGTGATTTTTTTTTTAATCTGCGAACTAGGATCCATTTCTTAGACAAAATTTTATTTTGCTTCACAGCTGGATTCATCGATTAGAGATGCTGGCAACTCTCTGAGAAAAACCAGATGTATGACGTTATTAACTTGGAGGGGTGTCTTTAAAATGAGAAATGGGGGCATGTTCTCTAAGTAGTTACTGTGGGTTCTGTGCTTTAAAATCAGCTGTTGCTTGCTATCATTTTGCTTGTAGGGCTGGTGGTAGGAGAGGACAAGAGAAGATCTGATTGACAGGTAGCTCTGAATGGGCTAAGAACATATATTTGTTCTTGTATTTGAGATAATTGCTGGTGCTGAGTCGGGGAAATGTATGAAATCCTGCTGTGCATAGAATGATATGGCCTCCACAGATGGTTCATAGGGGAACGTGGCACCTATTTAGCAATTAAGAGAAAGTTAAGACTAATATCATACAATGCTGCTGACAGCTGGACTTGTTACAGTATGAAATGGTCCCTGGGTAGAGATTTACTTGGCACAAATGAACCTAGCCACAATATCTATTAGTGACTATGAAAGTCAGGCTAGGTCTTTCATATAAGACCAAGCTTGGTTCCTTTTATGTTTCATAGGTTTTGTCATTGATTTGAGGCCACAGGCATATAAATCTCTGTTATTTTTCTCCCCACCTTAACTTACCAGAAGAAACATGTTTCTAATTTATTCAGCACTCCACCTCCCTCTACCCCTGAGAACTCTCGCTGAACATATGTTATTACAATTTCTAGTCTGTATACAGTGATTTTTTTATGGTGCTAATAGTTGTTGATGTATCTTATTCTGGGGACATCTATTCTTGTTACCTGCCTTTGTTTGTGTATTTCACCAAACGTATAGAAAATCTTTTCTGTAAACATCACCCAAATGCTAGATCATCAAAAAGAAGTTATAAAAGTATGCTGTGCTACATACTGTGAAAGGAGCTAATCAAAGCAGCTTTTTAATTGCTATAGTAATGATTTAGATGTGCAAAAACCACTCAAGTTAAAGTTGCATGACTAATTAATTAAGCAAAGCTCACAATTGACAAACATAATTAGCACGTCCAAAATTGAAACCACATCCTGGTTTTCTCAACTCTCAACTAAGAGCCAAAAAAGACAACATAAGGTGCTCAAAACTCCCTTCTTTTCACTCTGTAGGTAGTTGCCAATTCTCATATTTAGATTTGTTATACAAGGAGCATAGTTAGTTGCAAGACATTCTTACAGATCTTACTTTTTTGTGACAGAATTCTCATCAGTCTTGGCTATCTGTTCAACTCTTTAGTAGCTGAATTTTACCTAATAGAGTAGAAATCTCAAACAAGGGAAGGGAGATCTAGATATCGTTTGTCTGTCTGTCAATCTGTCTATCTCCACACATCCATCATCGATCTACTTCTTATCTGTCTTTCATTTACTCATTTATCTTTCTATATATTGTTGTTATGTCAGTTTTTGTGGTATATAAATATTTTGTGTAAAAATGGTTTGATGTAAAAACACAGAAAACTATATAATGGCAAGTCAAGAAATTATGGGGTTCTATTGGTAGAAATAAATACTTATAGTAGACTTTGAGAGACCGAAGTAATTTAGAATCTAAATTCCTTCTCCTGTAGCCTACTTACCTTTCTCCTTCTGGAAAACAAAGACCTAATTTGGACCAAAACCCAGTATCCAGGTCAGGGTTTCATATTCTGCTTAGACTGGCCAGTTTTACCCCTCAAATATAACCAAAATTTGAGACCTGGTTCTTACGCAGCCATACCACAGTGATAGTTGCAAGCCTTATTTGTAAATTGGCTCTTGTAGGTCCCAACTTCCAGCACAACATACTTGTTCAGTCATTGAATCAAATGTTGATCAAGTGCTAATTAATGCCGTGTGGCAGACAGACCATGTTTGAGTTGCATTGGTGTTGTTCCATCCTAAAAATTTTGAAAGGATGTTTCAAAAATGGTATTTCTATTGTTATTCAGTTCTAAATCTTTTATAATTTCCATATAGCTTTCATTTCTAAATATAGAAATGTTTTTATTTTTACTTCCTTTCTTGTTGATCTTAGTGTAATGGCGTTGTGATCAGTGTATGCAAATTTATGCTTTTACTTTTTTGATTTTTGTTGAGACTTCCTTTGTGACTTAATGATGATTTATTTATTTATTTTGGGACAGATCTCCCTTTATAACTCAGGATGGTCTTGAACTTACCATGTAGCCCATGCTGATCTACAACTCATGGTGATTCTCTTGCCTAGCCTCTCGAATGCTGGGGTTTCAGACATGTGCCACTATGCCCAGTTTATGGGGTGTTGGGGAATGATGAATTTTTATAAATCTGTAACATGGTAAATGTATTTTCTCTATTTTTGGCATTTTCATTTATTTATTTAGTTTTGGAGGTAAGATCTCACTCTGTAGCCCACGCTGGTCCTAAACTCACTGCTATAGCCCAGGCTGGCCTTAGACTCAGAATACTCCTCCTGCCTCAGCTTCCCAAGTGCTGAGATTACAGGCATGCACTACTATGCCCAGCTTTATGTGGTGCTGGTGAATCAAACTGAGGGGCTTGTGCTTGTAAGCACATTAACCGCTGTGCCATTTTTCTAGCCCTGGCATTTTAATGTATATGTTTAAAAGACCATCTTTGTTAATTGTTGTCTGATTCTTTCATTGATTTATTAGTGTCTGGGAAATTTATGTTAAAGTTTCCCATTGTGAAAGTAGATTTATCAAATTTTCTTTGTGATTCAGTTTTTCATTTTATGTGCTTAAGATGCATTTGTAGGTACATGCAAGCTAATGATAGTTATATTTTCTTATAGACTTTGAAAATTTGAAGCGAAGCCCTGTATCTCTGTTAATGCTTTTAAAGCCTTAAATTCCATTTTATTTGCTAATTAATATTGCTCAGTGTATTTTTTGGCTAGTATTTTCCTGCTCTTTTGTTCATCTTTCATAGTTAATCTTGTATAATTGCTTTAGATATGTATTTTCAAAGAGGCTCATTGTTGATATTTACTTTTTTATCTACAGTCATAGTAATCTTCTTGATTAGCTAAATTTAATCTGTCTTCGTTAATCATAATTAATGACATGGTTGGATTTGCTTCTTCCATCTCAAGTTCCACTTACCAAGATTTTTACCTACATTTCTACCCTTTTTTTTTGGGTGGGGGGGGGGAAGAGTTGTCAATTTATTTGTTTCTTTCCACCATAGTGGTTTGCAGATTTTAAAATAGAGTAATGTTCATTTAAAATTTTTTCAATTTCTCTATTCTTGCAAAGAATTTCTCAGGTTAAATACTCTGTTACGTAGAATTTAAATTTTACTTGTTTTGAAAAGCACAACATTAATTATGATTAGTAACCAATAGTTTCTTACATAGATTTACCAATATGGTTTTCTAATTTCTTTGCTAATTGTGTTCTCCACATTCTACTTCTTTCTGATTTAATTTTCTTCTTGGTGAAAAATATTCTTTTGGGACCTTCTGCAGTCAGAAAAATATTGGTTTAGCTTCTTATGCAATTCTGGTTATTTACTGGTGTCCCTTGGAATTTTTTTATCTACTGTCTGCTGGCATCAATTTCTGAAAGGGAAGCTAGTTTTCAGTCTAATAAATGATTCTCATAGGTAATCTGTTTTCTGTCTTACTAGCATTTAGAATTATTTTTTCTCTTTATCCCTGCTTTTCTGATTTTTCTCTGTGTAAATTTATTTTTGTTTTTTCCCTCTAGGTAATAGATGTAAATATATGTATACGTGTGTATACATATATGTGCATCACATATATGTATATATGTATACACATATATACATATATGCACATTTGTATATATGTATACACATGTATACATATATGCACATTTGTATATATGTATACACACATATATGTGATACACAGTGTTTACATTAAGCTTGAGTATTCTGTGCACATATATATCACATTAAAATTAGAGTTCCTTTCCCTTTTTCTTTTTGGCCATTCTGCACCTTCCCCAACCCTTCTCACTTGCATTACCACCCCCATTTGGTTCTATAAAATGACTATATTCTGCATTTCTCATATTAGAAAAAATACACTATTTAACCTTATTTAACCTGTGTCTGACTCACTTCACTGAGCATGATGGTCTCAAGTTGCATCCATTTACCTAAAAAAGCCTCAAACCTTTCTGTCTTTATGAAAGAGTAGTACTCCATTGTGTACATATACCACAGTTTTTGTATCCATTGGTCTCTTGATGGTATTTTGGCATCTCCCCCATTTTAGTTATTGTTAGTTGTGCTGTTATAAGCATAGGTATACACGTATCTCTGTTTAATATTACTTTTAATTCTTTTGGAAAGATGCTTAGAAGATGTATCGCTGGATTGAATGGAATATTATTTTCAGCCTTTTGAATAATTTCCATACTGTCATCCATAGTGATCGTACCAGTTTACAAACCCACCAGCAGTGTAAGAGGGATCCTTTTGCTGCACAACCTCACCAGCATTGATTGCTGTTCGAGTTCTTGGTATACTTCATTCTCTATGGGGTTAGATGATATCTTAGTGATATTTTGATTTACACTTCTCTAATGGCTAAGGATGTTGATCATCTTTCCTTGTATTTACTGGTCATTTGAAGTTCTTCATCTGAGAACTGTCTATTCTTTTCAGTTGCTCATTTTTAAAATAAGGTCTTTGAATGTGATGTCTATTTTTCTTCATTTCTGGTATATTCTAGTTAGTAGCCTCCTATGTGAGGTATAAGTGGCCAAGATTTTTTTCCCATTATGTTGTTTGTCTCTTCACTCTGTTGATAATATCCTTCGCTCTGTGGAAACTTTTTAATTTGATATAATCTTTTGGGGAAAAACTTTGAGACTATGCAATGTCCTGCTTGTCATCATTACTTCTCTGTCCAATAATATTCAGAGTTCTAGCTCTTGCTGGGGCAAAACTAGTGCTGCAGTGGATGCCCATAGAGATCTTTGTATTTTCTTTTACCCCTTATGCATTTATTAATTAATTTTTTTTTGCTGTAAGGGACAGGTATTTCTTCTCCTCTTATTTATTTTTATTTTTAAAAATAGTTCTTCTTGTTATTGGAATCATCTTTCTGGATATCTTACTTCTTACATCTATTTCTTAGTCATCTGTGTTCCCAAATGTCATTTATGTGTGCAGTTAATATCATTTAGCTATCTTCCTCTTTGCCCTTCATGGTAGACTTTGCAAGAAAAGCTGCCTGAAAAGGGTCTTAATGATGGAGAGCCAGGCCTGGGTCGGGGAATCCCAAGCAGGTATAATGTCCCTGACAGGGCTGGAGGGAATATAGTGGTCTTTCATACAAGGCCTGGCCAATTACACAGGACAATGAGGACTTGTTAACTGCACAGACAGTCTTATTTATAGATTGGCTCATGATAATAGCCCACCAGTGGCAGCTTGTGATATGAGGCTAAGTAAACATGCCAAAAGGGTGGCTAGAGCGATGACAAAATTTAAGAAGGCCATGGGCTCTGGAACCAGTCTGGGTTTGATTCTAGTTCTATTGTTTCCTGGCAAGTTGATCCTCAGTTTCTCTTGTGTGATAGACATTAATAACTCCTTTCTCAGGGTAAATGTGATACATGTTTCTACAGGTGATACACATAAAATACCTAATGTCTGTTAGATACAGATATAAAGATGTTGACATAGAAAACATATAGTTGGCCTCCATATCCTGGGGCTCTGAATTGGGAGAGTCAGTCAACCGCAAGCAGAAAATATTTGGGAAAATATTACATCACTACTGAACAAGCCTAGAATTTTTCTTGTCCTTATTCCCTAAATAATATAGTATAATAACTATTTACATAACATTTACAATCCATTGGGTACTATGAGTCATCTAGAGTTATTTAAAGTATATTGAATGATGTATATAGGTTCTATGCAGATATTAAGCCATTTTATATGAGGAATTTGAGCATCTATAGGTTTTGGTATCTGAGGGGTCCTGGAGCCAATTCTCAGTGGATAACCAGACAAATATATATATGCAAGTCATAATGACATAAAGCATCACATAACATAGGCCAGGCTAGAAATGCCATAGTGTAATACATCTAAGCTTTTGTCTTGTAATTGAAATTCCTCTGCTCTTTCTTTTTTCCTGGGAGCCATTCTATATTTTTTAGGTTTTGGTGGGGAGTTGGGGGAACAATTGATCATTTCCCTTTAGGTTTGGGATGACATCTAGGATCCTTTGGTTTCTAAGGTTGGAGAAAATTATAGGTTTATGACATGATACATATGTGCACAAAATACTCAAGTTCAATGTCAATGTTATGTATCACATATACATATTAATAAAATGGGAGGAAAAGGAAAATTACAGGTTTAACGGTAGTTTTGACGTACATAATGGAAGATGAAGCTGTGACGTTTGTGATCTTTTCATTTTATTCATTTTCTTCTCTGGGGATCCTTCCCTCCTCTGGTCTGAGCTTTTGATTGAATTCTTGACATTTTGAGCTGCAGGACACTTGTGGCTTTGGCTGCTGAGCAACTAATACAGGGGAAGGCAGGACTGAAAAATAATTCTCTAATTTATATCCTATAGGCTAATGATTTTGTCATGTACAGAGGAACGTTAGAGCAGGGTTAGCAGAGAGATGTGGGGCTGGATAGTATGTAAAGTAGGCTAAAACCTTCTGTCCAAGGAGGAGGTCACAGACCTGCACCCTGTTCTCCACTAGGAGTAGCATAGGAGCCTACGGAACTGAGATTTATAATTGCTTAGCTAAGCTAGTAGAGTTAAAAGTTTCATTGGAAAGACCTGTAAAATTCCAGGGACTCCCTTTCAAAGGCAGAATGAAAGTATCAACACTTAGTGCATAAATGTAAGACCTGCTGACAGCAAGGAAAGGAAAGGAAAGGAAAGGAAAAGGGGAAGGAAAAATGAAGGGAGAAAGAACTAGGGACAACATTAACCAATAAAGTGAAACAGTAAGAACATCAAAAGTAAAATCAGATTTCATCTTATTCAGTTGAAGCTATCTGGTCAGCTTCTCACTGGAAGGAGACAGCACTGTGAATAAATCAAAGAGAGGACTTTGTTTTTTGTGTTACATATTCATTTCACCTGCCTTCTCTAGCACATGATTTTTAGTAGATTGTGTGGGAAGTTAAACTTTGCTGATTTGAACTCATCTTCTTTTATATAATTTGTCCAGTGTGTGAAGAGGCCACTGAACCTGAAAATAACCAAATGGCAGAAAACCAATGGAATAGGGACAAGCTTAAGTGCCTGGCCTAGATAATTAGTCTCTAAATAATTAAGTATCGGGTGTATTGTAATCCTCACATGGGTACAATAATTAGAAGCTTTGAACCATGATATTATAATTTGTATGTGTAAGTGTGAAGTTGGAGAGTTTAGATATAATTTAGGTTTTTATTTAGTAGCAAAAGAATTGATCCTGTCCTTTTCACACATGTGAACATCTTGGTCCATCTTTCTGGGAACTCTAGATGGATGAAACAAAATTTTGAAGATGCTGCTGGAGCGACCTCACACGCTACATTGTATTACTAAGGAAGCCCTTCACCTGTACTCTTCGAGTGCATGTAGTGTGTTTCTCTAGAGAGGTTTTCAGACTCATTGTTTTGAGACACAGCCGATTCCCAACATAAAACTCAAAACAATTATCAATATTCTCTCTATGCATTTATGATTCTAGTTTTGTGTTTATTTATTAAAGAATTAACACATAAGAAGGTGAACAACTTACTTAAAATGCACTGTGCACATAACTGACTTAAAGCTGTAACCCACATATCCTTTGGGGTTCTCCAACATGTTTCCTTTCTTCCTCTCAAAGCAAATCCACACACTCAGCTTTGATTCTGATTATATTTTCTTAAGTTTTGCACCAGAGCTGAACAGAGAATACTGAGAGTCTTAAACTATGACGTTATAAAACTCAAGTTTGAGAGTTAATTTAGAATCAGGGGATACACCTGAATTGTATAGAGAGCACTTGCCTAACATATACATGCCCTTTATTTCAGTGATTAAAAAAAAAAAGGTTAACTTGGTTAACAAGGGTTTTGTTTTATGGGTGTTACAAGCTCAATTTCTAGTTCAAATGCTTACAAAATGGAATGTGACTTCTCCAAAACAATCGCTCTAATCACGTGTGAAGTGTGTACAAGTGTGTGAGTCTGTAGCTTGTAATACAGAATCTAGAGAACCCAGAGAAGGTAATGCTTGATAACCTCAGGTATTCTCCCCCCCCCCCATTTTATTGATATGTATAAGTGCAAAATTTAAGATTTACAACGAAGTTGAACATTTTGTGCACATACATATCTTGTCAAGGCCTTTTCCACTCTCCTTTTGTCCTTCCCCATACCCACTCCTCCCTCCCTCCCTGCCCTACTCTGCTGTTTCACTTTGTTTTTCGTTTTAAGTTCCATAAGAGTTGTGATCTGGGCCTCTCATATCAGAGAGACCATTTGGTGTTTCACCTTCTGCTTTTGACTCACTTCACTAAGCATGGTGTTCTCAAGTTTCTTCCATTTGCCTGCAATAGCCTCCATGCTGTTGGACTTTATGGATGCATAGTATTCCATTGTGTATAAATACCGCAGTTTGTGTATCCATTGGTCTGTTGATGGGTATTTTGGTGTCTTCCATATTTTAGCTATTGTTAGTTGTGCTGCTATGAACATGGGTATACATACATCTCTGTTAGGTGTTGTTTTGACCTCTTTTGGATATATTACCAGGAGGGGTGTCACTGGATCAAAGGGAATTATTTATTTCTAGTCTTCTGAGAAATCTCCATACTGCTTTCCAAAGTGATTGTACGAATTTAAATTCCCACCAGCAGTGCAGGAGGGTTCCTTTCTCCCCACAGCCTTACCAGCACTGATTACTATTTGACTTGCTGATATAGGCCATTCTCTCTGGAGTAAGATGGTAACTTAGCGTTGTTTTGATTTCCATTTCTCTTATGGCTAGAGATATTGAACATCTTTTCATGTATCTATTGGCCATTTGTACTTCTTTGTGAGTGAACTGCCTCTTCATTTCATTTGCCCACTTTTCAATAGGATCCTTTATTTTGGTGGGCTTACTTTTCTTCAGTTCAGATGTGAGTGGTGAATATTTTTTCTCAGTCTATTGGTTCTCTTTTTACAATGTTGATAGTTTCCTTTGCTGTGCAGAAACTTTTTAATTTGACAAGATCCCATTTGTTGATAATGGGGATGATTTCTTTTGCTCTTGATGTCTTGCCAAGGAAGTCTTTGCCTACACTTATGTCTTCTAGATATTTGCCTCATTTGTCTTCTAGAAGGTTCAGTGTTTCATTTTTAATGTCTAGGTCTTTAATCCACTTTGATTTGATTTTGGTGCATGGTGATAGGTATGTGACTAGATTCATTCTTCTGCATGTGGATGACCAGTTTTCCCAGCACCATTTGTTTAACAGGCTGTCCTTTCTCCAGTGTATGCATTTGGTTCCTTTGTCAAAGATTAAATAATTGATGGTATTTTGGTTTGTCTCTGCATCTTCAATTCTGTTCCACTGGTCCATCTGCCTGTTTTTGTGCCAGTACCAAATTGTTTTTACAACTATTGCTTTATAGTGCAGCCTGATGTCTGGAACTGTAATGCCTCCTGCGTTGGTCTTGTTGCTCAGGATCACTTTGGCTATTCTTGGTCTCTTTTGGTTCCATATGAATTTAAGAATTGTTGTTTCAAGTTCTTTGAAGAAACTTGTAGGTATTTTGATAGGAATTGTGTTGAATCTATATATCAGTTTAGGTAGTATAGTCATTTTGACTATATTTGTTTTGCCTATCCAAGAGCAGGGGATGCCTTTCCATTTTCTAATGTCTCCTATAACTTCTTTCTTCAATGTAATATAGTTTTCTTTATAAAGGTCCTTCACTTCCTTGGTTAGGTATACACCTAGGTATTTAATTTTTTGCTGAGCTATTGAGAATGGAATTGTTTTTCTTTGTTCTTACTCAATAAGTTCATTGTTAGTGTATAGAAAAGCTATTGATTTTTTAGTGTTGATTTTTGTATCCTGTGACTTGGATAAATTTTTTTATTATTTCCAGGAGTTTGGTAGTGGAGTTTTTAGGGTCTTCCATGTAGATAATCATATCATCTGCAAATAAGGAAAGTTTGACCTCCTCCTTTCCAATGCAGATTCCCTTTATTTCATTTTCTTGTCTGATTGCTATGGCAAGTATTTCAAGGACTATGTTGAATAAGAGTGGTGAAAGTGGGCAGCCTTGTATTGTTCCTGATTTTAGAGGGAACATTTTCAATTTTTCTCCATTTACAATGATATTTGCAATGGACTTAGCATATATGGCTTCTATGAGTTTTAGGTAGGGCCCTTCTATAACTATTTTTCTCGGTGTTTTTATCATGAAGGGGTGCTGGATTTTGTCAAAAGCTTTTTCTGCTTCAACAGAGATGATAATGTGGTTTTTGTTTGTGCTTTTATTGATATGGTGTATTACATTGATTGATTTATGTGTGTTGAACCAACCTTGTATCTCAGGGATGAAGCCCACTTGATCATGGTGTATGATCTTTCTGATTACTTGTTAGATTCTGTTTGCCAGAATCTTATTGAGGATTTTTGCATCTATATTCATTAAGGATATTGGTGTATAATTTGAAATGAGTTTGGTAGCATTCCTTCACTTTCTACTTTATGAAATAGTTTCAGGAGGATTGGAGTTAGTTCTTCCCTAAAGTATTGAAAAAATTCTGCTGTGAGTCCATCTGGACTTTTATTTGTAGGTAGAGTTTTTATTACTGCTTCAGTTTATGTGTGTGTGATGGGGTTGTTCAAGATTTTTATATCTTCCTCGTTTAATTTTGGTATTTTATATGTGTCCAGGATGTCATCCATTTCTTCCCAGTTCTCAAATTTGTTAGAATATAGGTGTTCAAAGTAATTTCTTATAATATTCTGGATTTCTGCAGAGTCTGTTGTAATTTCACCCTTTTCATTTCTAAGCGTGCTAATCTGTGCCTTTTCTTTCCTTTTATTGATGAGGTTAGCAAGAGGTTTGTCAATTTTGTTAATTCTTTTGAAAAACCAGCTCTTTGACTCATTAATCTTTTTTTATTGTCTTTTTAATTTCAATCTCATTTATTTCAGATCTGATCTTTATAATTTCTTCTCTTCTGCTGCCTTTTGGGTTAAGTTGTTCTAATTTCTCTAGGTCCTTAAGGTGCATCATTAGCAAATTTATTTGTGACTATTCTATTCTTTTGATATGTGTGTTTATGGCTATGAATTTTCCTCTAAGGACTGCTTTCATTGTGTCCCACAGGTTTTGAAATGATGTACTTCCATCATCATTTAACTCTATGAAGTTTTTGATTTCTTCTCTGATTTCCTCTGTGATCCGTTGTTTGGTCCATAGTAAGTTGTTAAGTCTTCATGTATTTGTGTATTTTCTTCTGTTTCTGCTGCTGTTAAGTTCCAGTCCTATTCCACTATGGTCTGAAAGTATGTAGGGTATTATTTCTATCCCTTTGTAGTTGTTTAAGCATGGCTTATGTCCTAGGATGTGGCCTATTTTAGAAAATGTTCCATGTGCTGCTGAGAAGAATGTGTAGTCAGTTGATGTTGGGTGGAATACTCTGTAAACGTCTGTCGTGTCCAAATTTTCTATAGTGTCTTTCAGCAATTGTATATCTTTGTGGATTTTTTGTCTGGTTAATCTATCTGTTTGTGCTGGGGGAGTATTAAAGTCCCCTACTATAACTGTATTGGGGCCTATGTATCCTTTCAGATCTAGTAATTTTTGGTTTACATAATTGGGTGCTGTAGAATTGGGGGCATATATATTGATTATTGTGATTTCTTCCTGTGCTAGTGTTCCTTTGACCAAGTATGTAGTGGCCATCTTTGTCTCTCTTCACCTGTTTATTTTTTTTTTTTGAAATCTGATGAGTCAGAGATTAATATAGCTGCCCCTGCTTGTTTTCTGGGACCTGTTCATGAAATATTGAATTCCAACCTTTTATTTTCATTCTGTGAGTTTCCTTGTGGGTGGAGTGTGTCTCTTCCAGGCAACAAATTGTGGGTTTCTGTTTTTTGAGACAGTCAGCTAGTGTATGTTTTTTGATAGGTGAGTTGAGGCTGTTCACATTTAAGGTAATTATTGAGGTATGTTTGGTGTGTCCTGCCATCATTGTAGTTTTTCCACATTGTTTACTGGCTTTACTTTTCTCTCAGCTCATTCTCCTCCAGCTTTTGTCTTTTTTTTTTTTCCCCCCTCTGGGGTCGCTTGTGTCATTGACCTCTCTTTTGGTATCCAAGTTTCCTTTGGGAATTCTCTGCAGTGATGGCTTAGTGGCTGCAAGTTTCTTTAAGCTTTCTATATCATGGAAAATTTTAATTTCTCCCTCTAGTTTAAAAGATAGTTTTGCTGGATATAGTAGTCTTGGTTGGCATTTGTGTTCTTTTAGTGTTTGAATGACATTACTCCATGAACTCCTGGCTTTTAGAGTTTGGGTTGAGAAGTCTGAAGTTATCCTGATGGGCTTATCTTTGTAGGTCACCTTCTGCTTTTCTCTTACCGCTTTCAGTATTCTCTCTTTGTGTTGGGTTTCTAGTACTTTAATTATGATGTGTCGTGATGAGGCTCTCTTCTGATCCATATTGTTTGGTGTTCTATATGCCTGCAGTAATTCAATGTTCATTTCTCTTCTTAGATTTAAGGAATTTTCTTCCTTAATTTCCTTGAATATGACTTTTAAGCCTTTTGTTTTGTCCTCAGTGTTCTCTTGTACTCCCATAATTTTCAGGTTGTTGTTCTTTGAATCATCTATTCACTTTCTTCTTTTTTTACTTTGTGTTCTTTATGGTCTTTTTGTTGCTGCTTCATTTTGTCTTCTAGGTCTGATAATCTATTTTGAAATTGTTTGATATCATTGCTTACTGTTAGCTGTGTTTTTTTCATTTCCTGGATATCTGCATTTTTTTATGTCTCTGTTGTGTTCTTCTCTCATTTCTTGTATTGCCTTCATTATCTTCTGGTTCATTTCTTCTTTGATCTCCTCTATTTGCTTCTCAAAGCTTGCTTTTAGCTTAGCTAGGTCTTGGTGTAACTGTTGCTCTATGACTTTTATTTCCTGCTTCATTTCCTGTATTAATTCCTGCTTTAGTTCGATGTATTTCTGGGCCCAGAAGTTACCATCATTATTGCCATTTTCATCTTTAGATTCTGTATTTTCAAGATTTCTAGTATGCTCTTCTGGT
Source organism: Ctenodactylus gundi (assembly GCA_004027205.1). Taxonomy (NCBI): domain Eukaryota; kingdom Metazoa; phylum Chordata; class Mammalia; order Rodentia; family Ctenodactylidae; genus Ctenodactylus; species Ctenodactylus gundi. The sequence continues at coordinate 77,454 of PVKB01003396.1, read as the reverse complement.
GTGTTAAGACTTTTTGAAGGAGATTTGTTTCCACGTTTCCTCATGGTTCTGTTGTCTTTGGTTGACTCTGGTTGTCTGTCCCTGGGTTTCCCCTAGGGACTCACCCCAGCATGACTCTGCCCGCAGCTGGGAGATCACAGCCTCTGCACTGACTACCACTGAGAGGAGCAGGGGAAATGGCAGCGAATCCCCCTCGGTCTAGTCCCACGTGGCTCTACCCGGTACTGGTAAAGCCCAGTCTCTGTGTGGGCCTCTGTTGTGAAGGGTTGCAGGGAAGGTGGTGGGGGGTCCCACCGGTCTATTCTGGAGAGGCTCTGCCCGGTGCTTGCAAAGCCCAGTGTCTATGCTGGCCTCTGCTGTGTGGGACAGCAGGGAAGATGGCAAGGAGACCTACTGTAGAGCCCAGGATCCACTGTAGGTCTCCGCTGCGAGGGGCTGGTGGGGAAGATGGCTGGGATTCCTAACAGTCTATTCCAAAGCGGCCCTGTCTGGCGCCAGCTGAGCCCAGGTTCCGCTGCAAGCCCCTGAGGCGAGGGGCAGTGGGGAAGATGTCTGTGAGTCCTGCCTGCCTCTTCAGGAGCGGTACTGCCCGGTGCTAGCCGAGCCCGGGTTCCACGTGGCTCCCTGAGGTGAGGGGAGGTGGGGAGGATGACCAGGAGGCCTCCCTGCCTCTTCCAAAGGGGCCCTACCTGGTCACCTCAGGTATTCTTAAAATGGAAGAAATGAGATGGACTAGGGTTTGAACAATACAGGTGTTTGTTAATTAATCGAAACCCTTTAGAATATTCACTTTTGGACTTTGAATGGGGAGAATACTGACAAGATTAAAACATGTCAAACCATATTTAGAAGAAAGCATAACACGAAAATACTAAAAACATAATACAATAACTGAAATTCTTGTTATCATATCTTCATTGTCTTATAAACGGATTTTAATTCAGAGAAAGTTTTAAAGCCTCTGTGATCTCCCATCAAATCTGAGCTGCTTTGAATTTCAGTCTGACATGTACATTCACATTTTTTCATCTCTTAAAGTCTCTAGGTTTCATAGCACTTTGGTATTGTTTTAATACTTGGGTTTTATATTCAATGTGAGCATATTTTAAAATTTATCTTCACAGTTTCTTGAAAATAGAAGCTATGCCTTCACTTTAAAAAAAAGTCTGCATTACATGTAGACACTTCTTTATGGATTTCACTGCTGATAATGATGCTCATTTCTTTAGGTATGTAATCTTTGGAAGTTTGCTTCATTCTGAAATGTAATTTCTTCACATTTGGAAGATTAGTTCCCAGCCAAATGCATTTTATTAACTGAGAGACCTCTTTATAAATGTGCCCCTCTCTCCACTAACATTCACCCAGAGTCACAAGTGGATGTATCATTGGTGTGATAGAGAATGGAGTAAGTCTGCCTCTTATTTGTAATAAAGAGATTTAATGAAAAGGTAGACACGGATAATTGTGAAGGCAGCTGAAAACATAAGCTTGTTTTCCATGTCAAAGAATTCAGAGAGAGCAGAGAAAGAGGGTTTTGTATTTTAAGTTGAAAAATGAAGGCTGCTTATTCTATACCTGGTTTCCTTGGAGTATCTTGCTTGAAGGGCATGAAAATTCTGAACTCCAAATGACATTTATCCCTTAGGTCCTGCTACAGAACTACTGATTTCCCATTTGAATTCTGACCATGGGGATGGTGTGTGGAGAGAGCTGACATTTCTGCAAGAAGAATAATCTCCTAGATAAATTAATGTGTGCCTTTTGGAGTGGGATAAGGAATGGGATAAGTGTTGTCTTAAGCTTCCCTATGCCAACTTGGGAGACAGAATATCAACAACTTCATCATAAGAATAAATCTGATTTTTATTCTCTCTCCTTAAGGAGTGTTTTAGGGCAAGAGTTCCTAACCCCTGGGCCATGAACTGGTACTGAACCATGGCCTGTTAGGAACTGGGCTGCACAGCAGGAGCTGAGCTATGGTGATAAAAACAGCTTTATCTATATTGAGAGCCACTCCCCATCACTTACATTACCACCAGAACTCCCCCTTATTTTATTTCTATTATTATTACATTGTAATAGATAATGAAGCAGTTATGCAACTCACCATAATACGTAACATAATGATCATAGAAATTAAGTGTACAATGAAAGTAATGTGCTTAAATCATTCCAAAACTATCTCCATCCCTGTACAAGGAAAAATCATCTTCCACAAAGACTATCCCTGGTACCAAAGAGATTGGGGAACACTGTTTTAGGGTATGATATCTGTATCTTGCAACAATTGCAGAGTAAATGAAGTGCTCTGTAGGAAAAGGGCACAGCAATGTAGACAGAGCTCATTCAGAAGTTGAGTAAGCCCTTCCTCCTACCTTCTTCCACCATAAACAAAATAAAACAAGGACAAACCAGCGAAGCTATCTCCTTAATATCCACTTCCAGGAGCAGTTCCAGGAACTTCCATATTCCTCTCACTGCTACGACCTGCTGGTCCATATCAGCTGTGAGCCCTGGGCTTTAATGAAATTGTCAGTATAATCACAGTGCTCATTGCTGTGCAGGTTAAGTTTAAAATGAATGAGGCTAATAAAAATAGATTTTCTATGTAGGATTTATTGACATAATAATAACCTTTAAATATGTGGAGGATGGTGCTATAATACTTCATCATCTTCTCCATTGTGCTTTTTATTACTTTGTGCCTGTGTTGTAGTTAATGTCCATGGCTTGCCATATCTACTAGATAGTAAACCCCTGAAGACCAGTTTATCAATCTTCTGATGCTGTTACCAGTTGTTAGGTTGGTGACTTCCATTTGTGGTTTGCAGTAAACACTCACTAAATACATAAAAACTATTCAAATTATAATGATATTTGTTTTTTTCTGTGTACAAAATAGTAAGATGAGTCTAGTGGACAAAAAGAGGGTGGTATGAAAATGCCATCAGGTTCTGCCCTATGGATCCTCATGCATGAAAATCACACAGAATTTCAAGAGTGGATTTCCCCATCATGGTGGAGAAGGTTGAGGAAAGGATGGCATTAGCTCCCCCTTTTTATGTCAGTGCACTTCATGGTGATTTTCAACTTTTCAGGCTTCAGTAGCTTGGCAGTGACCACATCATACTTCCAGATGATATTTTTGGATTCTAATTGGTAGTTCATTCAACAAGGAAGCTTTTGATTTCTCCCTTTCAGATACGCTTATATCACATCTACCATTCTCCTGCCCACTCCTGGGAGGAATGCCTTGTGCCGTTATGGCATTGAGGTACCCAGAAGAGCTTAGTGTTATCTGCCTCTGCCATTCATTGCCTGCTTCTCTTCCAGATCATTTCTAAGTATTGAATCATGGCATTGTTCAGATTCCCCCCTTATGGACATCACCCTAACAATTATTAATCCCAAGAACTGTTGATATGTTCATTATTAAAGTTTCTCTTAGGGATCATGTCAAAAAGAGAGGAAAGATGCAGAGATGTGTATTATGCCTCCTGTGTTATGTGAAGCTCTGTTGCTATAGTTTATGCTTGCTTTCTTTCTGCTAGAAAAAAAAAAGAGTGATCTGTGCTGTACAAAAAAATCCAGCCTGCACAGGGCTAGTTGACTGGGATTTTCTGTAATCTAATAGACCAAGTTTAATGACTCAAGAGAGGCCTGCTGTACAGTGCAGCTCATGGCTCATGAGAAGATATACTATGTTAATTTTCTGAACTGGGTCTCTTAGGATGAATTACATTATTTTGGTAATGCCTCTCTTGAATTGCTGCCATCTGAGCATCCGGCATCCCAGATTCACCAAGGGAAGGGAATCGTTGGATGCTATTGTATTCCAACATGACAGGATCATTTGTAGAGGAAATTGGCTACTAGGCACAAAGTTTTAATATTTTGGGGGTAAAATAACTATTTTTTTATGTGAGTAGCCCACTTTTTCCTTACTGATAAGTGTGGATTATGAACATCAGGAACCTCTCCCAGGTTCCTCCTCTGTGTAGGATGAACTCCAAACCCCTTTACATAGCACAAAGGGCCTTTTGCCCTCTGGCTCCTGTTCTTCCTTCCAGCTGGAATGGACTCCCATCAGGGCACCAGATGTTTCCACTGGGCCTGTGTATGCACAGGCATTCTGCCTGGAATATTGCCTGTCTTCTCCCCAGTCTGTCTCACTATGAATATTGATAGTAATAAGAATTAGGCTGTATTTGAAGTAAGGTTGGCCTGGATTCTCTTCCTTTATCTTTACAATAACCCATGAATACTGTTGTTGTTCTTATTTCACAGATAAAAAAGTTGATGCTTAGTGAGCTTAAGAGTCCTGTCCAGGTTCACACAGCTATCAAATGGCAGTACAGGAAGTAGAACCTGAGTAGTCTCACTCCAGAGCCTGCTGGAGGTGATCCTGACCCTTGGCATGTTGCTAACTGTAGTTATGTAGCTAACTCCGACTCATCATTTATACATCATTTGCTCCAGAAAAACTTCCCTGTTTGTTTACAGGCCCCTCTTGGCCTTCTGGCTACAGTAACTTCCATGTCTCCATCTACAACATTTGTCAGATAATCACTCTGTATTTGCCGTTTACTTTTTTGCACCCCTGAAAGCTTCTGAGGCATGTAATCAGGATCCTATCTGCCTCTCTCACTGTTTTACATCCCCCAAACCCCCTTCCCAGGAAGGTTGGCATTCAGCAGGAGCCCAGTAAATGTTTGAAAGAATAAACTTAGCTGCTCCTAACCTCCTACAGCTGAACTTAGTTGCACAATTTCTTGATAGGAAAAGATTAATCCTAGTCATACCGATTTCAGACTCTAAAGTAGGAAACAGCAACTTCTTTTTTTTATGGACTTTAGAGTTATGTGACTACATTGAGGTTTCCTTGTGGTTAGCAGGTACTATGCATGTGAATCAAGCTACCACTCATTTAGGCTTTTGCTTGCTCTAAGTTACCACTCTTCCCTCATAAAATTCTCATTTGCAGAAGAGAAAAAACAGGAAGTGGCCTCTTGCTTTATACAGAGACTCACGAAGGGATTCTCATTTCTCATTTGGCTTTTTCCCTGGTATCATGCAACATTAAAATTGGAAGAGATATTAGACATAATTCACCCAATCCTTTATAATAGAAAACTGAGGCCCAGAGTGTCACCCTCATCCACTTTATTGGCCAAACATTAACTATAATTCATATTTAAGTAATGAACTTGTTTGATGCACTTAAAATATTACTCTGTAAAACACTTTTCAGTCTTCAGATAAGAATAAATGTGTTTTCTCTAAAGCAACACATAATTATTTGCATGATTCATCTGAAATTAGCAGTACAGAAACAGGAGGTTTAAAAAAACATTTTTTTGAAGGCTAACATACATTCAGAAAATTGTGTACCACTTGATGAATTTTCATAAAGCAAATATACCCATGCAACTAGCACACAAATGAAGAAGCAAGACATCAACAATGGAAAATTTTAATGTAAATAATATTTCAATAGTACCTTATCACACATGCTTCATTTATTTCAATAAGAGGTCCTTATGGAGGGATGAGTGGAGAAGGGAGATATATTTGTCTGTTCAGTGTTACAAAAACAGAATACCACAGAATGGATAATTTGTAAAGAAAAGAGGTTTATTTCTCTAGTTCTGAAGGTTAGGAAGTCCAATATCAAGGTGCTGGCACCTGGCAAGCATCTTCTTGCTGTGTCATTCCATAGCAGAAGACCTCAGGAGCAAGACACCAAGCAGAGATCTTTTTTATACCAAATTTGCTTTCATGCTAATAACCCACTTCTGTGATAACATTAAATTATGGCCCCTGATGACCTGATCATTTCCTATGAGGACCCACCCTCCAGATGTATTGGTGATAAAGCTTTTAATGTTAATTTTTTTGAGAGGGACACATTCAAACCATAGCAGAAATTTTTGAGTTGACAATTTTATTTTTGTGTTCAACTTTTATAGCACCATAATACAATTTTTAAAGTATACCTCTCTTTATTTTTGTAAAACAAGATGTACTTTGTAAGAAAAGTTAATGCATCATCAGATTAACATTGTAAAGTCTTAAAGATTATACAATAAAGTCAAATGAAGTCATAAAGTCACATAATACTTGTGTGATTGACATTCTACAGTTGTCAAATATTGAATCAGAGTACTTTTTGATGACTTATCATATGGAATTTTTAAGCATAGGTGTGCACTTTATTGTTTTAAAGGAAGGTGAAATTTCAAATTTAGCCATCAGCTGTGTACAAACTCCAAGTGGTGATGGGCGTGCATGAAGCTTGCTAGGTGTTTTGTCTCATTTTTGGGGGGCAACTTGGATGTATATCTGAATGAGTTGACCAGCATTAGGGTGTCTGACCATTGGGATAACCTCACTGTTCTTAGCTGGTCTCTCCCTCC